>NQII01002900.1:54020-120420 GCA_002778355.1 Clitarchus hookeri | reverse complement strand
AATGTTCCCCTTATGATATAGGCAGCAGTAAGGACAGATGCTTAAAGGCCCCTTCAGGCTCACAACTTGCAGGAACAGTCTCGCAGGGTCAGTTAAATATGTGTTAATTTCCGGAAAGGTATGTGTTAATATTTGGTAATATAAAAACTCTTTACGACCAAGACGTTATGAAATTATTGTTTACTACCCCTATTCAACATCCAAGGCGCCCATAGTCTGCGCCAGAAAGGTAACTCGTGCCCTATGGACCACTCTGTATAACACAGGTGGCAAGAAGCGTAATAGTATTAGTTGTTCCGGATGTTTTATATTCCCAGGGTGTTTATAAGCATTTATCAGAGTAATTTATAAACACCGTAAAATTTGAACCATATTTTTATAATTATTTATTTGTAGTCCTAACTGCATCTACCCCCATTATGAATCGAAACACGCTCGTGCTTCCATTAAGTCCCTTATTCTGTTTTCTTGTAGTTTGATACCCATGCCGCCTGGATGTGTGATTGAAGTATTATGAGAAGGCAATATCTCTCCCGATCGTTTGGACACATATAAATCAGCACAAGTAAACATATGTACATACTTAACAAGTATAATCCGGCATATAACTTACACATGTAATGCAACTGGAATTTAGTTTGTAATAAGTTAATGACGGCACTTTGTCAACACATGACATGAAGGTAAGCAAGTAAAATGGCATGGTAGCCTCGTTACTCTGTCGTGGTAGTAAGGGTTCCATATTGGTTCGAGCAGCATATAACAATATCTTCTCTTAGAGGTACTGATTGGTGATTTACATCCAGCAATATTGCTGGCAGGTGAGAGTATTATTAACTCTTGCGGGATACACTGGTGGTTTCGAGTCGCTTCTCTTGTATTATCTGCGTTGGTCTGTATAAACTACACACTCAAAATGAGATAAATAGTTTTCCTTCTTCTGAGTATTCCCTGACATTAACTTTTTCATAGCCTATAAAACTTTCAAAGACACTTGATCAACAGAAATGATCGTGTTTGTTCACATTTGAATATTCACAGATACACTAATTTATGTGGAGGTAATAATACTAAAACAAATCTTGAAAATTTTGTGCACTAAAACTAGGTAGAGGAAGTATACCTAAACCTTAAAACACAATTTCCATTAACAGTATTTTTACCTAAACTCCTAGTATTATTGTTTTTTATAGTTAAATTGGCAAATAATAAACAGTCCAATTTTAGAATATGGGAAGTAGTTCTGCGTATTTAGCACGCCCACTCTACGCCATAATCCCTCTACGGCTCAAATCAATCTACTGGAATTACTATAATTCCACTAATTATATTGTTTAAATTCTTGTATTCACTATCTAACTGAGATTTCTATTGATACCTAACATATTGCACTGGCCTGGCAGTAAATCCTTAGCGCATCCCACTAATCCGCCAGCACGTAATTAATTAACTGAACTTTCAGAAATAAAATTTAGTTCATTACTGAAATTCTACTATCTGAAATCGCTGGTTCTTGTTTAGAGTGTACTATTTGTCCGATTGGATTGTGGTTTATGAGACACGTCCTGGAGATATATGAATCAATAACAAACCCATATGCATGTCACTAAAAGGTTTAAGTGATTTTTAATATGGTGCATATAATAAACGGCCATGGTGACACTTTTAATTTCATGTTTATCTTACACTTCAATAAACCCACGAAATATATTCACATAGTACACATTAAAATAATGCTAAGTAAATAAACATTTAGCAAAGGACTACGATTAATATTTTGTGTTTAATTTTACTATTTGACAGACCATTGGGTATTATATCATTAATTTGCATATTATTCGAAGTATGATTACTGTTAATATTTTGTAACACAAACGATGAAACCGATATTTAGGCTGTTGCATGTAGAAACTATGTATTATGGTCGAACTATAATATAGGGATGTGTGCATACGTATATACATTTATACCTAAACACATATGTACACTGAAGAGCCAAAAAAACTGGTATAGGCGTGTGTATGCAAATAACTGAGGTATGGAACCAATCAGATTAACGCGATGCGGTCAGCAGCTAGATCGGTTACTGCTGCTATAATGGCAGGTTATCAAGATCTAAGTGAGTTTTTTACGTTCTGTTATAGTTGGCGCACGAGAGATAGGACATAGCATCTCCGAGGTAGCGATAACATTTTGATGTTTGCGTACGACCATTTCACAAGTGTACCGTGAATATTGGGAATGCGGTAAAACATCAAATCTTTGACAACGCTGCGGCCGCAACAAGATCGTGAAAGAACGGGACAAACGACGACTGACGAGAATCATTAAACATGACAGACGTGCAACCCTTTCTCAAATTGGCGCAGATTGGATTTGTGGACTACCCTGTAGGATTCATGCTGTGAATTGCCTCCTGCATACCTTCAGACATTATTAGAGTCCATGCCACGTTATCTTGCGGCACTTCTGCGCGCTCGGGGGCCCTACACGATATTAGGCAGGTGTACAATTTTTTTGTTTCTTCAGTGTATAAACTCATTTATATACACTTATATGCACACATACATATACAAACATATAAACATAGGCAAACATATATACTTAAACTTACATCTACATATACTCATATATACATGTATACGTACATTTACAATTGTATATATCATCCATATAGTATGCAGACACATTTATATATAGATATACACATTNCATGTATACGTACATTTACAATTGTATATATCATCCATATAGTATGCAGACACATTTATATATAGATATACACATTTATATATAGATATACACATTCATGTATATATATACACATTTATATATTTGTACACATATATACAACTANTACACATTTATATATAGATATACACATTCATGTATATATATACACATTTATATATTTGTACACATATATACAACTATATAAACCTATACTCAAACGTATATATAAATATACGCATATGTATAAATAAACGATATACCACAGAGTTTATAAATCTCCGATGATTTAGAGTTCTTAGAAAACATGTTTAAAACTTTTTTTATGAATGTCCTTATCGATGTTCATTAGCAAGCATACGCTGTTGAATCTGTTAGAAATATGCACTTCGAAACATATATTTATNTGTCCTTATCGATGTTCATTAGCAAGCATACGCTGTTGAATCTGTTAGAAATATGCACTTCGAAACATATATTTATCTGTCTACATGACAAGCTCTAATATTAATGATGCGAAATTTGTATTACTACGCATTTAAATAATACGGTTTTATAAATTGAATTCCAATACCACTCATTACTAATGAGAAAATTGTGAATATACGTACTTCACATTTTGTAAATCATAGAAGTAAAATTATNTGTCCTTATCGATGTTCATTAGCAAGCATACGCTGTTGAATCTGTTAGAAATATGCACTTCGAAACATATATTTATATGTCTACATGACAAGCTCTAATATTAATGATGCGAAATTTGTATTACTACGCATTTAAATAATACGGTTTTATAAATTGAATTCTAATACCACTCATTACTAATGAGAAAATTGTGAATATACGTACTTCACATTTTGTAAATCATAGAAGTAAAATTATTTTTCTTATGTATTTACTGGTTCGGAGCAGTTTGTGACTGTGTCCAGCAAAATATATTCTAGTAACCTAAATAGCGAAATACTGAAAAAGGAGACAATTAACTAACCCTAGATATAAAAGCAGTAAATATTACTGACTTAAGTATTACTAGGTTGAGAAACTGGAATGGAGTAAATGCTTAATTAAATACGAAATAATTAGTTTCCTTCCTTTATCTGCAGTGGAGTGGGTGTAAAATATTTCGGAAAGTAGTAATTCGTATTAATTGAACGTGCCTGTGGTACAGGCTGTGCCCGGCGAACGCGTGTGCGCTGGAAGACTGCGAGAAGTGGGTCGCGCTGTGGTTACAGACGGCACTGGCGAGGGCGCCCTGATCGCCTCAAAAATTGCTGCAGCGGCTACTCCCGCGCCTTATATTCCTGTATTTTGCTCTGCGGCCAGAAATTCACACACTTAGCAGTTAATCAGTTTCGTGTGAAAACCAGCATAATTTTTCAAATTCAGGAGAACACCAGTTCGATAGGAATGTTCTTTTCCCAAGCGATTTCATATAGAACAAATGGCAATTAATTTTAATTCAATATTCTGTAGGTGCATCATTAAAGTACCCAACTTAAGATACACTGCAGCTGTTAATAATTGTATAAGTCAGTAAGATCTGAGATTACTGAAGTAGCATTTTTAAGGCAAAGCAGTAAATACGATGATACCTTGTAAGTAAAACATAGATGAGAGCCTGGTATAATTTTTTCTGTGTACACTAATAAGTTGTTCGCAAATTTAAAATTTACCACTTACTTAAAAGCATGAATGGTATGGATTTTTTCCAGACCTGCATGGTAGCATTGCTCAATTTCTTGAGAATCGAGTCAAATACATCGAGAAGTCAGAACTATATAAGTGGTATCACCATATTTGCAGATTAATATGTGGCAAATTTACCATGCTGTGTATTTGTTAAAAACTTGCATTTAATTTTAGGATGTTTACCGAAATATTTTTGTAGTGTACGTATTGTCAGCACATCATTCTGCACAAATCAGAAGTATAATATAACTTTAAATCTTAAAAAACGTCAATGCTAAGTATAACGACGCTGTGGTGCAGTAAATGGCTAAAAACGACATAACATAATGACTATTGTGGTCTCCGAACCATTTCTGTCCCGATGTAAGGGTTTATATAGCGAGAGTTGCTGGGAGTTGGCAGAGAGCCGCCGACAGTTCAGCTTCTTTGCACATGAAATTGTCACTTTAGTAGGTAAATCTACAGAACAACTTTACGGACGAAGAAAATCCTGTATTAGGTGACATACCCTTCGCATATTACAGGATTATTTTTTTGGTAAGTGGATACGTTTTTTTTTAAGTTATGTCTTTAATTTGACTCTGTTTTTACATCTGCTGCAAAGACTATCAGCATATGGTTAATTTGCGCTGCGCACAGCACCTAATATTAAAGGCTTGGGAACTGCGAAATACTAACTTTTCATGAGTATTTAATGTAAACTCTGTATGAAACAAATACGACAGGTAAATAACCGTGTAAGGACTGACTACACGTACGTAAGCCCACAGTTCCACACAGAGCCAGTCGTTACTGTACATGATTCTGGTTGGTCGCACGTGAGGACAAATGCTTAGAAACAAAACGCCAAACTTTCCATAACACCGACTCTATATATATCGTGCTCTGACAATTATATAGAAATTGATTGCGCCACAATTCTCTTGAGAAACTGTGGGGTTAGATATATAGAAAAGGAAGAAACTGACATTAGGAACTGTTGATGGCAACCAATTGTGAGTGAAGTTATAGTTACATGTACAGTCGTCAGTGAAAAACGGAACACGCGTATGTGAGTGACGTAGGCTGCTAACAAATCAGTACTCTACCTTAAGGTAATTGCCATAAGATGATAGACTTGGTAGAGTTGGGAAAATTGCTTGGCCTAGCCGAATACATTTCTCACAAGCATACTGGTTTATGAAATACATGAGTTCTGTAGTGATTAGGTAGCACGTGTTGTAGCAAGATATCATTTGGTGTAGAAAGTACCAGTGATTTTTCAACGAGTCTGGTTAAACATGGTTAGTTGTCATTTGTGCGTTAAATATGCTGCGTGTCATTTCCGAAAATTTGTCCAGAACTGCGACAAAAAATGCACTGACAACACGAGTTTCATGACTTGTACACCGGATGCCAGGCAACCATTATTTTCCAGTCAATTGTAGGCACATTGCTGACTTCCAAGTTTCCCAGTAGCCAAGAACAGCCGCAGTGGCGTACTGGTAGGACCATTCGCCTCACCGCGGTGAATCGGTCTCAATTCCCCACATGGACAAATCAGAATACTTCCAAGTGGGGAACGTGTTCAACGTTGCCATTGACATGCGCATTTTTCGGGGTACTCCTATTTCCCATCACCATAGCATTTCATTGCTGTCTCTCACACACATCTCATCCCCATCAGTGCTAATGATCTTAGCTATTAAGTTCTGTCCAAACCCGCTCGTACTCCGCAGCAGAGGCTACGAATATGCATGTGCTAATTGTGTCGTTGGCAGACTCATGTTGCCTGGTTTGCGAAAGTGAAATGTTTCTGATCTCAGGTTTCTATTGCAAACTTATTTATCTGCTATATCCTCGCCATACCTGTGCTCTTAGAAATAATAACACAAATAGGGTGGTCCGCCTTACGTGGACACCGCCAAAATTTCTGGAACGGTTGCAGATCACGAAATGCTGTTTTCCCTTAATGAAATTACGACCAGGGGCATATTATTTGTCGCAAATTGACTATTACTAACACGTGTATGGACAGAAATAATTAAAACACAATGATTTTCCCCTCTGGAAATATACATTTATTTTAACGGCATCTGAAAATACGTTCAAAGAGGAATTCAGTGATATAGTATATGCAATGGAAAGTAACAGAAACGCAAATAAATAATGTTAAAATATGATTAAGCCAGGTGGGCCGGTATCAAAGGGCAGTGGACCTTTACTCACAGCTGTAAACAAGCAACACGCGACGTGACTCATCCTGGCGGGACCGCTTCTTAATAGCAGCGCAGCACCAGTCCCCGTAATATATTATGGTAAGTAGTATTGCATAGTGTGGCTGTACGTACACAATGAAGCTCACAAATGAGGATAAACTGGACGCCCTATTTATTTACGGTGATTGTGGCACAAATGCCAAGCAAGCCGTCCAAATGTATGGTGAAAGGTATTCTAATCGGGCGCCCATCTCATGGCAAACGATACGAAGAATTTGCAAAGTTCTCTTGGTACGAGGTGATTGGAAGTTCACAACACGAGTGCGACGAAAGACTGCTACAGGCAAAACGCATCGACACGATGTGTTATCACGTGTAGATGCAAACCCCCACATGGGTACGCGAGAACTTTCCAGTTTCGTAGGAATAAGTAAAATAAGTGTGTTACGGATACTGCGCCAACAAAAATTACATAAATACCATGTGGCTCTCCATCAGGCATTACATAAAGGTGATTTACAGAAGCGTGTTAAGTTTTGTAAGTTTGTTCTGATGTCTATACGGAATGACAGCAATTTTCTGAAGAACATACTATTTACCGATGAAGCGACCTTCACAAACCATGGGTGCGTATATATACGAAATATGCACTATTAGCGACGGAGAATCCGCGTTCAGTCCGGCACATGGAGAACCAGCAACAATGGAAAGTGAATATGTGGTGTTTAATCGTTTGAAACTATGTCATGGGGCCCTACTTCATTCAAGGGACAATGGCAGGCTGTGCGTACGCCCATTTCCTCAGAGAGACTTTGGCGGCACTTCTGGAAGATATACCGCTCGATATACGTGGAGATAAGTGGTTTCAGCCTGATGGTAGTCCTGCACATTTTTCTTTAGTGGCGAGGCAAGTGTTAAATGAAATGTTTCCACGCCACTGGTAAGGGTGTGGCGGTGTTGTAAGATGGCCAGCTCGCTCCCCCGACCTCATCCCTCTCGAAATTTTACAGTGGGGAACACTGAAAGATGGGGTTTACAACACGGTTTCTACGACGCCAGAAGACATGCAGGAACGCATTGCGACAGCTTGCAGAGGCATGGCGTCAGAAACACTTCAGGCCGCTCGTCGCTCGCTACATGTGCGTTTACATATGTGTATTGTTGTCGATGGTAAACACATAAAGCGTATGCTGTGAAAAGAGTAAATGTGAAGCTTTTAGACAATAACTGTGTTACTTTGCACTCTGCATGCGGATGCGATTTCATTTCCCCTTATGTTGGTTTGTTCTATTTTTGCTGTGCATATGTATGCATTTGTTACTCTGTACAGTTCAAGACTAGGAAACAAATCCCCTGAATTACGTTGGTATCTGAATAAAATGTAATGTACTAATATCAGACTTGTATTCACATTGCCCGTATTCCCTCCGCTGCGGTGCTCTCCTTTGTCCAATATCGCATCCTTTGCCCCTTGCCCCATTATGGTAAGCGCTACGCTGCTATAAAGAAGCGGTTCTGCCAGTATGAGTCACGGCGCATGTGGCTTGCTTACAGCTGTGAGTATAGGTCCACTGCGCCTTGCTACCGGCCCACTTAACTTAATCATAATTGCACACCATTTCTTGGCATTTCTGTGTTACTTTTCATTGCATATGCTATATCACTGAATTCCTCCATGCACGTACTTTCATATGCTGTTGAAATAAACGTATTTTTCCAGGGGAAAAATCATATGTGGTTTAATTATTTATGTCCATACACATGATCCGAATAATCACTTTGCGGCAAATAACTTGCCCCAATACGTAATTTCATTAAGCGAAAACAGCATTTCGTGATCTGTAACCGTTCCGGAAATTTTGGCGGTGTCCACGTTAGGCGGATCACTATATATATACACCAGCTTCCTTATTTCGCTGTAACTGCAGCTCATTATTCAGTGCTACGTACGTTCTCCCCTGGATACACATAGCATGAACCTGTAGGCGTTTTTATCTACTAAATTTTAAAGTGTTCTGGCTTACCTTATAATATTAATCACACAATTAGAATCGATAGAGCAAGGACGTTCTCCGGGCGTCGGATCGAACACCAGTCTCTCTCTTACAGACATATTTACCATTGATATACACTTCTCATGTGAATGTCGGTGCACTTGAAATATATGTTCATGTATGACATACACATTTACATGTATTTTTATGTCTGCAAATACAAAATTATTAATTTTTGATGGGCTTGCTAAACAGCAGTGGTACCTTACATGGTTGGTACAATTTGAAAATGACATTGAAGTAAAGTTCTTATGTGGACTACACCGTTTGTACTGTCATTAAAACCGTACCAAGTTATGATCACAAGTTGTTTGTACACGTGGTGTTTACGTAGGTCGTAATACGATGATGTAAATTCGATCGGAATTAATAGTGTATAGCGCTGCGGTAGGTGGAACACACAACGGAGCGTTAAGTGAACGTGTTGTAGAAGTAGAATGTTGTTTCGAATGCAATTACTCAAAAAAACCACGTAAGGCATACTGTGCGATGAATATTCGCCGGACAACTGGTGGTAGGCCAAATTCAATCGATTACGTTCCAACCCAAGTAACAAANGTGGAACACACAACGGAGCGTTAAGTGAACGTGTTGTAGAAGTAGAATGTTGTTTCGAATGCAATTACTCAAAAAAACCACGTAAGGCATACTGTGCGATGAATATTCGCCGGACAACTGGTGGTAGGCCAAATTCAATCGATTACGTTCCAACCCAAGTAACAAACAACAAGCAGATACCAGTTGGCCAATTGTTGGGAGTGGTGGAAAACGTTTGCACTTATGACTGCCAGCATTTCTTATATGGTTGAAGATCATGCCATAAAAACTAGATATAAAAGCAGTAAATATTACTGACTTAAGTATTACTAGGTTGAGAAACTGGAATGGAGTAAATGCTTAATTCAATACGAAATAATTAGTTTCCTTCCTTTATCTGCAGTGGAGTGGGTGTAAAATATTTCGGAAAGTAGTAATTCGTATTAATTGAACGTGCCTGTGGTACAGGGTGTGCCCGGCGAACGCGTGTGCGCTGGAAGATTGTGAGAAGTGGGTCGCGCTGTGGTTACAGACGGCACTGGCGAGGGCGCCCTGATCGCCTCAAAAATTGCTGCAGCGGCTACTCCCGCGCCTTATACTCCTGTATTTTGCTCTGCGGCCAGAAATTCACACACTTAGCAGTTTATCAGTTTCGTGTGAAAACCAGCATAATTTTTCAAATTCAGGAGAACACCAGTTCGATAGGAATGTTCTTTTCCCAAGCGATTTCATATAGAACAAATGGCAATTAATTTTAATTCAATATTCTGTAGGTGCATCCTTAAAGTACCCAACCTAAGATACACTGCAGCTGTTAATAATTGTATAAGTCAGTAACATCTGAGATTACTGAAGTAGCATTTTTAAGGCAGAGCAGTAAATACGATGATACCTACTAAGTAAAACATAGATGAGAGCCTGGCATAACTTTTTCTGTGTACACTAATAAGTTGTTCGCAAATTTAAAATTTACCACTTACTGAAAAGCATGAATGGTATGGATTTTTTCCAGACCTGCATGTTTGCATTGCTCAATTTCTTGAGAATCGAGTCAAATACATCGAGAAGTCAGAACTATATAAGTGGTATTACCATATTTGCAGATTAATATGTGGCAAATTTACCATACTGTGTATATGTTAAAAACTTGCATTTAATTTTAGGATGTTTACCGAAATATTTTTGTAGTGTACGTATTGTCAGTACATCGTTCTGCACAAATCAGAAGTATAATATAACATTAAATCTTAAAAAACGTCAATGCTAAGTATAACGACGCTGTGGTGCAGTAAATGGCTAAAAACGATATAACATAATGATTATTGTGGTCTCCGAACCATTTCTGTCCCGATGTAAGGGTTTATATAGCGAGAGTTGCTGGGAGTTGGCAGAGAGCCGCCGACAGTTCAGCTTCTTTGCACATAAGAATGTCACTTTAGTAGGTAAATCTACAGAACAACTTTACGGACGAAGAAAATCCTGTATTAGGTGACATATCCTTGGCATATTACAGGATTATTTTTTTGGTAAGTGGATACGTTTTTTTAAAGTTATGTCTTTAATTTGACTCTGTTTTTACATCTGCTGCAAAGACTATCAGCATATGGTTAATTTGTGCTGCACACAGCACCTAATATTAAAGGCTTGGGAACTGCGAAATACTAACTTTTCATGAGTATTTAATGTAAACTCTGTATGAAACAAATACGACAGGTAAATTACCGTGTAAGGACTGACTACACGTACGTAAGCCCACAGTTCCACACAGAGCCAGTCGTTACTGTACATGATTCTGGTTGGTCGCACGTGAGGACAAATGCTTCGAAACAAAACGCCAAACTTTCCATAACACCGACTCTATATATATCGTGCTCTGACAATTATATAGAAATTGATTGCGCCACAATTCTCTTGAGAAACTGTGGGGTTAGATATATAGAAAAGGGAGAAACTGACATTAGGAACTGTTGATGGCAACCAATTGTGAGTGAAGTTATAGTTACAGGCACAGTCGTCAGTGAAAAACGGAACACGCGCATGTGAGTGACGTTGGCTGCTAACATATCAGTACTCTACCTTAAGGTAATTGGCATAAGATGATAGACTTGGTAGAGTTGGGAAAATTGCTTGGCCTAGCCGATTACATTTCTCACAAGCATACTGGTTTATGAAATACGTGAGTTCGGTGGTGATTAGGTAGCACGTGTTGTGCAACATATCATTTGGTGTAACCAGTACCAGTAATTTTTTAACGAGTCTGGTTAAACATGGTTAGTTGTCATTTGTGCGTTAAATATGCTGCGTGTCATTTCCGAAAATTTGTCCAGAACTGCGACAAAAAATGCACTGACAACACGAGTTTCATGACTTGTACACCGGATGCCAGGCAACCATTATTTTCCAGTCAATTGTAGGCACATTGCTGACTTCCAAGTTTCCCAGTAGCCAAGAACAGCCGCAGTGGCGTACTGGTAGGACCATTCGCCTCACCGCGGTGAATCGGTCTCAATTCCCCACATGGACAAATCAGAATACTTCCAAGTGGGGAACGTGTTCAACGTTGCCATTGACATGCGCATTTTTCGGGGTACTCCTATTTCCCATCACCATAGCATTTCATTGCTGTCTCTCACACACATCTCATCCCCATCAGTGCTAATGATCTTAGCTATTAAGTTCTGTCCAAACCCGCTCGTACTCCGCAGCAGAGGCTACGAATATGCATGTGCTAATTGTGTCGTTGGCAGACTCATGTTGCCTGGTTTGCGAAAGTGAAATGTTTCTGATCCCAGGTTTCTATTGCAAATTTATTTATCTGCTATATCTGCGCCATACCTGTGCTCTTAGAAATAATAACACAAATAGGGTGGTCCGCCTAACGTGGACACCGCCAAAATTTCTGGAACGGTTGCAGATCACGAAATGCTGTTTTCCCTTAATGAAATTACGACCAGGGGCATGTTATTTGTCGCAAATTGACTATTACTAACACGTGTATGGGCAGAAATTATTAAAACACAATGATTTTCCCCCTGGAAATATACATTTATTTTAACGGCATCTGAAAATACGTTCAAAGAGGAATTCAGTGATATAGTATATGCAATGGAAAGTAACAGAAACGCAAATAAATAATGTGTAAATATGATTAAGCCAGGTGGGCCGGTATCATAGGGCAGTGGACCTTTACTCACAGCTGTAAACAAGCAACACGCGACGTGACTCAACCTGGCGGGACCGCTTCTTAATAGCAGCGCAGCACCAGTCCCCGTAATATATTATGGTAAGTAGTATTGCATAGTGTGGCTGTACGTACGCAATGAAATTCACAAATGTGGATAAACTGGACGCCCTATTTATTTACGGTGATTGTGTCACAAATGCCAAGCAAGCCGTCCAAATTTATGGTGAAAGGTATTCTAATCGGGCACCCATCTCATGGCAAACGATACGAAGAATTTGCATAGGTCTCTTGGTACGAGGTGATTGGATGTTCACAACACGAGTGCGACGAAAGACTGCTACAGGCAAAACGCATCGACACGATGTGTTATCACGTGTAGATGCAAACCCCCACATGGGTCCGCGAGAACTTTCCAGTTTCGTAGGAATAAGTAAAAGAAGTGTGTTACGGATACTGCNTCCGCGAGAACTTTCCAGTTTCGTAGGAATAAGTAAAAGAAGTGTGTTACGGATACTGCGCCAACAAAAATTACATAAATACCATGTGGCTCTCCATCAGGCATTACATGAAGGTGATTTCCAGAAGCGTGTTAAGTTTTGTAAGTTTGTTCTGATGTCTATACGGAATGACAGCAATTTTCTGAAGAACATACTATTTACCGATGAAGCGACCTTCACAAACCATGGGTGCGTAAATATACGAAATATGCACTATTAGCGACGGAGAATCCGCGTTGAGTCCGGCACATGGAGAACCAGCAACAATGGAAAGTGAATATGTGGTGTTTAATCGTTTGAAACTATGTCATGGGGCCCTACTTCATTCAAGGGACAATGGCAGGCTGTGCGTACGCCCATTTCCTCAGAGAGACTTTGGCGGCACTTCTGGAAGATATACCGCTCGATATACGTGGAGATAAGTGGTTTCAGCCTGATGGTAGTCCTGCACATTTTTCTTTAGTGGCGAGGCAAGTGTTAAATGAAATGTTTCCACGCCACTGGTAAGGGTGTGGCGGTGTTGTAAGATGGCCAGCTCGCTCCCCCGACCTCATCCCTCTCGAAATTTTACAGTGGGGAACACTGAAAGATGGGGTTTACAACACGGTTTCTACGACGCCAGAAGACATGCAGGAACGCATTGCGACAGCTTGCAGAGGCATGGCGTCAGAAACACTTCAGGCCGCTCGTCGCTCGCTACATGTGCGTTTACATATGTGTATTGTTGTCGATGGTAAACACATAAAGCGTATGCTGTGAAAAGAGTAAATGTGAAGCTTTTAGACAATAACTGTGTTACTTTACACTCTGCATGCGGATGCGATTGCATTTCCCCTTATGTTGGTTTGTTCTATTTTTGCTGTGCATACGTATTCATTTGTTACTCTGTACAGTTCAAGACTAGGAAACAAATCCCCTGAATTACGTTGGTATCTGAATAAAATGTAATGTACTAATACTTGTATTCACATTGCCCGTATTCCCTCCGCTGCGGTGCTCTCCTTTGTCCAATATCGCATCCTTTGCCCCTTGCCCCATTATGGTAAGCGCTACGCTGCTATAAAGAAGCGGTTCTGCCAGTGNTACGCTGCTATAAAGAAGCGGTTCTGCCAGTGTGAGTCACGGCGCATGTGGCTTGCTTACAGCTGTGAGTATAGGTCCACTGCGCCTTGCTACCGGCCCACTTAACTCAATCATAATTGCACACCATTTCTTGGCATTTCTGTGTTACTTTTCATTGCATATGCTATATCACTGAATTCCTCCATGCACGTACTTTCATATGCTGTTGAAATAAACGTATTTTTCCATGGGAAAAATCATATGTGGTTTAATTATTTATGTCCATACACATGATCCGAATAATCACTTTGCGGCAAATAACTTGCCCCAATACGTAATTTCATTAAGCGACAACAGCATTTCGTGATCTGTAACCGTTCCGGAAATTTTGGCGGTGTCCACGTTAGGCGGATTACTATATATATACACCAGCTTCCTTATTTCGCTGTAACTGTAGCTCATTATTCAGTGCTTCGTACGTTCTCCCCTGGATACACATAGCATGAACCTGTAGGCGTTTTTATCTACTAAATTTTAAAGTGTTCTGGCTTACCTTATAATATTAATCACACAATTAGAATCGATAGAGCAAGGACGTTCTCCGGGCGTCGGATCGAACACCAGTCTCTCTCTTACAGACATATTTACCATTGATATACACTTCTCATGTGAATGTCGGTGCACTTGAAATATATGTTCATGTATGACATACACATTTACATGTATTTTTATGTCTGCAAATACAAAATTATTAATTTTTGATGTGCTTGCTAAACAGCAGTGGTACCTTACATGGTTGGTACAATTTGAAAATGACATTGAAGTAAAGTTCTTATGTGGACTACACCGTTTGTACTGTCATTAAAACCGTACCAAGTTATGATCACAAGTTGTTTGTACACGTGGTGTTTACGTAGGTCGTAATACGATGATGTAAATTCGATCGGAATTAATAGTGTATAGCGCTGCGGTAGGCGGAACACACAACGGAGCGTTAAGTGAACGTGTTGTAGAAGTAGAATGTTGTTTCGAATGCAATTACTCAAAGAAACCACGTAAGGCATACTGTGCGATGAATATTCGCCGGACAACTGGTGGTAGGCCAAATTCAATCCATTACGTTCCAACCCAAGTAACAAACAACAAGCAGATACCAGTTGGCCAATTGTTGGGAGTGGTGGAAAACGTTTGCACTTATGACTGCCAGCATTTCTTATATGGTTGAAGATCATGCCATAAAAACAAAATTAGCAGTACATATGTTAAAATAATCGTTATATGNACGTTTGCACTTATGACTGCCAGCATTTCTTATATGGTTGAAGATCATGCCATAAAAACAAAATTAGCAGTACATATTTTAAAATAATCGTTATATGGGCCAATGCTCTCACAATTATAGTTAGATTTCAACAGACGCCCTAAAAGTAGATGATAAACGAAATGCTAACTATTATCTACGGCTGGTTAAATATCAGCAGCATGCTTATGGACCATTTACATCATGCCAACAGTTGTTTACTGCTGGGGACATAGAAGCAGCAAACGTGTGGGCCACTCATAGTATATTAACTGTTACGTACTCCCCTGGATGTTTTAGTAGTATACTAATGCGCCACTAATTGGGATGCCAACTGTTGCTTACTGCTGGGGACATAATAACATTATACTCACGGCCATTTTGTGGTATGCCAACTGTGATTATTGCTGAAGAAACATTATCAGCAAGCTTATGTGCCAATTATTGTATACCAACTGCTACTGATGGGAAAATGTTACTGATAATTTAATGGGCCATTTATGGCATGCCGCCTATATGTTGTTGTGCAGTAGCAAAAAGCATATCAATGGCCTAGATTGAAAAACTCGTATCTTACATTTCTGGCGAAAAGGTTTTTTGATACCGTTGGTTGCAACATTTCGTATGTCTCTTTTTACAGTACTCCACGTGAATAAAAGAGGTCTACTTTTTTCACTTGAAGCACTGTTAAACGTGAGATACAAGATTTCCAACCAACACAATAAACAAAATATTTTAGCCCAAAATCTGAGATTCCAGGTTCTTTCAATACAATTTACAAACTGTGTAGTAATGCTGCAGTTACCATATATGAATAAGGTAATTATGTAACGTCTATTTTAGTGAAAAATAATTATTTTTGGCTTTGAAAATGCACGGAAAGCTGCTTCTATGTGGGTCACAAGTGGCCATTAGCTGGGTTGTAGGTGGCAAATAACTGGGCTAAACAAGTGGTTCAAGTAACCAATAGCTGGGCCACAAGTCGCTTGCAAAACAGTTGGCTGAAGACATGTGGTATACTTACAGCAGGCCAGAAGCAGAAAGACAGTGGGCCACTGCTGTCACATATGGCCCACTGATGGCGATTACACGTTTGAGGTACAGTTGGTTACGCAGAAGTGGACCACTTGTGGGCAGATTGTATTTTTCTAGATGAAAGTTATCTGAGCTGTGGCCCAGATGCGGCCAATCGTAAGCAACAGTCAAGATGCATCATTAGTGTCACAAGCATCTGCCGGTGCATTACAGTGGTTGACTGATTGTTGACTGATTATGTAAACCGTACGTGGGTCGCTCGTGTACAGGTAGATTTGCACAAGTGGGATGAGTGTGTTTGTGAAGAGATTTGGGTGGTTCTAGACAGCGAGGTCTCGAGAGTCGATGAGGGTGATTGAGGTGAGTACGGAGCAGCGCCGGAATGGAAGGGAGGGGGGAACGGGAGATCCCCGAGAAAACCCGCCGACCAGCGTAATCGTCCTGCACGATTCCCACATGCGAAAATCCGGGAGTGACCCAGCCGGGATGCACAAGTGAGTCAACTGACTTTTGCTACTTGGGGAGCTTTACAAGCCCCAATGTGTCCCAATTACAAGGTCGGGCGGAGGTTCTGACATGGTGTAAGCTTTAGTTGGTCTTTCAACAGTGAACCTTTCAGGTGTATAAGAGCCCTTCTACAAATGAGTTATTCCAAACTGTGTCGTAAGACGAGTACATGCTGATTGGTGAATGTGACCCTCTGACATCGAGGAACTATCCAAAGCTCCCGTGTCCTAAGCCAACCTGTTTATCAAGAAAAACGCTCCATAATTTTAACTTTTGTCCAAGGTTGTGTCCAAAGATGACAGGAGAAGTTTTCAATATTTTTTTCTATTTCGCAATAAAAAATACCTATATAGGTAGACATTAAAACTAACATATACGAATTAAGATAAAAATTATTTTAATTTAGTGTATATACGAGTAATAAAATACGTAAATATTTTTAAAACTATTATACACATTTAAATTAAATCATGCCAGAAAAGTATTGATATTTTGCACTGAACTGGACAACACAAGGCAAACAAACGAATTACGGTAACATTAAAATTAATATCACAAATTTGCCGATTAAAAGTCAACATTTTATTGCAAAAATGTACAACGAAGAAGTTATGTTCGCTGTAATTTGACCTACTGTACTGAAGTAGCAGTTTGAAAACGCTCAGTTTCGGACATCGTAATTATAAGATCATATTACTCGTGTGTCGTGACGTCATTGATATTGGGATTTAGAAACCTGCACGTCTACGGACACGGCCAAGGTATAGGGGCCTTAACACCACGAGAAGTTCGTTATTTGGCACTTACTGACAGAATGTAGTATCGGAAAACGACATCTAACCTTGCCAGGGAATGAGTTAGACTACAGGGATGTGCAGTTTCAAGTTTACGTATGTCTGTACTGTACATGCACACTTGCGTGAAGTAGGACTGTGTTGTCTGGGCGAACAAAACGTTTGGTAAATGTTCACTCTCCCATGCGTTTGATCACAGCACTATAAAATATTAGAGTTAAAGTGATTTTATACTCAAAAAATACATTAAGCTTTCAGAGGTCTAATGCGTTCATATGTGCTGCTAACTAAATTCAAGACTCCGTTGGTGGACAACAACCTAGAAACCGAAGATACGGCAGGTTTAAATAACCAGCCAAGTCCTCCAATCTCAACCCTACGAATCATGACCTCAGGTGTTATTTTGCGAGGAGTCCAGATGTCCAGTATATCCACAAACAAAAAATAAATATGGGTGGTTTTGCACAACAATGCGACTCCTTTTTACATTAAATGCCCGTTATACCCGTTATACTGCATTTGTAACTCTCCGGTATAAACATATTTGATATTGACTAGTTATCACATTCTTACATAAGTCATGTCGGACGTCATGTGATCTTATGTTGATTAATGGACCTTATACTGTTGCTGGTTGTTGCTCATAAATTCGATGGATACGCAATTACTAACGTTAACGTTATCGTTATTATTCCACATGAGTGTATTTAGTTGTTTACTGCTGGGGACATAGAAGCAGCAAACGTGTGGGCCACTCATAGTATATTAACTGTTACGTACTCCCGTGGATGTTTTAGTAGTATACTAATGGGCCACTAATTGGGATGCCAACTGTTGCTTACTGCTGGGGACATAATAACATTATACTCACGGCCATTTTGTGGTATTCCAACTGTGATTATTGCTGAAGAAACATTATCAGCAAGCTTATGTGCCAATTATTGTATACCAACTGTTACTGATGGGAACATGTTACTGATAATTTAATGGGCCATTTATGGCACGCCGCCTATATGTTGTTGTGCAGTAGCAAAAAGCATATCAATGGGTTAGATTGGAAAACTCGTATCTTACATTTCTGGCGAAATGGTTTTTTGATACTGTTGGTTGCAAAATTTCCTATGTCTCTTTTTACAGTACTCCACGTGAATAAAAGAGGTCTACTTTTTTCACTTGAAGCACTGTTAAACGTGAGATACAAGATTTCCAACCAACACAATAAACAAAAAATTTTAGCCCAAAATCTGAGATACGAGGTTTCCATTCTTAGCCATCGATATGAAAATTCACTTGCTTTTTATTTCATATATATATATATATAGAGTAAACTTATTATGTGACATTGCTAGTATTAGGAAAACATAGTCTTTAAACTAGAAGCCTGCAAAGCATAACACGTAAAAGTTCATTATTTTACATTTTAGATTCTACGTGAAAGTATGCCGAAACTAAAATACTAGTAATTAAAACAAAACACAGACGTATCAATATTGGCTTGTGATGCTCACATTAATTCTGTTTATAGCAAGGCTAATAATACAACTAATATGTGCTTAACGAATCATATATACGTAAAATGTTTCACATGAATACATGGCACAGTAGTTGCTAGCTTTCTAGACAGTGAACTAAAGGGTTATAAGTTCGGTTCCAGGTTCTTTCAATAAAATTTACAAACTGTGTAGTAATGCTGCAGTTACCATATATGAATAAGGTAATTATGTAACGTTTATTTGAGTGAAAAGTAATTATTTTTGGCTTTGAAAACGCACGGCAAGCTGCTTCTATGTGGGTCACAAGTGGCCATTAGCTGGGTTGTAGGTGGCAAATAACTGGGCTAAACAAGTGGTTCAAGTAACCAATAGCTGGGCCACAAGTCGCTTGCAAAACAGTTGGCTGAAGACATGTGGTATACTTACAGCAGGCCAGAAGCAGAAAGACAGTGGGCCACTGCTGTCACATATGGCCCACTGATGGCGATTACACGTTTGAGGTACAGTTGGTTACGCAGAAGTGGACCACTTGTGGGCAGATTGTATTTTTCTAGATGAAAGTTATTTGAACTGTGGCCCAGATGCGGCCAATCGTAAGCAACATTCAAGATGCATCATTAGAGTCACAAGCATCTGCGGGTGCATTACAGTGGTTGACTGATTGTTGACTGATTATGTAAACCGTACGTGGGTCGCTCGTGTACAGGTAGATTTGCACAAGTGGGGTGAGTGTGTTTGTGAAGAGATTTGGGTGGTTCTAGACAGCGAGGTCTCGAGAGTCGATGAGGGTGATTGAGGTGAGTACGGAGCAGCGCCGGAATGGAAGGGAGGGGGGAACGGGATATCCCCGAGAAAACCCGCCGACCAGCGTAATCGTCCTGCACGATTCCCACATGCGAAAATCCGGGAGTGACCCGGCCGGGATGCACAAGTGAGTCAACTGACTTTTGCTACTTTGGGAGCTTTACAAGCCCTAATGTGTCCCAATTACAAGGTCGGGCGGAGGTTCTGACATGGTGTAAGCTTTAGTTGGTCTTTCAACAGTGAACCTTTCAGGTGTATAAGGGCCCTTCTACAAATGAGTTATTCCAAACTGTGTCGTAAGACGAGTCCATGCTGATTGGTGAATGTGACCCTCTGACATCGAGGAACTATCCAAAGCTCCCGTGTCCTAAGCCAACCTGTTTATCAAGAAAAACGCTCCATAATTTTAACTTTTGTCCAAGGTTGTGTCCAAAGATGACAGGAGAAGTTTTCAATTTTTTTCTATTTCGCAATAAAAAATACCTATATAGGTAGACATTAAAACTAACATATACGAATTAAGATACAAATTATTTTAATTTAGTGTAAATACGAGTAATAAAATACGTAAATATTTTTAAAACTATTATACACATTTAAATTAAATCATGCCAAAAAAGTATTGATATTTTGCACTGAACTGGACAACACAAGGTAAACAAACGAATTACGGTAACATTAAAATCAATATCACAAATTTGCCGATTAAAAGTCAACATTTTATTGCAAAAAAGTACAACGAAGAAGTTATGTTCGCTGTAATTTGACCTACTGTACTGAAGTAGTAGTTTGAAAACGCTCAGTTTCGGACATCGTAATTATAAGAGCATATTACTCGTGTGTCGTGACGTCATTGATATTGGGATTTAGAAACCTGCACGTCTACGGATACGGCCAACGTATAGGGGCCTTAACACCACGAGAAGTTCGTTATTTGGCACTTACTGACAGAATGTAGTATCGGAAAACGACATCTAACCTTGCCAGGGAATGAGTTAGACTACAGGGATGTGCAGTTTCAAGTTTACGTATGTCTGTACTGTACATGCACACTTGCGTGAAGTAGGACTGTGTTGTCTGGGCGAACAAAACGTTTGGTAAATGTTCACTCTCCCATGCGTTTGATCACAGCACTATAAAATATTAGAGTTAAAGTGATTTTATACTCAAAAAATACATTAAGCTTTCAGAGGTCTAATGCGTTCATATGTGCTGCTAACTAAATTCAAGACTCCGTTGGTGGACAACAACCTAGAAACCGAAGATACGGCAGGTTTAAATAACCAGCCAAGTCCTCCAATCTCAACCCTACGAATCATGACCTCAGGTGTTATTTTGCGAGGAGTCCAGATGTCCAGTATATCCACAAACAAAAAATAAATATGGGTGGTTTTGCACAACAATGTGACTCCTTTTTACATTAAATGCCCGTTATACCCGTTATACTGCATTTGTAACTCTCCGGTATAAACATATTTGATATTGACTAGTTATCACATTCTTACATAAGTCATGTCGGACGTCATGTGATCTTATGTTGATTGATGGACCTTATACTGTTGCTAGTTGTTGCTCATAAATTCGATGGATACGCAATTACTAACGTTAACGTTATCGTTATTATTCCACATGAGTGTATTNGGTTGTTGCTCATAAATTCGATGGATACGCAATTACTAACGTTAACGTTATCGTTATTATTCCACATGAGTGTATTATAAGAATAAATAACTGCGCTGTAGGTGTAAATCTAAAAACGTTTAAATATACTTACAAGAGCCTCGCTTAACATTAAATTTAAGCACAAAACCGCTAAAATCTTATTTCGTATGTGTTAATAATGCGGTTTATAACGTGAAAATTGCTGGAAAAATTCAAACTGAATCTCTTTTAATAATAAACGGATAACACGTACCTACAATGTATGAGTGTATTTAAATATAAACACATCTTTGAACGCATATTGCGTCTTTCTAAAAGTGGCATTTAATACAATTAAAACATATATGTTTCTCTTTGAAAGTACACCGAAGAGCCAAAAAACTGGTATAGGCGTGTGTATGCAAATAACAGAGGTATGGAACCAATCAGAGTAACTTGATGCNCGAAGAGCCAAAAAACTGGTATAGGCGTGTGTATGCAAATAACAGAGGTATGGAACCAATCAGAGTAACTTGATGCGGTCGGCAGCTAGACCGGTTACTGCTGATACTATGGCAGGTTATCGAGATTTGAGTGAGTTTTTTACGTTCTGTTATAGTCGGCGCACGAAATATGGGACATAGAATCTCCGAGGTAGCGATAACATTTGGANCGAAGAGCCAAAAAACTGGTATAGGCGTGTGTATGCAAATAACAGAGGTATGGAACCAATCAGAGTAACTTGATGCTGTCGGCAGCTAGACCGGTTACTGCTGATACTATGGCAGGTTATCAAGATTTGAGTTNTGTGTATGCAAATAACAGAGGTATGGAACCAATCAGAGTAACTTGATGCGGTCGGCAGCTAGACCGGTTACTGCTGATACTATGGCAGGTTATCAAGATTTGAGTTAGTTTTTTACGTTCTGTTATAGTCGGCGCACGAAATATGGGACATAGAATCTCCGAGGTAGCGATAACATTTGGATGTTCGCGTACAACCATTTCACGAGTGTACCGTGAATATCGGGAATCCGGTAAAACATCAAATCTTTGAAATAGCTGAGGCCGCAAAAAGGTTGTGAAATAACGGGACAAACGACGACTGACGAGAATCATTAAACGTTACAGACGTGCAACCCTTTCTCAAATTGGTGCAGATTGGATTTGTGGACTGCCCTGCAGGATTCATGGTGTGCATTGTCTCTTTGAAACCTTCAGACATTAGTCGAGTCCATGCCACGTCGTCTTGCGGCACTTCTGGGTGCTCGGGGAGCCCTACGCGATATTAGGCAGGTGTACCAGTTTTTTTGGCCCTTCAGTGTACAAAAATATTTAAAATATAGTTTTTTGCCAAAACTCGGTCTGTACTAAACTATTGTCTTTACTAGGGGTCCAGGAATACCAAGCAAGTCATTTGGAAGATAACCTGACGTTCAGGACAAAACATTCCATGAAGAAGGGCTCACATTATTTTGCATGTTGTAGCCTCAATTGTTTGTTAATTAGCTGCTGTACAATGGTTAGCCAGTTTAAGCCCAGATCGGGTAGGAAATATAATTTAATTATTTTCTTTTTATTTGTTACTGGATCAGAATAGCACAGTGTGTTATACTCTGATCGAACTGCAGAACTTACTCTTATGTAACTATTTTGAAATTCATTGTTGTCCCCAAATTAAACCAGCGAAATTTACTCAGGGCTTTATCTCAACATAAATTATGTTAAAATGTATTCAATAAACATATAAACTCACAATTTATTAGCAAATAGAAGAGAATTTCAGTGAAAAGATAAATCAAATATTTAATATAATTATTGTGAGCATTATACAAAAGAATAAAAACCAACTATGAAACAAACATTGAAGACGTGATAAAAGAAAGAAACTTAAGAAAGTGTAATGTCATGTAAAAACAATTACAAACGAAAGAAAATAAAAGGAAAATTTATATTGGCAGGAAGCGAATCGGAAAGAAAAGGAAAACTTACTGGTTGGTGTACAGACGTACACAACCATAGTAAAATAATGACAGCTTTCACAATACTGTTAGGAAATACTTCCTCTCAGTAACATGTAGAGTACTGAGATCTACCGTGTAGTCATTCAGTTTCCCTGTAGATAACCAAGTTTACCAGCTTCGAGAAGCCTCAGGCTTTCGAGAAAAAGACAACTTATTCTGTTATGGCAACGTGCAATTCACGCGACTCGGAATATATCAAGAAGACATAGGAGAAAATGCGACTCAGCTAAATGATACAATAAGAACATATTTAATGGTTGAGTTTTATGTGACAAAGTTATGCGGAGAAGGTGATAAATGTCCCTGTTGCCTGAAATGTGCTCCGAAAAACTTAATGAAAATAACTGAAATTTTAATCTCCTCTAGAGCAAACTGATTCAAGTTTAGAGAGAGACATTTCTATGGATAGACAATGGTTGACAATGGTTAAGTTTTGATGTGTTAAATTTGTATGAATTGACAAGCTCATGTCATCTCTGTGAAGTATTAAGAATTATTGTTGAATATCAGCAAAGCGAAATATAACGTAAAATTATATATATACAAATATTTACCAAAAAGGGGCAGGGAAATAAAGAAGTTATGGATGTAACATACCTTAGTGGGGTATATAAACTATTTTATGATGACGTTTTTAAAACATTTGCCAGAAAAGAAAATTAGAAGAACATGGGACGGCCAGGAAGATGAAAGATCAGTGTTTAACAGGCCAAATGGTACTCTATTTGATTCTTTAAAATTTTTTTCGAAACAACTATGAATTATCATACGTTAAAACAAAACACATAAATATTTTCTCCTCACTACTCTGTTATTGTGTATATAATAATTACCAACCAATTTTTAAAACCTTTCTTCTCCTCACTCCATAAAAGGCATTTTTCCTAAATTATTTTAATAATACTTACGTGAAAATGTATGTATCCTATTAAACGAATTTGCCAATTTTGTATTTACTAATCAAGATGGTAATACAGTCATTAGAACACGGCAATAAATACTTAACGCGATATTTTTGCAGTTGATTCAATGTTGTATAATACACTGGTTTTAGAATGTATTTGTAGAATATTTTGACTCATTCAAAAACCAATAAATATGTTCTATTATTTTTATATATTGACTTACAGAGTCGTATATTAATTAGTGCAGCATACGTAAATGTGCATTTCCATATAAATACAAAACTTTGTGACTATGGCAAAATAGGACAGCAAATAAGCACTCACACAAGACAAACCCAGAAGNACATTTGGATGTTCGCGTACAACCATTTCACGAGTGTACCGTGAATATCGGGAATCCGGTAAAACATCAAATCTTTGAAATAGCTGAGGCCGCAAAAAGATTGTGAAATAACGGGACAAACGACGACTGACGAGAATCATTAAACGTTACAGACGTGCAACCCTTTCTCAAATTGGTGCAGATTGGATTTGTGGACTGCCCTGCAGGATTAATGGTGTGCATTGTCTCTTTGAAACCTTCAGACATTAGTCGAGTCCATGCCACGTCATCTTGCGGCACTTCTGGGTGCTCGGGGAGCCCTACGCGATATTAGGCAGGTGTACCAGTTTTTTTGGCCCTTCAGNGTCTTGCGGCACTTCTGGGTGCTCGGGGAGCCCTACGCGATATTAGGCAGGTGTACCAGTTTTTTTGGCCCTTCAGTGTACAAAAATATTTAAAATATAGTTTTTTGCCAAAACTCGGTCTGTACTAAACTATTGTCTTTACTAGGGGTCCAGGAATACCAAGCAAGTCATTTGGAAGATAACCTGACGTTCAGGACNGTACTAAACTATTGTCTTTACTAGGGGTCCAGGAATACCAAGCAAGTCATTTGGAAGATAACCTGACGTTCAGGACCAAACATTCCATGAAGAAGGGCTCACATTATTTTGCATGTTGTAGCCTCAATTGTTTGTTCATTAGCTGCTGTACAATGGTTAGCCAGTTTAAGCCCGGATCGGGTAGGAAATATAATTTAATTATTTTCTTTTTGTTTGTTACTGGATCAGAATAGCACAGTGTGTTATACTCTGATCCAACTGCAGAACTTACTCTTATGTAACTATTTTGAAATTCATTGTTGTCCCCAAATTAAACCAGCGAAATTTACTCAGGGCTTTATCTCAACATAAATTATGTTAAAATGTATTCAATAAACATATAAACTCACAATTTATTAGCAAATAGAAGAGAATTTCAGTGAAAAGATAAATCAAATATTTAATATAATTATTGTGAGCATTATACAAAAGAATAAAAACCAACTATGAAACAAACATTGAAGCCGTGATAAATGAAAGAAACTTAAGAAAGTGTAATGTCATGTAAAAACAATTACAGACGAAAANGAAACTTAAGAAAGTGTAATGTCATGTAAAAACAATTACAAACGAAAGAAAATAAAAGGAAAATTTATATTGGCAGGAAGCGAATCGGAAAGAAAAGGAAAACTTACTGGTTGGTGTACAGACATACACAACCATAGTAAAATAATGACAGCTTTCACAATACTGTTAGCAAATACTTCCTCTCAGTAACATGTAGAGTACTGAGATCTACCGTGTAGTCATTCAGTTTTCTTTAGATAACTACGTTTACCAGCTTCGAGAAGCCTCAGGCTTTCGAGAAAAAGACAACTTATTCTGTTATGGCAACGTGCAATTCACGCGACTCGGAATATATCAAGAAGACATAGGAGAAAATGCGACTCAGCTAAATGATACAATAAGAACATATTTAATGGTTGAGTTTTATGTGACAAAGTTATGCGGAGAAGGTGATAAATGTCCCTGTTGCCTGAAATGTGCTCCGAAAAACTTAATAAAAATAACTGAATTTTTAATCTCTCTAGAGCAAACTGATTCAAGTTTAGAGAGAGACATTTCTATGGATAGACAATGGTTGACAATGGTTAAGTTTTGATATGTTAAATTTGTGTGAATTGCCGAGCTCATATCATCTCTGTGAAGTATTGAGAATTATTGTTGAATATCAGCACAGCGAAATATAACGTAAAATTATATATATACACAAATATTTACCAAAAAGGGGCAGGGAAATAAAGAAGTTATGGATGTAACAGACCTTAGTGGGGTATATAAACTATTTTATGATGACGTTTTTAAAACATTTGTCAGAAAAGAAAAATAGAAGAACATGGGACGGCTAGGAAGATGAAAGATCAGTGTTTAACAGGCCAAATGGTACTCTATTTGATTCTTTAAAAATTGTTTCGAAACAACTATGAATTATCATACGTTAATACAAAACACAGTAATATTTTCTCCTCACTACTCTGTTGTTGTGTATATAATAATTACCAACCAATTTTTAAAACCTTTCTTCTCCTCATTCCATAAAAGGCATTTTTACCTAAATTATTTTAATAATACTTACGTGAAAATGTATGTATCCTATTAAACGAATTTGTCAATTTTGTATTTACTAATCAAGATGGTAATACAGTAATTAGAACACGGCAATAAATACTTAACGCGATATTTTTGCAGTTGACTCAATGTTGTATAATACACTGGTATTAGAATGTATTTGTAGAATATTTTGACTCATTCAAAAACCAATAAATATGTTCTATTATTTTTATACTTTGACCTACAGAGTCGTATATTAATTAGTGCAGCGTACATAAATATGCATTTACATATAAATACAAAACTTTGTGACTATGGCAAAATAGGACAGCAAATAAGCACTCACACAAGACAAACCCAGAAGCCAGAAGTCTTAATGTTCGCGAGTTGGAAGGGACGATTGCAGCGAGTACTGAAGTCTGAGTGAAGTAGCTGTGATTGCTGGGACTGCACTCCACTCGATAAGTTTCCGCTGGCTTTCAATAAATACAATTATGGCATAAAGATCTTTATGAGGCGTAATAGTACTATGTACCGAAATACTTCTCCATGACTCTCCGTTTGATGTCTAGCGGCCGTCTTTGTACTATCGTGCTGACATGATACATTAGTGATATCGCTTACATTACCTATAAAACTTGTAAGTAGTGTATGTATGTAGTGTGAAGTACAAACACTCACGGCGCACTATCTGAAAGAGGTCAGTGTCTACATTCCCTTGAAGGTGCACATCAAAGGAAGTAATCATACATGCTGATAAGTGACAAAACAAAGCAATTAAAGTAGTAATGTGTAAATAGTATTGCTTGTAATACTTAACCAATCAATCCTTGTTAAACTGGTGTAGGCTTATCACCACCATTATAGTATAACGGTATATATTTTGTGCAAACATTACGTCTTAAGGAATGTACACGCTTTTTGATAATACATTGTCAGCCTGGCATTCCCGGGCAATGATACCATCCATCACAAGTTGGAAGTAAAATGGTTGCTACATTGTTAATTTTATAACTGTGTGTTTGCTCTCGTCTGGACAGTGACTACCTTCCGGCCATCTCGAGACTTACTATTGTTCCTTCTTGAGTAGCGGCTCTCCTGGCACCTTTTGGTGGCGCTTGTTTCTTCGGGGTAGCTTTATCTTGGAATGTGACATGATCAGCAACAACAGTGTGATGATAACTGATATAACCCCTAGGGTGAAACAAATTTTAAAGTAGTTACGAAGCTCAATAACAGCAACAATTGTATTTTAGATGGGTGTTAGTATTTTTCTGGTTGATTTAAACGTACGGAAAATAACATAATAAATTAACTTTATTTATATGCCAATTCCATGAAGCCACTGTTTCAATTGTGTTCATTAAATGCGCGAGAGTAATTAAATGAAAAATCATTCTTGTGGGCATATCCAGACGATAACACTAAATTATATTATACTGTAAACAAGTAATGATTTTCTGCAGGCAGTAGCTATTTTCAAAATACACAAACCTCAAAAAAGGTTTGCACCATCTGTAATTGCGTTGCTTATAAAATGTGTTCTCTGGAACTAGAGGTGCGTTACAAGCAGCAATCGGAATGACTGGTACGGTATTCTGTTCAGAGAAGGTGTATGTTCATTCCATACTTCCTCCTGGACAACAAAGTAACTTAGAAATCCCGGTGGTGCAAAACTTATTTTCAAGTGTGTCGAAAATATCACAAAGAGCTAGGTCAAAATTGAACAAAGGAAATAAGATAAAAACAACAAAATGCTTAAACAAACGAATGAATGGCGGAGACCGCAGAAAGCATAAAACAATGCCAAAAAATTAAGTGCATTACAATAACGGCAACACAAATGAGAAGAAAATTTTATTTCCCAAATACTTTATTACCAGAAACATTTAACTTAGTACCCTATTATAATAATTCGCTCTGTCATTTGATACCTTATTTATATTTTATACAATATGCAAATAAAATGGTTACTGTGACTGAAAAATAAAAAATTTAAATCAAATTAAAAATACTAAAAAACCATACAAGTTCTAACAGTGGGGAAATGTGGAGCCAAAAACCAACCCGCAATAAATTAAATACCTAATCACAAGTTACATAGCAAAGAAGAAAAATGTAAGTTCTTGCTGTGGCAGTACTTAACATAACAAGTCACATTATTCGCAAAATTTTGAACTCTTTTTGCATCTACACAATAGTTCCCGCAAAAATTAACAACCGCTTTCAAAGCAGGTTTAATACGTGTAACATATTTCCCATTCCTACACATGGACAAATTAATATACCTTCTCGATTACGTTGTTCATTTTATCCAGTGATTGCATTGTGAAACTCTTAAATGAGTTGACAACTTATTTTACCTACCACAAATTAAAGTGAACCAAAGTATTTTAATGAATGAGCAAGTAAATACGAAAATCTTAAAATTTTCTAAGTGGAAATTTTATCGTATATTATCCATAATTTACGGTTGGCGTAGAGGGTATTAGGTTTGATAACTTCAACATACTTCCAGTTATTGGAAGAGTTACAAGTGGCAAAGAAAATAAGGTTATTACGAGATTTCCGAAAGAGGCAGGGTAAAACTTTCGTATAGCGAATATTTTCACTGCTGATTAAAGCAAAACTCTTAGAATATTATATGAGGCCATCAACTTCAGTCATTCTGAAAGATTGCCTTGCAACTTTTAGCCCGGGTACTTTATTCTTCAGAATTTTTTGAAATGTTACGTTAAACACTTTTTTTCAATATCAAAAAATCTACTTCAATCATGTTGTGACTGAAAAAAAATTTATTTCAAGAATATCAGCAAGGTAAAATTTAGGTTCAGGTAAATTACTTTTTTATTGAAAATGCTATGAATTGATATTTTGAAAAAAAAAATTCAATTTATATTATTATTAACGCTACTAATTAACATACAAATCCAGCAATAACCACATATTTGGTTCGTGCATTTGCAACCTCGTTGGCCGAGCACACAACAGGTCCCACAAGCTCGATATGACACTTGTGACGCAACTATTAAAACCAAATAGCCAATCAAATTTAAGACACTTTCGACGTCAACACGACGAAAATGTCGAGCAGTTTTGGATAAGCCGTGTCGTACAGAGTACTGCAAACAGATTACACAGCCTAGTAGAAATCAAATAGTTATATATGTTGAGTATAAAAGAATACCCCAACTTTGAAGGTCTATAATATCAAAACCCAAAAACTACAACTTTGATTGACCAATCAAATGAACCGTGGAACAGTGAAGTTTGTTTACCATACATTCATAAATGTTCACTGTGACCACCACGAGCGGCCCGAACGACATCTACGCGATAATAAAGCTCTTTCCACGCTATTGTCAGCACGTCCGGTGTTACGGTTTGGATGGCGTTCGTAACTCTCAGTTTGATTGGTCAATCAAGGTTGTGGGTTGTTTGGTTTTGATATTATATATCTTCAAAGTTAGGGTATTCTTTTATACTCATCTGTATTAAATTTCGATTCAGTAGAAAAAAATTTGCATCTTAAAATGTAACAATTAACTGCCACTTGGGGAATTGATCTCACAATCAACGTTTATTACTTAATATGCTTTAGTGTAATATCTTCAGTCATTGTCAGCGTTACATTAAAAATTTCTCTTTACTCTACCGCCTTGAAACTACTTGGTTGATTTTGATTTATAAGTTTGTTTATTAACATGGAATAGTAAAAATAATAACAGAATGCAACAGAATTCAATAGAATTTGATTAAAGTGCTCAACACACCAGCCATTTTACCAAACTCTTCTGTTGTATTGTATTGGCCAAGCCAAATACAAAAAGGACAATGTAGTGAAGGCTGTAACAAAAACACACTGTAAGAATATGAGGAAACTATCTAAAACCTTAAAATGGACGAAATACAACCAAACGAAAAAGTATTAAAATTATTTTAAAAATAAAGAGGAAAATACTTCTAATGACCTCAATATTACAAACATAAGGTATTAGTTTAGCCAAAAAGACATAATGGGGAAACAAAAACGGCAAAAGCACACCAGAAGTAGGGGACAAGAAACTATAAGAAATCCCCTTTTATACACGCTGTCATGTGACAGCGACAATGAACATGAAGTTAAAATAACAACAAGCATTACAAAAAGAAAGAATAAATGTATCTCTAAATCATGGTTTTATGCACCACGAAATCATAGGTGTAAACTGTTGTGAGAAGTTAGAGAAGAGGAAAGCTCCTTGCGAAGGGCGTCGAAAAATCCTAACTTTCCTGTAAACTGCCATGCTGTAAATTCGAGCAGCAACATTTAAACCGTTTTCCACGTGGCATTGTTTCATTTCTTTGGCGTGTTGTCTCGGGTTCATCGGAGCTATGCGATTCCATCTCAAGGGTAAACAAGCCGGACAAGTGATGGATGTCACCCACATTTCGGCAAAACTCAGGCACAGTTAACGAACACCGACCTAAAAAATTCCACGCGGTTATGAGTTGATTAATCGAGATGTCACCCTGTAAAATTGTATGCGATGCGATACCAAATCTCTATTGCTAAGTTCACGAAGGAAATCATAAAAGTCATTATAATTACAAATGTATAAGTGAGCATGTATTCATACAAATAATTGTATGCTCTTTGTTGCACGTGTCAAAAAAGAAACATAATTTAAGCGTAGATTAAATGTTCTATATATGTTGGCACTTGTTTCAAGATAACTTTGTAAAGTTCTAAATTCCATTAAATTTTAGTAAATCAGGGTACCGCCATTTTTTTTATGTAAACGTGCACTAGTTCTGCTTACCATTTTGTTCACTCTTTACAAATAAGTTTATAAAACCAGCTTATTATCTGGAATTAATGAAATTTCAGAAGCTATATCGGTTTTCTTCTCGTATTACTTGTTTTAAGAATATTTTTTTTATGTGTAAATTAATAGTTTATTTATTTAATATTTTGGGAAATCTTAATTTTCAAATGTTAGAATATANAGCAGTTTTGGATAAGCCGTGTCGTACAGAGTACTGCAAACAGAGTACACAGCCTAGTAGAAATCAAATAGTTATACATGTTGAGTATAAAAGAATACCCCAACTTTGAAGGTCTATAATATCAAAACCCAAATACTACAACTTTGATTGACCAATCAAATGAACCGTGGAACCGTGAAGTTTGTTTACCGGGCATTCATAAATGTTCACTGTGACCACCAAGAGCGGCCCGAACGACATCTACGCGATAATCAAGCTCTTTCCACGCTATTGTCAGCACGTCCGGTGTTACGGTTTGGATGGCGTTCGTAACTCTCAGTTTGAGGCGGTGAGGGGGTAGCGAGCTCGCATTCGACACGTCAATGTGAAGGGGACGGTCTGATGTTTCATTTATTGCGCGCCACCCCATTGGCACCTAGCTGTTCGCAGATACCTGAACGAGACGTTGCCGCAACGCTGAAATGGTTGAGGAGCAGTTGGTGACCAGGCTCTTCATCACTGGCCCCCAAGAAGCCCAGATATAACCCCACGTGATTTTTTTTAATGGGGCTTACATGAACGATCAAGTGTTTTGTCCACCATTGCCGGCTAACATTGACGACCTCAAAACGAGAATTACGGACGCCATCCAAACCGTAACATCGGACATGCTGACAAGAGTGTGGAACGAGTTTGATTATCGCGTAGATGTTGTTTGGACCGCTCGTGGTGGTCACAGCGAACATACATGAATGTATGGTAAACATACTTCACGGTTTCACAGTTCATTTGATTGGTCAATCAAGGTTGTAGGTTGTTTGTTTTTGATATTATAGACCTTCAAAGTTAGGGTATTCTTTTATACTCGTCTGTATTAAATTTCGATTCAGTAGAAAAATTTACATCTTAAAATGTAACAATTATTTGCCACTTGCGGAATTGATCTCACAATCAACGTTTATAACTTAATATGCTTTAGTGTAATATCTTCAGTCATTGTCAGCGTTACATTAAAAATTTCTCCTTACTCTACCGCCTTGAAACTACTTTGATTGATTTTGATTTATAAGTTTGTTTATTAACATGGAAAAGTAAAAATAATAACAGAATGCAACATAATTCAATAGAATTTGATTAAAGTGCTCAACACACCAGCCATTTTAACAAACTCTTTTGTTGTATTGAATTGGCCAAGCCAAATACAAAAAGGACAATGTAGTGAAGGCTGTAACAAAAACACACTGTAAGAATATGAGGAAACTATCTAAAACCTTAAAATGGACGAAAAACAACCAAACGAAAAAGTATTAAAACTATTTTAAAAATAAAGAGGAAAATACGTCTAACGACCTCAATATTTCAAACATAAGGTATTAGTTTTGCCAAAAAGACCTAATGGGGAAACAAAAACGGCAAAAGCACACCAGAAGTAGGGGACAAGAAACTATAAGAATCCCCTTTTACACACGCTGTCATGTGACAGCGACAATGAACATGAAGTTAAAATAACAACAAGCATTAGAAAAAGAAAGAATAATTGTATTTCTAAATCACGGTTTTATGCACCACTAAATCATAGGTGTAAACTGTTGTGAGAAGTTAGAGAAGAGGAAAGCTCCTTGCGAAGGGCGTCGAAAAATCATAACATTCCTGTTAACTGCCATGCTGTAAATTCGAGCAGCAACATTTAAACCGTTTTCCACGTGGCATTGTATCCTTTCTTTGGTGCGTTGTCTCGGGTTCATCAGAGCTGTGCGATTCCATCTCAAGGCTAAACAAGCCGGACAAGTGATGGATGTCACCCACATTTCGGCAAAACTCAGGCACAGTTAACGAACACCGACCTAAAAAATTCCACGCGGTTATGAGTTGATTAATCGAGATGTCTTCCTGTAAAATTGTATGCGACGTGATACCAAATCTCTCATTGCTAAGTTCACGAAGGAAATCATGAAAGTCATTATAATTACAAATGTATAAGTGAGCATGTATTCATACATATAATTTTATGCTCTTTGTTGCACGTGTCAAAAAAGAAACATAATTTAAGCGTAGATGAAATGTTTTATATATGTTGGCACTTGTTTCAAGATAATTTTGTAAAGTTCTAAATTCCATTAAATTTTAGTAAATCAGGGTACCGCCATTTTTTTTTATGTAAACGTGCACTAGTTCTGCTTACCATTTTGTTCACTCTTTACAAATAAGTTTATAAAACCAGCTTATTATCTGGAATTAATGAAATTTCAGAAGCTATATCGGTTTTCTTCTCGTATTACTTGTTTTAAGAATATTTTTTTTATGTGTAAATTAATAGTTTATTTATTTAATATTTTGGGAAATCTTAATTTTCAAATGTTAGAATATAATTTTTTACTAACAATATCACTTGGAATTTATTATACATCTTTTTGGATCACTTCGACATATGTATCGATTGGTCGCGCGGAACAATGAACTCCAGAGCATGCCACTACTTCTCACTCGTGCTATTTACGTCTTCTTCGTTTTCTCGCCTTATGGCATGTAGTTGCCTCGTATTTATCTTTTCTTGCATCGCCTTTCATCACACGATGAAATAGTTTTCATCCCCCGTTTCGGGTAAGTTTCTTAACGCAGATATTTTATTTCGCTATGCGGTACAGTTATTTCTTTGATTGCTTTGTCATCGTTTTTGTTTAATATATTTGTTGTAGCGGTTTGCGGCATGGGCGTATGAGCTAGTCATGGCCAGCCGTTTCCATCTCTTGCCGATGTGAGACGTACACCCATTTTGTGGAATGACCATGATACATCAATGTCTTTCTTACGACATATGGCAGTATCTTCATAAAGGTAAGAATCAGAAACTTTTTTAAGGTTTCGCCAACTGCATGACGAAAGGGTGTGCTCCAACCTTTTTTGGACAAACGTGCTACATTGCGTGTAATTGTAATACTAAAGTAACTATTTTTGGCAAAAGAGAAACTATGATTTTTGTTTCATAATAACAATTTTAATACAAAAATATGTGATCTTTAAGATATATATATATATTTCGGGTACCCGACATAAAAAATTATTGATGAAAACATTTAAATAAGTACATTTTTGGTTAGGATGCAATGATGAAAAAGAAAAGATAAATATTAACTCGTAGAATACTCATCCTGTTTTAATATTGCTGAGAAAACACTTTATTAGTATGCCTACAAAATCTCCAAAAATAAAAAATTTGAATTTTAGTTAAAAATTTTATTTCTTAATTTTCCTTTCTAAAACTGGTGTGTGTGTGAAAAGTTAAATTTATACCTTAAGTGCACCAAATGGAAATTCATGATTATGGTGTAGTAAACAAAACAGGAGGAAGCTCCTATCTTGTTTATGGTAGTCTGCTTATCGAAAGAAACAAAGGGCTCGTTTTGAAAGATATGTTGCTGGCTCTGGAGCAAGCAGGCAACTGCGCTGGCAACACTGGACGGAGAATTGGATAGCATATCACGAAAAATTAGCATTTACGAGTAACATTTCGTTATCCAAAACGTCTGTCTGGCCTCCGTTGTGATGTTTTGTCGAGGCGCAGAAACAGACATTTTTATCAGAAACTAGCCGGATCGTCATTTCTATCGGACCGGATTATGTATACGGCTGTACACAAATATCCATTACCTCCGAAGACGGAAACTGAAATGGTTTCGATTTTATCGGTTCGTGTGTCACGGGCCTAATGACAGGAGCCAGGCAGGAGTTCGATTCCCCGCCGGATTGCTCGCAGATTTTTGCACGTATGAATTGTGCAGAACAAACTAAAAAAAAATGATTTGTTAAAAAAAAAAATTTGTTGGGTGCAATTAAATTATTTGTTCGCATATATGCAAATAAATATTTTGCAGTTGTAACCAAATCATTTGCTGGTTTTTAATTGGTTGCCCAACAGATTTGGTTGGCGCAACTAAAGATTTATTAACCCCTACGCACAATAAAAAAAGTTTCGGTTATTATAAAAAATTGGTAATATGACATGGTTTCGAACCTGGATAGTCTGCGACCAAACTCTACGCCGAAGAAACCTCAGCCAAAGGAACTACTAATGAAATAAGAAATTTTCTAATTTATGGATTTCGAATATTGGACAACGTGCGCAAATAAATATTTCACGTTTTACAGGTTTGCTTTTAAATTTCCAGTTGAACTTGTTTAATGATGATGTTTATACCCTTATTAGGCATTAATAAGTGCACCAAAACACTGTTAGCTTCCTAATTTGCACAAAAACTACAAACAAANTTATACCCTTATTAGGCATTAATAAGTGCACCAAAACACTGTTAGCTTCCTAATTTGCACAAAAACTACAAACAAAGCCTCGATTTTTATTTTTGAACGAAGACAATCAAATGAGTGACCAAACAAATATGCCGGGTGAAACTGAACAAATAATAGTAAACACCAGAGTGGGGTAGATGAGCACAATTTGAACATATTTCATCAAGTGAAATTGTCTAACAGTGCATAGTTAACCCACAATGGCAGTGGCAATGTCAAGGGGCGGGTATGCAACCGCGATATTTTGGACAACAGGCAGTGCAATTAAATTACAATTTATTTACACATTTGGACAGAATGCATGGTGCTCACAGTGTCTGTTCAAAGTGTCGGCCACCGTTTCCCACACAGACAGTGCAGCGCTGAAGCATGGTGTCACGCACATTTCAAAGGTTTCCGGCGTAGCATTGATGGTGTNGCCCACACAGACAGTGCAGCGCTGAAGCATGGTGTCACGCACATTTCAAAGGTTTCCGGCGTAGCATTGATGGTGTCAAACAGCTCTCCTTATTCGTGTCATGAGCTAATACTTCGTGTCAAGTGGTGTGGCATACACCATTGATCTGATGTGGCCTCACAACCAGAGGTTAGATGGTGTGACGTCAAGTGAGCGTGGTGGCCATGCTGTGGTGCCTCCTCTACCGGTTAAGGTAGTGCACGTCGAGGTACCAGCGAACAGTAATGGAGAAATGAGGTGGGACCCCATCCAGCTGCAACCCCATCACCTCACGAGCACCTAAAGGAACAGAACATCCTCCAAGTTTTCCAGTTACAAGTTNCTATGTATCTACCGGTTTAGGTAGTGCACGTCGAGGTACCAGCGAACAGCAATGGAGAAATGAGGTGGGACCCCATTCAGCTGCAACCCCATCACCTCACGAGCACCTAAAGGAACAGAACATCCTCCAAGTTTTCCAGTAACAAGTTCTCAGGCAGACGAGATGCGTAGCACCACTGAGACTGCAACCATACGGTACTGAGGTGTGTTATCAGGCACGCCGAACTGCGCACAGGCTGATACAACGCCAAGTACACAAAGTTGCATACTCGCCCCTGCACATTGCCACTGCTATTAGCGGGTTTACTATAGACGTTATGCAATTTGTCCCTGGATGAAATATGCTCCATTTGTACTCATATATACCACTCTAATGTTTATTATAATTTGTTTGAGTACACCGGGTACACAATTGATTTTGTTTGAAAGTCTAATATCGTTTAGCACAATACAAAGATTTTGCTAATTCAAGTGTGTATTTTGTTACATGAACAAAATTATTTATTTTTTTGCTTTTTAAGTTTTATTTATTCAACAAAAATATTTTGTTGCTGCAACTAAATATATTTTTGGTTCTATAAAAGCAAACACATTGTTGGCTGGAACAAGCCTTTCTCTCAGTGCGATACCTCCGGTCGGTGGGGGTTTTGTCAGCTTATCTATTGGCGTGCGGAAGTACGGGATAATCCATAATGGGCTGGCTCACCCGGTTCTTGCGAGTGTGTGGACGAAGGCATAATCCATTCACTGTTACTTCCAACTTTTCTGAAGCGCTGCTAGAGTTCTACTTCCAGGATATTCCTCCGCCCCATACAAACAAAGTCTAGAAAATTACAGAAGACGGCCAACGCACCGTATTCGTCTGCACTCAGTGGAACAATATTTTGCTTCAGAACTATTTCTTACTAGGCATTACCAAAACACCTATTATCTCCCTGTTTTTGATATTATCAATTATAAACAAATATTATTACGCATAGATACTATATAAGTAAAGGTAAAATCTAACCAAAGATAAGTTACTTTTATGTTAACACAAATATAAAACGCTTATGTTATTTAATATATTTAGGATACGCACAAACGCGTAATACATGGGGTGATTTTTAAAGGTTTGATTTCAATAGTGTGAAGGAACCGTGACTGCACTAACCGGAGTGTGCTCCTGTGGGTTTGACGAATAACGTCGGTTATGACGGCCAGAGACAGCAACTGAGTGATGTTATCGTGATGCTTACGGGCAGTGCTGAGGTCTTTACTTTCCAGCTACGCGTCGTTGCTAAGGAGGGAGAAGTTCACAAGAGAATGGTTTACTGGCTTACTTTGATTTAGAGTATTGTACTGCATTACTTCTGATGTAAATTTTTATTATTTACAAACTGGTCTGTAATGTATCGAACAAACGACATTCGGACATNAGGACATTCGGACATAGCAAAGGACATAGCTGCATACATCTATATGCATTAATCATTTAAATTAAGAAACAGTGTTCCTTTTATATTTTTCTAATATATCCATCCATTATGAATCTGTTCGGGCACTGGCGTATTATCCAATAGGATTACATGAGCGAGAAAGATGTTGGTTCTTTTCTGTTATTATAATCGGAAAATCTTTGGTTTATAATATTTTTTTCACGTTTCGATAATATATCTGGTTCATATTATATTACTTTGTATACCCCTATTTCTTCAGAACTTAGATAATTTCAACTCATATGCATTTGGTTAAACACTAGCTAGACGTGTAAACTCACCATGATCAACTCTCTTCTCTTACTGACATATTGATTTTCTCTCTCAGACCGCTGATACACACGGGAAACTGATGGTGAAATAAACTTCAACCACCAAGCTCTCCTGTTCATGCTGTATAGTTCATCAGTTATTGATGAGCCTGCTTGCGTGGCGCATGCACTCGATTGCAGCTTGTCTGGAACACACGGCCTCAACAGGAACTACGGCACGTGTGTGTTATCTGTTTTACAACGAGGCAAAGTCACACTCCCCACTAGTCCGGGATAAAACATCGAACACATCTTACATTATGTAAAAATTTATTTGACGCTCTCTTTATGCAGAGTTATCCTGAACTTCATTCCTGTCACTTTGTGACATGATCCATTATAGAAAATTGGATATAAAACTTAATACGACCTATAACCTAATAAAATTATTAAGGAGAAAGACGCACATAAAAATTGAGACTCTAAAATTAATATTTTTATAATAGCAGAATATACGTGAGATGAAAAAACAAATTTGTGAATGTCTGCCTTATTTTTTCACCTTAAGTGTAGGCCTATGTATGATTATTACGCCTTAATAACCAACAAACCTGTGCGGGTAACATACGGACTAAATTTGAACCAGAGATTATTTAACTGTTAAAATAAGTTAACAACACCAGACTTATCAACAGTCAGTTCAGTCAATTTAAATTATGATTAAGTGAAAAATCCATTTTTCCTTCACTTATTGATTCAGTGACATTTTCTACTAATTCATCAACCATTTCTTTCACTGTTTTTCAGTGATTTGTTCTTTGTCTGATAGATCAGTTGAATTACATGTATAAAATGAAACATAAACAATTAAAACCCACAAAATTTATTTTTAATGTAAAGTTAGTCTTTTATAATACCATTTTGCAAGGTGACATGCACATTCAACCTTTCATTTCGTTTTAACATCTTTCATTTCGCTTACACGTAATCGTCATACAGATAGCGTTGAAGGTTTAAACTGCATGAAATAGAGTACTGTGAGTACATTAATGCGTACTATTTGTTTTAATAATCCTGATGTCACCAATCAAACTAAACACGAAGAGAGAGCGGACCACGACGGTGTAATAGTTAGGCCACTCGTTTTCCACCTAGGTGAACCGGGTTAGATTCCCGTCTGGGTCGCTCTCAGATTTTCGCATGTGGGAATCGTGCCGGACGATGCCGCTTGTCGGTGGGTTTTTTTTCGGGTATCTCACGTTACCCCGCCCTTGCATTTCGGCGCTGCTCCATATTCACCTCACTTCACCCTCATCGGCTATCGAGACCTCGAAGAATCGAACTCGTGCCTCCAAAGTGGGAGGCGAGTAGTCTAATCACTACCACCATGACCCCTCCACTCAACTGAATTTAGAGTAAACATTTCGTTCTTTAATAACTTTGAAACTCTTAATTTCCTAATGACAGGCCAAATGTTCACAGATTACATATATCAAATCAGGCTAGTACTTACTATTCAGGCATTTCTCGGTTCATCTCACATACTTTCTGACATTTAACAGATTATTAATATACATTGTAAATTTTTAAAGCTTTGTGCCTCCGTTGATAATTACGTTTGATCGTAGGTATTTTTCGGTTTACTGCCCCATTTTGCTTAAAAAATCGTCTCACAAACTTTGTACTTGTAGTTCAGGAAAACCCTGTAAATATAAATAGCATTTTAAGACCGACAATAATCTAAATTACGCTTCGCAAATATCTGCGAAAATTGTTTACTAGGCTACCGTGTACTCTGATACAGGTTTTTCATCCATAACTGTAGACTTAATGGAGCGTCTTTTTGCTACGGAGAATTTTGGTATCACTCCCTTAATTACAGCACCTTTATTTTCGTCCTTTAATTTGCATTGCTCCCCTAATAACAGTTTATGTATCTGTCAACAATAAAGCAACATAAATTATATTTTGTCTCCAAGTTAAATTATACATTTTGTTGAAAATATTTACTTGTCATGAAATGATTTCACAACCCTCCGAAAATTAAATAACTCATATTCAGTTAAATATATTTTCATAATACTCTCCTTCCTCTTTCACGATCTAGTGTTTACAGAATATATTAATGCAACATCACTTTAAAATGCGTTTAACTCTTTGACAACCCGTTGGTGTCCCTTTGCCTAACCACGTATAGGTGTCACATTACTACTGAAGAAAATTAATATGCTCTGGATAATCCCATCATATTTAATTAATACGGCTGCATTAGTTATCATTTAAGGAATATTGTGGATCAATCACATATTGTCTGCGCATTACTCGCTACCTGCACAGACGCACGAGAAGTGGAAGAACGAAACTAAGAAACAACGTGCAGTGTCAACGAACAAGCGGAAGACATTGGTCTTATGCCACTTCTGAGATCAAGTTCTCTCTGTCCCAGTAATGTTAGTTCCTTCCTCCGAGTTATGTATTGCCTTAGTACGAGTTTCTTCTGTTCGCCAATGTCGTATAACATTTGGAGAGATATTGAGAAAATAAATCTGTTTTTTTAATCCTTCGCTGTCTATGATTTGAAATAAATTCCCGTGATTATGATGGCAGTCATCGACACACAAATGCAAACTTCAAATTTTTCTTTACACTTTACAAAAATAAGTTAGGAATCAGAATGTTCTAAAATTTTCTAAATTGCATTACTAATGGAAGGTGTTGTCTTAGTAATATAACTGTCATTATGTAAAAGAGAATTATTCAAATGTTATAAACGGCAGCATACGAAAATTTCCATATGAGTATTATTTTATAAATCTTCACAAAATATAGATACTTACTCCTAGCACCAAGGCAATGTTAAATTTAATTGTATCATAAAACACTTGATTAGCAGAAAGAAGAAACTAAGGAGAGCTATCAAAAATACTCAGTTTTCATTCTAAACTAGAAAAAAAAAAGAGAGTTTGCAAAAAAAAAAACATTTTTGTGGTAGCTATAAATTTTGCTGTCATATAACTACACTTTAAACAATTAAAAACAAATAATATCCATAAAAACGTGTTTAAAAGTTACAGAGATTAAGCTCCTAAAACTTTTATCTCACATATGTTTGCTGTCGATGGTTAAAAAATTTACGGTAAAGTGCTTTTTTGTGCGTTATCAAATTGGAAGTGAACTTTTTGTCTGAATTTTTCGTTGAAACTCTATAGATATAAAAATGGTAACGCGAGTTACCCCATTATGTAAACACACATTTCATATTTACTCTTCCCGGCGCAAACAACCCAGTTATCCATGGCAACGGATAAATTTATTATGACCGGGGAAAACGCTGCATTAAAATGTTTGTGCTCACGTCGACAATGTTTAGCTTGCCGATTACTCATATCAGTAGCATTTGATTCCAGTTCACAAAAAAATCAAAGTGATTACGAAGCTAACCCACGGAAACAGAAATTTTTAATTCACACACTAAAAAAATGTAATGCATAGGTAAACGTGGAATTCTTAAATACATTTTAAAACACCGAGGAGAAAATAAATACAACATGCAGCTTTAAATCAATGATANAAACGTGGAATTCTTAAATACATTTTAAAACACCGAGGAGAAAATAAATACAACATGCAGCTTTAAATCAATGATAATATCACGCCTCGTCCATCTTTATTGTGCACATGATTAGGCCTATGATTTCATTAACAGCTGTTAACACCCAAGTCTTGGTTCAAAAAATTTGATTTTTTCTCAATGAATAGGAATTACATAACCTAACAATTTTTTCCAGATATCAGATGTATATTCAAGACAATAGAATTCACGGAATTATTTTTTCATCTTACGTAGGTTTTACTATTTTGAGTTAAAACCATTTAGAATGTCAATTTTTAAGTGCGTCTACCTCCCTTATGAATTACAGTCAATTCATTGCTACTTGAAATATTTTTGAAGCCCTGCTAAACTTCTACTTTCAGCCCATTACTCTGCCTTAATGCAAACTAAGCTTAACCAAGCCTAGACATTTACACCAAAGGTACAATGCACCGCATTCGTACGCACCCAGTTAAAAAAATATTGTGCATTATTACTATTTATTACTAGGTTTTATCACCTCAGATATGTTCTCCCAATTTTTGCTTATATTAATTACAAATAAAATACTGTAATTTAAATATTAAATATAAGTAACATTTTTATATTAATAAAAAATAAAACTCTTTAATTTTAACAGAGGTATAAAACGCGTGTAATACAAGACATACTCAGGAAACAATCAAACACATTACGTATGGGGTGATTTTTCAAAGATTTAATTCCAAAAGTGTGAAGTAACAGTTAATAGATCGTATAATGTTTTCTATATCATATTCCATAGGGAATAACCTCACAGCGTTTGTACCTGCATTTCAGAATCAACCTTTAATTTGCTTTTTGCTTTTACATTAAATATGTTACAGAAAATTTGCTTGATTTTAAGCATTTTCTCTTTTTCCATTCTGCGTAGTAACTTTATTATGGAATAATTCAATTCTGAGACACTTGCTATGTTTATGTTGTGCGTGATGTGATTGCTTACTTGTTATCCATTGTTATTTTGACTTTGTAAATGTATGATGTGCACTTATGTATATTTGTTTACGACATGTTTCTTATTGTTCTATAAGGGTTATCTGTATGAATAAAATTATGCTGCTGACTGAATCATCATCAACGCACATAAAAAACCGCTGGATACAAAAGTATGAAAATTTAGGGATGTCCTCCCCTTCGGGTGAAAGTACTCACTAAGAAAGTGTTTTTTGAAATCCCACCTCTATGAGGGTGAAAAAGGGTGACATGTGTTTTCGAGGACTCTTCAATAGCCCATTAACTCAACGAGATATTGCCATGATCTTAGCTTAAAAAAATTGCCTAAAACACCTTAAAACCGATATCATGTTTTTTTTTNTCAACGAGATATTGCCATGATCTTAGCTTAAAAAAATTGCCTAAAACACCTTAAAACCGATATCATGTTTTTTTTTAAGTTGAACACCTAAGAGAGAGAAAAAAGGGGAAAATGTATTAACTTGTGCTTCTCAATAGCTCATTNTTTTTTTTTAAGTTGAACACCTAAGAGAGAGAAAAAAGGGGAAAATGTATTAACTTGTGCTTCTCAATAGCTCATTAACCCGATTATATATCGTTGTGCTCTTAGCTTTAAAGTGTAGCGTATGTACATATCGAAAATATTCATTCTAAAACTTTTTGAAATTCAATTTCTAAGAAAATTAAGAAGTGTAAACTATTTTTTGGAGGACACCTTTATATCTCAATAACCCTAATANATATATAGGACTGCTCTTCGCTTTAAAAGGTAGCCTACGCAAACACCTAAAAGCAAATTTAAGTATTTTTTTTACCTTCAGCATAAAAGAGGGTTAAAATGTTTAAATTAATTTTCGAGGACTCCTCAATAGCGCATTAACTTGGTGAAATATTGATATTCACCTTTTTTAAGACTATCTAAATAACTATTTAAAAATAAATTTTAGGATTTTTATAAATTCATCCCCTTAGAGGGCAAAAAGGGATAAATTGTTTTTTTTTTTTTAAACTTCTCAACACTAGCTTATTAACCTGATAAGCTATAGTTATGTTTTTTCTTTAAGAGGTATATCATATGAATACCAGAAATAAAATTCCACGGATTTTCGACACTCAAATCCCTAATAAGGTAAAAAGGTTTGAATGTGTTTCCGATGATATGTTACCTACATTATATNGATTTTCGACACTCAAATCCCTAATAAGGTAAAAAGGTTTGAATGTGTTTCCGATGATATGTTACCTACATTATATCGTTTCAATGCGTGTAACTTTCAACCCAATGTGTTTCATAAAAAAAAATTATCGAAGGTAATTAGTAAGAATAGAAATGAAATGTTTCTCATACTGAGAAAAANAATGTGTTTCATAAAAAAAAATTATCGAAGGTAATTAGTAAGAATAGAAATGAAATGTTTCTCATACTGAGAAAAAAAAATTCATTTACTTTACAGTCACAGGAAAAAAATGTTAGAACTGAGCAGGATCAATAATCGAATAGGTTATTTTCATGGACTGCGCGGTCTCTGAAATACATCGCTTTATGTTCTTTTCCTTATGTATTCATGTATAGAATGTTTCTGTATAAGCGTCTAAAAATGAAACTGGGCATTGGGCCCTAAACACGGAATATTTCTAGTTTGGGAACGTGTGGTCCGCGAAGCCAACGAAAGGAGATATGGGTGTAAATATGTATATTACGAATGGAGGTGTCCGGATTGGTTACGTGTATTGTTAAAATTTCGTGTGCAAACTAGTGACATGCAGTACTGTACAGGACTAATACACTGACGGAGCTGAGTATACTTATCAGTGCGTACCTCACAAAAGTTGCTCAAAGTGACGGGCAGCCAACGTCAACGCAAGCACTAATACATCTTACGATATTTGGCCGCGCCCGTTCAAATATCCCGTGCGTGTTACGTCCGTCGTTGCTACACACGCGTTCTGGGGCAATATAGGGCGACCACGAGGGCGATAGGGAACCACGCACACGTCGTGTGTGTCCCTCATTTGTTAATGTCCATATCGCCTTCAGCTGGTCACGCGGACTATACGTTCCCGAACTCAAAATTTTTCGTGCTGCAGCCCCTACGCCGAGTTTAATTTTCGGACGCCGTTACTAAAACACAATTTAACTACTCATTTAAAGCCTATTTGTTTTTTAACTTGCCCGTCATTTTATTCACTACAATAATATTCAACGTATCTTATATATATATNTTAAAGCCTATTTGTTTTTTAACTTGCCCGTCATTTTATTCACTACAATAATATTCAACGTATCTTATATATATATTACAGTAGCATTAGAAACTAGAAATGCTCAGAAAATAAAAATCAGTTTATACAATCCCTAGCCTGNTATATATATATTACAGTAGCATTAGAAACTAGAAATGCTCAGAAAATAAAAATCAGTTTATACAATCCCTAGCCTGTAATTTTGAAGTAATTCGAAAGGAGTTCAAAAATATTAGCATTGAATAACATGTCACGTGCATAGTTAAAGGCACAACATTAAAATAAATAATTAGCACAGTTTGTTTAAGTTGTTCGAAAAATTAGAAATGGAGTACAAATCTGTGGACACAGTTGTAAAAATGGATGACGCAGTACATTAACATGCGGAGTTCATTAACAGCATCTACCCTGCTAAATTATCACAACATAAGTTTCTCCTCAAGTTTGGGGTTCCGTTAATGTTACTGCAAAATGCTGCAATAGCACCAGACTTCAAAAAAAGACTTGGAAATAAGATGTAATCGAGGCCGCAGTCTTCATTGGATGTGTAAAGGAAAAAATAAGTTTTATTACAAAAAAACTCCTTTATAATTAAAGAGACCGCAATTCCCCCTCAAAGTCTGTTTAGTTATGAGAATAAGCGATGCCCAGCGACAGTCGCTTAAAGTAACAGGGAGAGATTAGATTTGAGGGAAGACTGCTTCTTATAGCCTATAGGTAGCTCTATGTGGCCAGTTAGGAATAGGCTCACCTAGTAACTGTATTTCATAGCACTTAAGGGCAGAACCACTTATATGGTATACAGATACGTCATTTGTCAAATTAAATTAGTAGCTGCTTCGTGTAGTACACGAGGTCTGAGTCACGTACAGAATGCTAGTTATTCTATAATTTGGACAACGATCGCAATGGAAAACACCTCTCGATATTAGAAACTGACAGAAAGAAAATAAGTTATGGAACACGTTAACATAAACCTTTGAGTAAAATATTAGGCCTTAATTTCGTTTTGCTGACGTAATGATGAGTCATAACACGCAGTTAAGGAAAACTCAAAATTTATAAAACGCCGGTAATACTACCGAGCATTGAACCCAGAGCGCTGGCTCTTAAGTCCGATGCTTTCCTTACTGCCTTAGATAATCACATACGTTATAGCAAACACAAAGTAGTACACTGGAGAGCCAAAAAACTCGTATAGACATGCGTATGCAAACGACAGAGGTATAGAACCAATCAGAGTAACGCGATGCGGTCGGCAGCGCTTATATAAGACAAAAAGGTTCTGGCAAAGTTGCTAGATCAGTTACTGCTGCTACAATGGCAGGCTACCAAGATTTAAATGAGTTTGAACGTGGTGTTATAGTTGGCGCACGAGAGATGGGGCATAGCACCTCCGAGTTAGCGATACAATTTTGATTTTCGCGTACCACCACTTCACGAGTGTACCGTGAATATCGGGAATCAGGTAAAACATCAAATCTCCGACATCGTTGTGGCCGGAAAAAAATCGTGAATGAACGGGACAAACGACGACTGACGAGAATCATTTAACGTGACAAACGTCTNATCGTGAATGAACGGGACAAACGACGACTGACGAGAATCATTTAACGTGACAAACGTCTAACCCTTTCTCAAATTGGCGCAGATTTCAATGCTGGGGCATCAAAAAGTGCCAGCGTGCGAACTATTCAACGGACCGTCATTGATATAGGCTTTCGGAGCCAAAGGCCCACTCGTGTACCGTTGTTGACTGCATGATACAAAGATTTACGCCTCGCCTGGGCCCGCTAAAACCACCATTGGACTGTTGATGTCTGGAAACACGTTGCCTGGTCTGACGAGTCTCGTCCCCAATTGTATCGGCCGGATGGACGTATACGGTTATGGAGATATACTCATGAATCCATGGACCCTACATGTCAACAGGGGATTGTTCAAGCTGGTGGAGACTCTGTCATTTTATGGGGCATGTGCAGTTGGGGTGAAATGAGATCCCTGATACGTCTAAATACGACTCTGACAGGTGACAGATACGTAAGCATCCTGTACGATCACCTGCACTTATTCATGTCCATTGTGCATTCTAACGGACATGGACGATTCCAGCAGGACAATGCGACACCCCACACGTTGAAAGTTGCTACCGAGTGGCTCCAGGAACGCTCTCCTGACTTTAGACACTTCCGCTGGCCACCTAAATCACCACACATGAACACTATTGAGAATATCTGGGGCCTCGCAACGTGCTGTTCAGAAGAGATCTCCACCGCCCTTAGACTGCCCTGCAGGATTCCTGGTGTGAATTGCCTCCTGCATACCTTCAGACATTAGTCGAGTCCATGCCACGTCGTTTTGCGGCACTTCTGCGTGCTCACGGGGGCAATACACGATATTAGGAGGGTGTACCAGTTTTTTTTGGCTCTTTAGAGTATATATTGTTTTAGAATCATCCCCTCCCTATACACGTTTTCAGTTACAGTATATATAATTTTTTTATTTTCCGTGAAATTATATTAATGTGATTGTTTATACAAATATCACATTGCACTAGCGATACTGAAAAGCACAACAGGTATCCATATTGTCACAAATTGTGTATGAAAACTCAAACTATATTTTCGAACAAAGACTACCAAATGGTGCAGCCAATCAAATGAAAGCCGCTGTTGCAATCGTTTGTCTTTTCAAGGCAACAAAATATTTGCTCAATTTGAAACAAGCTAGTAATTTTATTCTAATACAATTCTTTCCTTATTCGCAATTAGCAAGATGGAATGTCTGCTGTTGGAGTTACTTTGTTAATTTTGATTACGGGGTATTAGTGATCACTAGGTAAATTATAAACAAATGATTTACTCAACACAGGGCAATAACTTGCACTATGAAAAAAGTAAGACACTCTCAACACTTTCACTTAACAATATTTCAGTAGTTTCATGTAGTAAATTCAACATAAGTGCAAATGCAATTAATCTCAACGAAAGAGCGGTTACAGACATACGAGCCCATTTTTGAAGCTCCCTCGTTTACATTTGTAAAACCTTAATTACAATAGAAATTACAAATTATAAAATAAACAATTTGTGCAAGAACAAAGATTCTTCTACTACATACACGCGTCTTTATTTAATAATATTTACCTAATAAAAATAAAATTTGTTAACCGGGCTTGGGTAGTAAAACAAAACGCCAGAATTATTAAAAAAATATAACAAGCAAGGACTCTACAACTTGAAAAGAAGACCGAATATAAAATTTGTGGTTATTTAACATTACTGGTATACGTCCTATGCATTTAAGAAGAAAGAGTAATTGTGTAATATTCGAGTCGTAATCCCGTAATAATGGTGGACATACTGCGCATTCCCATTATTCCAACGCCCGCGGGAATTTGTAGCGAGAAAACAAAATGGCAACCGTTCTTCAGAAAATTGAAGTAGAGACAGAGAGTCTACATAGCAAAATAATGTTGAAAAAGTATTTACACTTTTTGTTGCATTGCGTACAATGCGCTCGCCATGTCCTCGGTAAAACTGGGCACTGCGTAAACCCAAGAACTTCAGTCGTACTAGCACTATGTAAATCTGATTCGAGCAGGTAAAAACACATCATGCTCTACATTAAATTGTGGCCGAAATTGTTTATAAAGCACGCAACGAAAAACCGGCCGCGTAATAAATTCACTGCTGACCAACATCACCAAACAAACCACCAGGGCATCTTGCGAGAGAGTTCATATTGCATGATACGTCCATAAACAAAATTAAGCTGCGGTTCATTCCATATGTGCGGTAATTTCACAGTTTATTAAGACGAGCCGGTAATTAACGCCTACTTCCATAGTTCACTTTGCGCTGCTGTAAACATGATAAAATAAATACACATTTTTGGGTTTCACGTTTGGGTGACTTTGTCATAAAAATACTNTGCGCTGCTGTAAACATGATAAAATAAATACACATTTTTGGGTTTCACGTTTGGGTGACTTTGTCATAAAAATACTCAAATTCATAACCAGAGAGCCGGAAATTTCGCATATTCATTTAGTATCAAGCCGGACTCCACAACAATTCATTCACTCGAGAGTCAGTTAGTTGTTCATTGCTTGATGCTCCTGTTTTAACCTGACCAGTTAGCACGAGATTTGGTGCTTTATTTCTTGCAGGTTAGTTAGTAGCTTATTTTCGTCAGGGGCGTGGTACACAATTTGCGATCCTATTGTAAAAGAAAGCCAAAAGTATGCGTGATTGAAGTCTAGTTTTTCCTGAAATGAATNTGCGCTGCTGTAAACATGATAAAATAAATACACATTTTTGGGTTTCACGTTTGGGTGACTTTGTCATAAAAATACTTAAATTCATAACCAGAGAGCCGGAAATTTCGCATATTCATTTAGTATCAAGCCAGACTCCACAACAATTCATTCACTCGAGAGTCAGTTAGTTGTTCATTGCTTGATGCTCCTGTTTTAACCTGACCAGTTAGCACGAGATTTGGTGCTTTATTTCTTGCAGGTTAGTTAGTAGCTTATTTTCGTCAGGGGCGTGGACACAATTTGCGATCCTATTGTAAAAGAAAGCCAAAAGTATGCGTGATTGAAGTCTAGTTTTTCCTGAAATGAATTCGCGAAATTCCCGTTTCTATATTCATAAGTATCGTTCGCGAGGCTCTTTCCGCTTGTCCATCATGGGAAATTTCACCTCAACGAATATGGCCTGAAAAACCACGGTAAAACCTACACCTACACGTCCAGCTTGATTGGCGAAATTTAACCACTTCACTTCATTTCTTTCTTTCTGGCCTTGGTTCCCCGTACAGCCATAGGCGAAATATGTTTCTTACCCACGTGTACAGAAAGGTCTTAATTACCCAACAGATGGTTAGACTCACAGAATCTTGTTTCATACCGGAGCAGGACGCAGACAACTTTCTTCGATGAAGACTGGAACGACAGTGACGTTAGTGACGTGGCAGATAACATATTTTCCCTGTTGAGACGGAGATGGCAGTTCACGCCACTTTATCCAGCTGTGCCATCGGAAAAGCGTTCAGTTCATACTTTAATGTCAGAGACATCAAATTAAAATGCCGAAAGTTCATAACATACGGACATATTCAAGTCTTGATGTCATTAAAGAAAAGTACTGTGCACAAAAAAATAAAATACAGCACCGTAAACATCGTCCTGATAAGGGCGGAGAGATATCATGTTGAAGGAAACTCTCAAATAAAATTACTCTAATTCGGCGCAAAATGCCCCTGGCCTTAGGAACTAAGTCTGTATAGCCAGAAATACAATAAATCTCTAATGACAACGAAAAGCGTGAACAAACACGACAGCAAAATCTTCAAAAGACGAAGTATTTAAAAATCGAAAGTCCATTAAACTCGCTAAAAGGTCAAACGGCACACACGCACAACATGACGTCGTAACACCAACACCGAGGTCCAAAAATTTTAACCGTTATCGACGGTGGCTACAGAATAACTAACTGAAATATTGAAGAAACTCACTACGAAATTTAATCTTCTTTTAAAAGACCGTATGCCTCGCCTAACTCCAAGCGTCCGTGCCTGCGCATACACCACACAGGGGTGGTTAGCTAACGGTCTTTGGCAGATAGTACAAAACAAGTAAGGGAATTATGTTCTAGCAGAGATGCCATATGATAAAAAGTAATTTACCAACGTAGTAACAACATTGCTAATAAACATACAAATTCAAATATAGAAGTGACGCTNAACCGTTATCGACGGTGGCTACAGAATAACTAACTGAAATATTGAAGAAACTCACTACGAAATTTAATCTTCTTTTCAAAGACCGTATGCCTCGCCTAACTCCAAGCGTCCGTGCCTGCGCATACACCACACAGGGGTGGTTAGCTAACGGTCTTTGGCAGATAGTACAAAACAAGTAAGGGAATTATGTTCTAGCAGAGATGCCACATGATAAAAAGTAATTTACCAACGTAGTAACAACATTGCTAATAAACATACAAATTCAAATATAGAAGTGACGCTACCAAGGCCTCACGCTGCCATGGTAATACGAAACATATGACAACCATCTTGAAGTCTTTTTTTTTTTCTAACTATATGTTGGTAATGGCGAAATAACCAAAAATGGGTTTGGCCCAAAGCATTATTTATATGGACTGTCCACGGTTTATTGAGCGCTTTTTAAATCAACCTTTGAAAAATGCCACTGTCCCTACCTGCATGTATTTTAACGGGCACAATGAGTGGCATGCGCCAAGTGAAGTGGGAAACGACGGAAAAAAATTAGTTACATGATTTATTATGAATTAAAAGTGTTAGGTAAACATTGATAAATAATTAATTGATTTATTCTTTTTTTTCGTTTTTTAAAGTTTTTAAGCGTAAGCATTAAGCAATTTGTAAATAAATATTATTTAGTTATTTAATAAGTAGAGAATTTAACTTGATTAACGCATGAATAAAGTTATCAGGCCCATGGCAATATTAATAATGCAAAAGGTGCAGATTAAACAATGTGTATTCAAGTTTATCGTAATCAGGGCTTTTAACACTGCACATATTTCCTTGAACAGCCTTTAATAATATTATTTTTTGAAGGGTAGGTATGCGGATGTTTTAGAATGTTTATATTCACCAGTTATTGTAAACGTAAACNATAATATTATTTTTTGAAGGGTAGGTATGCGGATGTTTTAGAATGTTTATATTCACCAGTTATTGTAAACGTAAACAAATACTATCCAAAAATATATATTTGGAACCACGAACTATTTTTTTTTCGCTGTAAAAGAGTTACAAGCAAAATGTAAATTATAACAATTTTAAGTTGTAATAGGAAAATATATTTTTGTTTATGGTTTTTATTGAGGCTATGTGAGTTACAAGGATACTGAACTAAATTTGCAAAAAAAAATTTATCACCATAATTCTATAAAAGTGAGGAAGCTTTTTTAAAATTTTTTGAATACAACAACCGAAATTCCAAACTTGTACAGTTCGCTCACAAGTTTCACATACCTCTCTTGAAGTAACTGTTAAAGTTTTATTTAAAACCATAAGATAATTTAGCACATACGAAAAAAATACAGAATACAATTGCAATTTTTCTTTCTGAACCCCCAGCTGATCTATCTACTTCAGGTGTGTGTGAGATTGTTTGTATTTATAATAAAATTGTGACANTCTTTCTGAACCCCCAGCTGATCTATCTACTTCAGGTGTGTGTGAGATTGTTTGTATTTATAATAAAATTGTGACAAGAGAACTCAAAATGTAAATAAATTATATATTTGTTTGTGCTCAGTAGATCGTATAAAGTGTGCGATGGTACTACTGATGTGCTGAAAGAATGCGAAGCCACCGGTGGTGTATGGGAATATTATCATGAATGTCAGATGACTTACGAAGATCTGACGTAACCTCAAAAATTTTTCAATAATATCTGATGAAAATAATTTCCTAACCTTTATAGTGTTTAGATTTTTATGTTAAAAATAATTTTACGCATGTAATTTGTGTAAAGAATTGTTCGTGTTTCGCCGTGATGTCTTAAATATTTTACCAATAATTAAAAGGATTACCAAAGTCAGATTAAAATGACAGATTTTTGTTTTGTTATACTTAAACCAAAATTAATGGTGGAACGAAAAATACTCAATCTCTCAGACACTACATGTGAGGGAGGTCAGGCGTGACTGTCGTGCCAGCTAGCATGTACGCATGCGTGATAAATAACATTAATTTTGATGGATGGGTAGAGAGGGTGGAATTTCATTGTATTGGCGCAGGGCGAGGTAAAGAAGTAAGGACCATTACTGATAGTAAATTGTTAACGGTTCGATTGGCAAGTGTGTAGGTGTAGGTAAATGGTGATAGAAAAAGAAGAGAGTTAACTTCAGTACACTGAGGAGAGTGAGGTGACTTAATATAGCGGCTAAACAGTGTTATGAGTGAGGCCCTTCTGGCTGAGAAAGTAAAGATAACGGAATTGTCTGTTATGAATTAGTGAATTACGAGAGGATTGTGACAAAGCCGATTATAGCTGGTAGGATTATCAGTCGCCTGCTGACCACGAGGGGATGTGCTAAATCGTTTGTGATAAATGGAGTAGGAATAGGATCCAAAACCTGTTTTGGAAAATAAAAACTGGTAATACGTTTTACCAAAAAATCAAATAACTACTTCAACTTTACATACATAGTAGTTTAATATTTATAAAATGGTAAACATATGTTAACAAAATTAGAAGAAGCAGTGTTGAGTGGATAGAAATTGTGGGAACCAGAATTGGTTGGGTGAAATCAGAGAGTGCTCGAAATTATTCCTAGAAAAGTTGTAAAACAAATGTTTTAAAAATAGTAGTTTTAAATTTATTGACACTTTTGGAAACTTATATTTTTTAAAAACAACTTACGTTGGAAATGGCTCGACCAACGTTTCCAACATTAAAATTATTTTCAGGTTTTATTTGTTTCTAAAATTTGTCTTTATTTTCAATGTTTATTCGACGTCAAGAACATTGTCAGTTGGGTCAACCATGAATGTTATTAACATTNATTTGTCTTTATTTTCAATGTTTATTCGACGTCAAGAACATTGTCAGTTGGGTCAACCATGAATGTTATTAACATTAAAAATTTCCGGTATCCAATGCCACTGGCCCGCTCTTAGCACCTTCCATCCACCCAAGTGCCGGAGATCCTAAATTACGCTTCCCCCGTAGTTGTACGCTACACGACGATCGAGAATACTGCACGCCACTTATGGNAATTTGTCTTTATTTTCAATGTTTATTCGACGTCAAGAACATTGTCAGTTGGGTCAACCATGAATGTTATTAACATTCAAAATTTCCGGTATCCAATGCCACTGGCCCGCTCTTAGCACCTTCCATCCACCCAAGTGCCGGAGATCCTAAATTACGCTTCCCCCGTAGTTGTACGCTACACGACGATCGAGAATACTGCACGCCACTTATGGGCCTTATTATAAGTAATGTTACCTTAGCGCTCCAATTCCGTGCCTCATTCACAGGGACAAACCAAACCACTCACTAGGATGAGCAACCGCAGAAAGATTGTTAAAGCAAAAAAAAATATATATGATGTCAGTCTCAAATTTTAGCACAGTGAATATAAATTCCAAAGTAATTTTTTCCTGCATGAATAAATTGACCTAGCTACAAGCACCAAATTATCAATTACATGAAATGTAGCAGCTGAAATCCGCTTTCCGCTTGCCTCGGCCGTCAGTATTCTACGCAAGAATAACGACTAGCAGAAATACAATACGGAGCGGCCACAGCCAGATCATACCATTTCCAAATAGTACCATAACATGACCGATACATTAAAATAAAATCGAAATAATGTGTAAGTCTCTTATGGCAATGTTACAAGTCATCGCTCAACAGGTTCGGTTTTCAATGGAAGACAAATTGCTAAATATACAAAACATTGATTTTATTAATCTGTATAAAAATATTCTATAATACCCTAAAATTATGATATTCATAAATTGAATACAAATAACCGCCATACATACTTCGCATATAGGTAACAATTTCATAGTGACTGTGGCAGAATACTTCTGCATTGTGCAAGCGACTACAAACAGCCGTGAGGCGACAATACCAAATACAATGTCTTAAAGCTTGGCCGTGAAGTGGCTTCGGTTTCATTGCGTATCGTTCCATGATTTCATCACACTCAGTATTAAAATTGGTGGTCATAAAATGATTGTCTGCCTGACCTAATCTTACATATTTTTCTTTATAAACTCTTATCTGAGCACGAGAATGCAATTTTCCTCCGCTGGTCGTCTCCGTCCATTGCCACAGCTGAACCTCTTCATACTGCCTTGGATGACCATCTGATCTCGAGGAGCGGCTTTTCTTAGCTCTTAATACTTGAAAACCCGACGAAAAAAAACCTTCATAAATGCACAAATAGGCAATAAAGTCTTTAAAATTTTTTAATGTCAAAGCAGCAAAACGAATTTAGAAATGGCGCGTGTGCGCTCTACCACAACGCCGTTACGGTTCGGCAACACAGCCTAAAACTGGTGACGTCACACCACTAGTAGCGCTGGGTTGCGAGACTACAACGCTCGCCCAAAGTAGGGAGTCAAACTCCGAGGAAGCCGCCACGATGCTGGATCGCTGACCGGTGGCGGACCCATTCTACCACTTCCACATAGCAGGCCGGTTGCTGCTACCGTAGCTTCGTGGGTCAACGGAGCCCTTTCAGAGGCAGATCAAAAGGCAGGAAATTATTTTCCACAGACGGAAAACCTCCGTGGCAGACAGGCGTCAAAAATTACGCTGACCTCCGGGCGAAAATCCGGTAAAACGGGGAGATCGAAAGACGCAGGGCGTCGCACAGCAATGTTTAACTGAAAAGGTGCACTGAGACGAAGCATGCGTGGAAAATTGCTACAAACTAATTCTTCGATTGATAACCAACAGAGAGAGAGAAAGATATATATATCGAACTTGGCACTTTCAAAACGTTATATATATCCATTCTCAGTTGTAAGCTGATTTTTTTCCCGCGTATAACAGTAGTGCTATAAATTATAAAGGCTACTACTTTCCCCAAAAAGAAATGAAAGCTACCATAAATACATATTTGCGTAGAGGATGTCTCAAGGCACGAACACGTGTGTGTACTCAAAAGTCAGCCGCGGATACAAAGTTCCTTGCTAGACACGTACCCCGAAGCGGCGAGCACATTACGTTATATCGCACCGACACCACTCTAGCTGTACTTGCCGTCACTGCCGAAATCGACACGCTCACTCGCGCCTCATGTGGAGGTACCGATTCCAAGCACAATAACCTCTCGTCATCCGACAGCTGTGAGAGACATCTGGGGCGGCAAGCATTAGAAGGGGAAAAGGGGGAGGGGTTTGATGCTGTCATATTATTTACTTATTCCCAAACGCATTCAGTGATTGAATCACCTATATCTGGTACTTATGAAGAAAATCTATAAATATGTTTTTATATATATATTTATAGTACAATGTTTTGGAAAATACTTCAATTTACCTTAAAATTACTAACAAAATTTGCTTATTACTTTTACAATAAACGAGAAAGATTTTCTGAGTAAACACGTTACCGTAGATTGCAGGGAAATTTTTGTATATTTACGTAAATATTGTAATTTTATCTGATTTTGTCATCTTGATGTGTTTGCACAAAATGAAATCAATACATTTTTTGGGAATTTTAGAATTGTAAATAAATAGGTACTTCAATGCCTAGTGTATTTTGTATATAGATTTTGCCACAAAATAAGGGTGTATAAAACAAACACAATATCCACCTATCTCCTAGATGTAAATGTAAAAATTTAGTTCTTACGCATAAGTGTCGCAAATATATATTGTAATTTTGTCGCCTTACATTAGGAAAAAAGCATATTTGAAGTTTTCCCGTCTGTTACACCCATCACCCTCTAAAATATATTATATTATATGTATTTTATGTTAAATCATAATTAAAATCTATAAAAATGCTTTAAAGAGAGTTGGTCAAAGAAAGTTGGAAGATTGTGACGTCACCAAAAAGTCATTACCTCCACTATTTCTGTCTGAAAATGTTGGATGGCTCCATTTTCCACAAAACAGTTTGTTTAATGTACCAGAGCCAAAAAAACTGGTACACAACCTGCCATTGTAGCAGCAGTAACCGATATAAATGCTGACCGCATCGCCTTACTCTGATTGGTTCCATACCTCTGTTATTTGCATACGCACGCCTATACCATTTTTTTTGGCTCTTAAGTGTATATCTCTTTGGTATATGACGAGTTCAGGTAATCAGTATCATTCACATCAAAAATGTTCTTTTCGAACACAAGGAACTTCGGAATGGCGAACAGTAACAGTAACAGTTAGTTTATGCAGATAATAAACATATTAAAATATTTGTCAGCTAACGAATGTGGTTGGAAGAACACATTAAGCAATAACTGTATTAAATCAAAGGTGATAAATTTAACTGTAAAGCAATTATGTAAAATAGAACAAATTTTAATTCTGTTTATAAGAAAAAAAAATTACTTCATTCTTAATATTTCTTTATGTGTTTGCCGAATGGTAATACAACAGCATCCCGCTTTGAATATTTTGTTGCAATAAAAATCGGGAAAGGTCCGTCAAATTAAAAGATCTTTGAGAATATAAAAAAATTAAAAACACTAATAAGATTAATATATCAACTTAATTTGGTGGAAAAGTTTTATGGCCGCACTTAGACTTCAGATTTTCTGGTGAAATATGTTTTATGGAAAACTTTTCACAGAACGACAGGGGCTTTATGGGCGATGTGTAATTCCTTTTCACATTGGCAGACTATAAATGTGTCAGTGACATGCTGATATTTTTGGGGCTAAAGCTTTACGTAGCTTTGGCATTGTACGTCCCCATATTTCGTGATAAGAGAGGTCAGTTGCGTTATTCTCCATTACGGACTATGATTCTGTACGTAAGCTAACGAGTCACACGCGGTTACTCTACGGAAACAGGGTCTAGGATAATACAAGGGATGAGGTTGAAAGGCTCAGAGACTGCTGCACATGCCATAAAATTTCTCTTGCCTCCAGAGTTTTGCCGTATTACTGCAGCTGTTGTGCGTGTAAAGATGTCTGGTGTGTGTAATTTTGTCAAGGGGCATAGCTCTTGCTTGCAGTTACAAGACTTGCGAACCGTGAATGACAATACCTCAATAGGAATCTGTTCACCTTTCATCACAGCTGTCTGATCACGGCGACATTTGCTGATCTGTGCAAGGTACTCTACGCTTCCACTCTAGCTCATCACCCAGAAAATATCACACGTGTTATTCACTATCCTCTGAGATCACAATACCCGCGCAATTAATAGATCATAATTCACTAAAAACCAATTTAAATATCATAAAAAAATTAATAAATTAACTGGTTGAAATTTTTTTAGCCTACCTTCTGAAAGAAACTATGTTAATGAGGTCACCATATTTGTGCAATGGTGTTTTTGTGTGTTTGTGTGAGTTTGTATGTTTCTCATTACAATTAATTTTTCGCATACACTGATTTGATCAAAATCGGTACACTTGTAGTATTAAGGAACGACATTCGACTTAAACATTTTTTTTTTCACCATACCAGATTAATTTAATGAAAAAGGACTCTTTTAAATTTTTGGGTGCCATGTTATAACTCAACACCATTCATTCTATTTAAACCAAAATTAGTATTTTGACAGTCGAGACTGTAAGCATCAAATTCATTTAATTTTTTTTAAGATAATCTCATCTAAAATAATGCCATTACGTCATACTTCGAGAGTAACACAACCTAATATCGCCAAATTTATCATACAAGTAGCGGTATCGTAAGCCGTTCTGAACATTTATAATTGTAAGTTATCGCACTTACTTTCACAATACCAGACACAAATATTTAAACTTAGTATGCTTACACTATATCTCGGGAACTATTTTACCAGTAATGATAAAAAATTCATGGAGAATTCATTCGGCCTAGAGACTTTTATCACACATGAGTGTTTTAGTTTTGCTTTAAGTATCTCATCAAGATTAAATGCGTGTATAAGTAAAAAAAAGTAGACAAATATGATAAATTGGTATTGTTTCATTATATTACAATGTTTAAGTAATATGGGTAATAATTTATCCATTAAATAAATTTGCCGAGACACTACAAATTTATTCTGGTTTACAGAAATAATTTGTTTGTCAGTTCAATTTCTGAGACTCTTACAAAGATGTACGATATATTAATAAAAATATTGAACCGTTGTTAATTTTTCATCATACTTCTTATACTATCCAGTAAAAATATTTTGTGTTATTTTTCCATGCTTTATTTAATCAAGGTATGAATAAAATTTTTAAATATTTTATGGTAGACATTACTACGACGTCGTGAAAGACTTACATTGGCATTGACGTACAGAGAAAGTCTGATTCTTCGGTCACCACAGAATAGGTTGTCCATCTACTGGCGTGCTCAAGGCTGCATTGTTAGTGTGCAGCATTTTAGAGACACCAGTTATGGTGCTGGCTATATTACGCATGAATCGGTCATTGTTTTATTTTCGTGGGTTAGTTATCAGCCCGTAGTCGTCCGGGAGATGTGCACGAGTGCGCAGAAGCACAAATAAAAGTAAAGCCCGAGTGCTTCCATTGCAGCATGCCACGAAATGAGTAAGTTGATGTTTTTTTTACTCAACGAATAGCTGTTGAGAGCGGCTGAAATTATAAGGCTTGCGAACACGTTTGTGTCGCGGTCTCTGTTATGAAAATTCCTGCAGCTACATTCCATGCTCCCGCTAAACCCTCATTCACTGCACACAGCTTGTTACTGCCAGAAAATTCGTTACGTACACAAAAATGTATGAATTAATTACCCGCGACACTGAAAGCATTTTCTGCGATTCACTGCGCGCGATACAATTTATTATGTAATGATTTTCAAATAAAGAGTAATGGCACGGCTACCTGATATGTCAAACGTATAATTCCGACATAGTTCTTGTATCGTTTATATATACAGATAAAAACCATCATCATAACCACAGCAAAAGAAAAAAAGGAAGCAAAATACTCCTTTAGGTCCATTTGCCACATAAAATCCCGTTTTATTCACATGATAATTCTATGATTGAACAACTGAACATGGCTAAAACACTGTCCGTATTAGTAACAGGGGAAAAGTTAAAATTTAAATACTATTACTGCTTCCATTATCAAACAAACAAAAAGTAATAAATTTTTTTGGTTGTAATAATTTTTTGCGGGTCTCCTATTGTAATTTCAATTAATATCTTAAAAACAATGAAAAAATAAATAAATATCATGTGCATATAATTTGTTCCAAACACTGATTTATTTGCTTACATCTCAGTGAGGCTACTTCAAGGAATGTATGTGAAAATGGCCCTTCTTGCTTACACGTGTTTTGATATGTGTATATAAATAGTCACATGTTTTCATAATAGGAATTGTACTTTTTACTGGATTTCTCAAAAAAACAAATACTGAAAATTCTGTTATTTTGAGCATAGGAATATGTGGTGATTATACAAGCATGTATTTAGGCACTTTTTACGATGGTGCCAAATCAGGAAATGAAAATATTATGCCATATTTCAGAAACAATAAATACTGTCAGTATATCAAGATTGGTTGAATTTTGTTACGATATTATACACGAAAGAGACAAAAAACTGGTACACCTGCCTAATATCGTGTAGGGCCTCCACGAACACACAGAAGTGCCGCAAGACGACGTGGCATGGACTCGACTAATGTCTGAAGGTATGCAGGAGGCAATTAACTCCATGAATCCTGCAGAGCAGTCCACAAATCCATAGGAGTGCGAGGCGGCGGAGATCTCTTCTGAACAGCACGTTGCAAGGCGTCCCAGATATGCTCAATAATGTTCATGTCTGGTGACTTAGGTGGCCAATGGAAGTGCCTATAGTCAGAAGAGTGTTCCTGGAGCCACTCGGTAGCAACTCTCGACGTGTGGGGTGTCGCATTGTCTTGCTGAAGTTGTCAACGTCCGTCGGAATGCACAATGGACATGAATAATTGCAGGTGATCGGACAGGATGCTTACATATCTCTCACCTGTCAGAGTCGTATCTAGACGTATCAGGGGTCCCATTGCACGTCAACTGCACACGCCACATACCATGACAGAGTCTCCACCATCTTGAGCAGTCCCCTTTTGATATGTAGGGTCCATGGATTCATGAGGATGTCTCCATACCCGTACACGTCCATCCGCCAGATACAATTGGAAACGAGACTCGTCAGACCAGACAACGTGTTTCCAGGCATCAACAGTCCAATGGCGGTGTTGGCGGGCCCAGGCGAGGCGTAAAGCTTTGTGTCGTACAGTCAACAGCGGTACACGAGTGGGCGTTCGGCTCCAAAAGCCCATATCAATAATGGTCCGTTGAATAGTTCGCACGCTGGCACTTGTTGATGCCCCGGTATTGAAATCTGCGCCAATTTGAGAAAGAGTTGCACGTCTGTTACGTTTAATGATTCTCGTCAGTCATCCTTTGTCCCGTTCTTTCACGATTTTTTTCCGGCCGCAGCGATGTCGAAGATTTGATGTCGGATTTCCGATATTCATGGCACACTCGTGAAATGGTCGTACGTGAAAATCCATATTTTATCGCTTCCTTGGAGATCCTATGTCCCATCTCTCGTGCCCTGACTCTAACACTACGTTCCAACTCACTTAAATCTTGATACCATTCCATTGTAGCAGCAGTAACCGACCTAGCAACTTTGCCATACGCTTGTTGTATTATATAGACGCTGCCGACCGCATCGCGTTACTCTGATTGGTTCTATACCTCTGTTTTTTTCATACCCACGACTATAACAGTTTTTTTGGCTCTCTACTGTATATACCTATATGATATTTATAACATATTTATCTTACTAATTTATATTCTAGCCATTAAAGAAAAAACATATATATTTTCTAACACTTGAAATTACGTAAGTTTACATGCCCTACTCTAGTACTATTTCTACGCTTAATTAGGAGCGAATTAGTTGATTGGTTTTCCAGATATATCATAAATGTAGCATTTTGTCACCTGGCACCATCTTAGAAGAAGGCGACGAAAAGAGGATCTCTATAAGCATATTTGATCCGTTTATTGGATATTCTCATCTCAAAAATATTTGGATAAATTGTTTATAGATAGGACAATCTTATCTAAATTATTTATATGGCAGTCATATTGTACATAATGCCAGACACACTTAACCGCTGCAAGTTTGCATGTCATAATGCAGCACTTCTTGTGTCCTAAGGTCGGTGGGAACCGGTTAATTGGTCCCCGACGTAGTACAGAAACTCAACTTTCTCGTGTGATGCTCATGATTAGAGGACAAACCCATTATGTAATGGCACAGTAGAAGTTGTTCATAGACACTGACTCCTATATATTAAATTCTGTTGAAATAGTTTGGTACATATGGCATACTTACAGAAAATATTGACATTGCTCTTATTTTATAATTATGTAATTACAACCTTAAGACATGCACATTTACATGGACTAGAAAATTATAACTTTTTGCCTTAATTTGGTTAGTCTCACTTAATTTTTTCCCCGGGATAGGACTCAGCGACTTAATTTTTCATGCTTTGCTGGCTTCCAAAATGAAAGGCAAATGAGTTTATGCATTAGGCCTAGCTCATTTAGCGCTTGCGTATATACTGCTAACGTACAAATTTATGTTTAAATGGGTTTCATTGTTTCGTAGATACAGCTCTCTTTGTTAATATGTTGATATGGGTGCTATTTAAAATAAGTGTCTGACCCTCTTAAAACATAACGTAAAAATTTACATGGCCAATCGCAATATTACGTGTTTGCGAACTTAGGTAGGATTTGGTTGCTTGATTTCGAAGATAAAGCCATCGTACAAAGTCAAGTAGAAACTAGTTTCTTTGCTTAGTAGATGTAGCATACAAAATACAATATTAATATGGCCGCCAGTTGGAAAATAAGTGTCAGAGCCAGTTGAAATATACTTGTTTATATGGTTCACCGTAGCACCACTTGTCTGCCAAATTTGGTAGGATTAGGTTGAGTTCTTTCCAAGATATGACACATTTTCATGTGGCATTATCTTACAAAATGTCGGACAAAAGAGGCCTTGTGTACCCATATTTTACTAATGTAAAATTAGCTGCCAGCCTACAGAGTTAAGGCAAAATTGTTTGTGTGTATTCGTATATATATAGAATACAAGGTTAGAATATTTTTATTACTTGCCATTTTGAAAATAAGTGTCCGGCCCACTTAAAACGTGTAATTTTAAAGGGCTTACTAAGTACTACTTTTTGCCCAATTTGGTAGGAATATGTTTATTGTTTCCCGAGATATGTGGTGAGATGATTTATCCGTGTTGTACTATCTTACAAAATAGTGGACAAAAGAGACTCTGGGTAGACGCATTTGATGGTTCTAAATGTTACTGCCAGAATACATATTTACGTTTAAACTTGTACGATTACATATATACAGCACAGTAAATTGAAAGTGTTTATATTGTCGCCATTTTTAATATTAGTGTATGACTTTTTAAAACGTCAGTTTACATTAAATATCGTTGTATTACTTGACTGCCCAAATAAGAAGAATCGGCAGATTATTTCCCGAAATATTACATTAAAATTAATTTTTAATTAGGCGGTATGTCACAAATTGGTTGACAAAAGAGGTTATCGCATGACGCATTTGATGCTTTAAATAAATACTTTCAGCATAAGAGTTTGGATGAAAATGGTAAAACGGTGTAGTAGCTATAGAAAATTAACCTAAACATAATTTTGGTCACCATTCTGAAAATTTGTGCCCTACCCTTTAAATTGTGTATATTAACTGTGCCTAAAACGATATTTATTGTACGCCAATTTTGACAGGAATTTCTTACGTATGTTACTGCCGAGATATAAGGTAACCTCATTATTTGGTGGACCAATAACATTATCACTTTTTGAATTAAATTTTTTTATGATGCACTTTCAACATACCAAAATCAGTTTAAATCCGTCAAATGGATCTCGAGAATATTACAGTAAACTAAATATATTTACTGACGCCAACTAGAAAAATAAGTACATAGTTTTATCAAACCAGTATAAGTTGGACGTACTTACTAAATACTACATGTGGACCGAGTATGGCGAAATCAGATTCGCGAGTTTCAAAGTTATAAGGGAGGTAATTCATTCCAGGCAGACATCCTTCCAACACTAGGCTAAAATAATACATACTGACTTTAAAGCAGTGCCCTGCACTGTGCCATTTCATATAAACTGTATACGCAACTGTATTCCCAAATTGTGGCAAAAATTTCACAATTTTAAGACGGCGGAAATGAATGTGAAAAGAAAGTTATCAGTAGTGGCCTTCTGCCGATTCTGAGCCATGATTATTGATTAGGATTCCGTATTCGTCCGCCATATTAGATTACGTCAAAACTTGCCCCGTTTTACCCTGAAAATTTCCCGTTTCCCCTAAAAATAAACCAATTTTCCCTCAAAATGTCCCTTTTCTATCACATTTTCTCGTTCTTTCCTCAAAAAAGATACATGCTCCCAAATTGCAAAAACAAGTCCCCCCCGAAATGCAATTTTCCAGCCATTGGAGCATTTGGGTGAATCGCTGAGGATCAGCGGACACGGTCCCTCACGCAACCCCTAGCTAAGCTCTCCTGACCCCCTTCCCAACCCTCCTAAAAATTATAAACAAAAAAATATAGAAAAAAATCTGAAAGATCGAGTAACATAAAATTAAACTCCCTTCCGTCACAAACCTCTCCACCACCATCCCCTCACACCCTCTACTATGGCGATAATTATACAAATAAAAAAAATTCTTAACATCGAGGAATATATAACGTTAACCTCACACTCACCCCACTACCCTAAACAACCACGTAATCCCTCACCGCAATCCACCCAGTTATAAAAATTCCAGAGTAATCGTAAAAAAAAAATTAAAAAAAAATATTTAAAAAATTGAAGAACATATAACGTTAGCATCACAGTTATCCGACCACCCTCACCTCGCCCCCTTACAAACTCACCCACAACAGTTATTATAAAAAGTCGATAAAAATTAAAAAAATTATGGATAACATTTAAGAACATATAACACTTCACAACTCTACTCCTTGCTGATTCCACCACCCTCTCCTCCCTTCCACGAATGCAATTATTATAAAATAAAAAAAGTTCTAAAACATTGAGGAATATAAAATGTTAACCTCACACTCACTATACCACCTTAACAATCAACCCTACCCATAACCGCCTTTCAATAAAAAAAATTGAAAATTAATCTCATAAAGTAATTCCAAAAAGTAAGAAAGCTCTTACATCGATGACCTCCGAAAACCATGTTAGTCGTTGACGACCTTGACCGTAATCATTTTAAAAACTAAAAATCTAAAACAAATTCTAAGAACTTAAGAACATATAATGCTAAACTGCCCTACCTCTTGCTCATCCCACCTCATTCACCTTACTCCCTCTACGTCCCCCTTGACAATTATTATAAAATCAAGAAAAATTGGAAAAAATTAAAAAAACCGAGGAACACATAATTTAAACCCTACACCTCCCCACCTTCCCGCCCGCCCAGGTAACAAAATCACCCTTACCATCAACCGCTATCCCTACCTAAGAACCTTATAATCTTAAAAAATTCACAAAAATCTAAAAAAAATATATAAAAAAATAGCAAAATTGAGGAAAATTTTTTTATCACTGACTCCCACACCCATATTGGATTCTGGTGGCCTTGAATTTGAGCCCCAATTATCTTAAACTCAAAAATAAATAAAAAAATAGAAAACCATAAAAAAATAATTGTTGAACATATTACGTGACCGTCTCTAGCACTCATGTTGAATGTTGGTGTCAATAAATAATCTTGGCCCTATTTACCTTCTAATAAAAAAAATAGAGAAAAATGTGAAAAAAGTTTAAAAATAAAAAAAAAATCGTCGAGGAAAAAATTACATACCAATTACAACAAACCAAGTTGGATATTTGTGACACTGAGTGTTCTGTTCTCGTTAAGATGGCAGATCTCAGCTAATCCGTAGTACGATAATCAGCAGCCGGCTGAACCCCGACCTCTACATTCAATTGGTTATATAGCTTGTTGTTTGACAGTTTAGGAATTTTAGAGCGATGCTGGCCCAAAACCACCCCCCCCCCCGCATATCCCAGGGTAGAGACACGTGTCACTCCTAGTCACCGCAGGGGAAGGTCAACTCGAGAAGGATGCA
>NQII01002900.1:23788-53590 GCA_002778355.1 Clitarchus hookeri | reverse complement strand
ATCGGACTCCCGGCCACAACAGTACCTCAGTACAGCAGTACGTCAGTAGGCACGGTAAGACAGTTAATTATTACCGCACAGAGAGAGCAGTCCCGTCCATCAGTCGAAGTAACGAGCAGAAAGTGGCACGGAAGTTCAGTACTGCCACCCCGGGATGCACAGATAGTCAGTCACGACATTAAGGGGTCAGCCGAATCGGGACGTGAAACGCGAAACGCAGGGCAGTGTCAGAGACAGTTACCAGAGTCACATCGGACGAGTAGTTTGACCACGTCGGGATGCGAGTTAGCCAGCCAGTGACCGCATAAGTCAGTCAGTTTCCAGTCAGTCAGTTGCACCACACCGAGAAGGCAGAGTCGAGTGGTGAACTTCACCGAGAAGTGCCATGTCGAGCTAGTGGGCTTGTCCAGTGCAACCCGGATCCTCGAAGGAGGGGTGGAACCCACACACACCTGTGTGGTCCCTCGCCGGGACGTGGTGGGGTAGTCAACAGTCTGTTACTACCCTACGTCGAGAACGGGAGCGAGTGGTGAGCCCTAACGAGGGGCGCCAGCTCAAGAGGAAGCCAGCTGCGTGCAACAGACCAACCACAGAGGGCCTTTACCAGGACCATCCAGCTCACCAGACCACCAACTGCCGGAACAACTACCACGCAACATGTACAGATAAGCAACCCCGTCGTCACTCAGGGACCTGTCCTGACACCTAATGCCCCTTCAGCATCAGAAATGGAACCAGAACTTTGAACATTGTATCCAGCCCTTCAGGCCTTGAACTTGCAGGGCGTTAATGTGTGAGAAAATCCTCGGCAGAAAGTATGTGTAAATTCCCGCAACAGTGCCGGGAAGGTATAAGTAAAGTCCCGTTGAATAAACCGGTTCCAAACTACGAAGTCGTGATGAAGTCCTTTTGTGTTTTACCCCTTAACCTTCAGGCATCATATAGGCTATGCCACTAAGCATTAACGAAAGACGCTACGTACTTTTTGGATGTGTTAAGCTGACCAAGCTTCCGACCCACAAAGTTAATTATTGAATTTACATAACACATATAACACCCACATCCACTCATGCCCCAGGCCATCGCACTATTCGTCTCGTCGTTCCACTTCCTTCGTCATTTACTATCCATAGCTAAGCCACCATTAACACCATCAACGCAAGTCATCAGTTCACCACCCGACTCTACCCCCACCCCCCCAATAACTTACCATTGTTCGTTCCCCTCATAATCCTCTTACTCTACCATGCCTCGCCAGTCTCTCATTCTATTATTAGCATTAACTGTCTCATCGTAATCGCCTGACGATTCAGTACCAACCGATGCAGCATGAGGTATTGACGGTATTACTGGCAGACTTCCCAAATGAGAATCCTTGCGGTTCTTAATGTGGTTATTCAATGTATCACCTTGCATAAGCTGCATGCAGCCATTGTCGTAATACTTCATCGCGCGAAAAGTACTCTTTGTACAGGCGTTTCTCTTATGTCGCCGAGAATGGCAGTTTTTCAGAAAATATTTCCACAGTAGCAACACCGTTTTCCATGTTATATTACGGCAGTGGGAGAAGGTATCTTCATAGAAGTAAGCTCTATTGTAGACTTCGAACAATCATTGGCTTGTGCCATCTTTACGAAATAAACGAAGTCCTTTCCACAGTAGCAACTTGTGTATCTGGTTGTCCTAGCTATTATTCTATAAATATGTATACTTACTAACATATTTCATTAGTGATATTTAAGGATTTTTATGTCTCTATACAACCAGATATTTTTAGAGACTTCCTTGATCTCATTAACATGCAGTAATATCTTCAACCGTTTTTTCCCACATAAGTTCTTCGCTCAACTTGAACTCAAGGTCACACTTAAAGTACACAACTGACTCATGCCAGACCGACCCCTCATAAGACTGATCCCTAAATGAACCCTTAATGACCGCAAACATTCAACATGTGTGCCAGTGTCAGTCACATAATATGTTCGACAATTTTGTTAAATTATATTGGATTTTTTTTCATTTAATTTAGATTTTTTATTAAATGATCATAGGGGATCAAGGTCAAAGCCACCATAATCTAAGTTGGGTGTGAGAGTTTGTGATGTAAAATGTTCCCTGATTTTTTAATGTTAGATTTTTTCCTTCGAATTTTTATTATTGGAAGTTGGGTAGGTAGGGCTAGGGTTTTATGGTTAGGGCGATGGAGTTGGTGGGGGATATGTGTAGGTTAACAGATATATTTCTCGAATTTTAGAAGTGTTTCATATTTTTTATTTTATAAAAATTGTAAGATGGTGAGGGATGTAGATTTGGGGAGGGGATGATTGTGGAGGGGTGAGCAACGGTAGGGAGTTTAATGATATAGGTTACTCAATTTTTTAGAATTAAAAAATTTTTTTTTCTATTTTTTTTAATAATTTCTAGGGTTTAAGGATAAGAAAGTGGTGATGTGAACTTGGCTAGGGGTGGGGTGAGGGAGCCATATCTGCTGTCCTCAGTGAGCCCTCCCCAAATGCTCCAATAGCTAGAAAATTGCCTTTCGAGGGGCTCCTTTTTGCAATTTGGGTGCATGGATCTTTTTTGAGGGAAAACGAGAAATATTAAGGGAAAGGGAAATTCTGGAAATTTTGTGGGAAAAAAAAAGGAAAATTCGTTACGTCGTCCATCATGGCGGACGTATCATGAATTATACTCATGAATCATGCCTCAGAATCGGCATAAGCACACTACCATTATCGTTAATTTCTCATTTTCGTACCATTAATGTGAGTAATAAAAGATTTAGACATCACTCACCCCATTACCTTAAAATAAAATTCGTGCATTGTTTTAAGATCTTTATACGATTATCAAACGTTAAAAATCAAGAATTATTTTCCCAAAGCAGGAGTTTTTTTTACGTGTTTCCCTCTGTATGTAGTTCTATTCTGTTAAAATTTGCATAATATCTTCTGATGCTGTTTCTGAATTTCTTGGGACTAACCGCAATTCTTAATTCCTTGTAGTCTTTAGCCGGAGAGGCTGGAACTAAAATTTATGTATGCAGGTAACTGATTATTACTGAGTTATTACGCACATAATTTAATTATATCGTTGTAATTGCATAAAACATTTCTGTTTTATATATATTTATTTGTTGCTGCGTCAGGAAATAAAGTAATTATATATGCTAACGGTCCTTATATTGCAAGCATGATTTAAAGATTAGAGTATGTGGATTAATGGCCATTATAAATACATAGGCTAGTATACACTGAGGCGACAAAAGTCATGGAATACGTCCTAATATCGTGTTGGACCTCCTTTTGCCCGGCGAAGTGCAGCAACTCGACGTGGCATGGACTAAACAATTCGTTGGAAGTCCCCGACAGAAATATTGAGCCATGCTGTCTCTATAGACGTCCATAATTGCGAAAGTGTTGCCGGTGCAGGAGTTTGCGCACAAACTGACTTCTAGATTATGTCCCATAAATGTTCGATGTGATTCATGTCGGGTGATCTTGGTGGCCAAATCACTCGCTGAAATTGTCCAGAATGTTCTTCAAACCAATCGCGAACAGTTGGGTCCCGGTGACATGGCGAATTGTCATCCGTAAAAATTCCATCGTTGTTTGGGTACATGAAGTCCGTAAATGGCTGCAAGTGGTCTCCAAGTAGCTGAACATAACCCTTTCCAGTCAATGATTGGTTCAGTTGGACCAGAGGACCCAGTCCATGCCATGTAAAAACACCCCACACAATTACGGAGCCCCCACCAGCTTGTACAGTTTCTTGTTGACAACTTGGGTCCATGGATTCGTGGGGGTCTGCGACACACTCGAACCCTACCATCAGCTCTTACCAACTGAAATCGGAACCCATCTGACCAAGCCACGGTTTCCCAGTCGTCTAGGGTCCAACCGATATGTTCACGAGCCCAGGAGAGGCGCTGCAGACGATGTCGTGCTGTAAGTAAAGGCACTCGAGTCGGTCTTCTGATAGCATAGCCCAGTACAGCCAAATTTCGCCCCACTGTCCTAACGGATACGTCCGTCGTACGTCCCACATTGATTCCTGCGGTTATTTCACGCAATGTTGCTTGTCTGTTAACACTGACCATTCTGCGCACACGTCGTTCGTCTCGTTCATTAAGTGCAGGTGATCTGCTACTGCGTTGTCCATGGTGGGAGTTTATGCCTGAAATTAGGTATCCTTGGCACACTTTTAACACTGTGGATATCGGAATGTTTAATTCCCTAACAATTCCCGAAATGGAATGTCCCATGCGTCGAGCTCCAACTACCATTCCGCGTTCAAAGTCTGTTAATTCCCGTCGTGCGGCCATAATGATGTCAGAAACCTTTTCACAAGAATCGCTTGGCTACAAATGAAACCCAACCAATGCACTGCCCATTTATACATTTTGTACGCGATACTACTGCCATCTGTATATTTGCATATTGCTATCCCATGACTTTTGTCACCTCAGTGTATAACCCAATTTGTGAGAAATGCCTAATAATTTAAAAACGGTACAATTTATGTAACGTAACTTTCGAAAAAAAAATCTTACAAAACTATTTTGAAAACTATAATTGAGATAATAATACGTCAAAATAATACTTAATGACCACGCTGGAAATATGGAGAATATACGGGAAAATACAATGAAATAATTTGTGGCATCCCTTGATTGTGTGTGCCTGCGCTACCTTTTCTTACGATAGTTTACGATTCAAGCAGAAATGGCTACGTTCTTTAAAATTCACATTTGTGGAACTCTTACGCTAATGGAGCCGTGAAGCCACTGTTTCGAAACAGCACACGAAAGGTAGTTTCCCATCATTTGTAAAGTAAGCGTAAATGAAAAACGACAGGCATTAAGGTGCAATTAAAGAAGGGATCCTTTTAGTGGCGTTATCAGCACGAAAGTGCGAGCTGAGTAGCTAGCCGTTCGGTCGGCAGTCACGTAGACTGAAGCAGGAATAACATAGCTACGATAAGCACACTTGTACTACAAAACCATTAAAATCGACCAACCAATCAAATATACAACACTTCTAACATCAGCACGACGTAAGCTATGGCTCGATAAGGGATTTGGATTAGAAATTATTTATATTTTTACCGTGTCATTCAATTGCAGGGTCGGATAAGACCTGTAGAGGCCCTAAGCACTTACGATTTTGGTGCCCCGCAATCTACATATATTTCAAAATGTGAGCAATGAAACGTAAATAAAAATGATATGTTTAGAAATACAACAAAACGTTCACCAAGATAGAAAACATTTTTTGTATCCTTCGATTTCATTTATATATGAAAAGTTTCCCTCTATTTTCGTAATCACAAAGTCTTTTATCAGCTCCCTCAGACTTATCATCCGTTAAACAAATGCTTCTATACTACGAAGAGTAAAGTGATCCATTTTTGTGGAACCTGTTTCAACTGCACGCCGGTTGCAATTTCGCACCACACAATTCGTAGTAAATCTATCAATGTAACATTTCCGTGGTGCTTCCCTTCCACTTGATGCACTAAATACGTGATTACATTGCTCAATGGTTAAGCCATCTCTGATTGAAAACAGGATTTACAACGTAGCTAAACGAAATAGTAGAAATGAGTTTCCCTAAAGCAAACCTTTTCCACTTACAGAAGGAAAATTTATTTCCATATATCGGATTAAACTCAGAAAATTAACTTTTATAGTTTGTAATACTTAGTGCAATACCTTCATTCTTTGGTCATCACCAAATGTTCCGAATTTCGCTCCTGTCCACAGACTTTGAAACTAGTTTATTCTTTATGTAGCGACAAATCATAAACTTTCAGTTAACTGACGTGTTGTAATTCGAAGTAACCACAATCGTGCCACTGTTGCAGTTTTCATAGTGCCATATCTGGCTTGTCAGACATATGTGACTCAGACATGAATCTCCAGGCTGCCAACAGCGTTCCTGTAACTACGTACGCTTTACGCTATGTACTTATGTAAAATGAAACGACGATATTGATCCATCATCTAGTGTAATGAACTGGATAAAACAACAAAATGACATATCTTTATATTCCAATTACAAGCAGTTAAAACGGGAAATTTTTTATTAATTCACTCGAACATATACAAACTACAAACAATTAACGCGCGTAGTGGAATGCGTATCCGCGAAATGACAAAGGCTGGGTGAAGCGAGCCGGGTGAAGCGAGCAAAGAATAAAAGGTCAAAGGCTCGTCGGGTGTGTAAGGCACATCCCTCCAGCAACAAAGAATTATTTCGTCAAGCTGACAATGTTCCAAAAAAAAAAAAAAAGAATCAAGATTTGCGGGCCAGAGAACTGGAGGTTAACTTTAAAGTCCTCACTCGGAAGTTCCTACAAGAGTGTTATTTTAACAGGAGTAACACTAAAGAAAAAATAAAAAGAACAAAGAGTTACTGACATAATCCATTAGCCAGTTTTTCCTACATATTTATGCAATAAATTTTGATAAAGTTTTTCAGATACTTATATAATAGAATATTGTGTATTAAAATAATAACTCTGCAGAAGGAATTTACGTGTATTTACCAAGATATTACGTATTTTTATAGAAAAAGTTTTTTTTTCACTCTACCTACCAAAATGGCGGATGAATGGCGGTATTATTTTACGAACTCAGTGCACAGAATAGGTACTTGAGCAAACCATGTCTGATTCTAAAATAGATGTGAGTGAAGAGATTTGGGCAGCTCTTAACATTGAGGTATTGAGAGCCTATGATGGTGAAGCGTGGTATGGAGCAGCGCCGGAATGCAAGGACGGGGAAACGGGAGATCCCTGAGAAAACCCTCCGGCCAGCGGCATAGTCCGACACGATTCCCTCATGCAAAAATCTGGGAGTGACCCGGCCAGGGATTGAGCCCAGTTCACCTTGGTGGGAGGAGAGCAGGCTAACCGCTCAGCCACCACAGCCTCAGAGTCACGATGTAAACAAGTTTCTTAAACTTCATGTCACTATTGGTATTATTCATTTACATTGTAAGTCTATGTCAAGATTAATTTTCGTCATTCTTGAAATACTAAATGAAAGCGTTGTTTTCCGCTGGGCACTATATAATAAAATTGAGTTTAAATCAGGCTCGGAATAAGTGTACTGATCCTGATAATATTACACTTGTGATAATAGTTTTGTTTCAAACATTTAACCATTTTCATTGTTACGTTATACTAACGTTAAGTATTGGAGACTTCCATTACGAAATACTAAAATGTTTTATACGATAAAATTATTTAAATTTTATGGTCTTTCTAAGCTCTACATGTATGCTAACGTTGGCGAAAATAATGTGAGAATTTGTCAATATACGGCGTAAAAGTTAAAACTTTTGCAGGTAGTGCTAGTTTACAAAATTAAGGATATGGGGGCTTAAAAAATCGTAAAATATGGGGATGTAATTACGGCTATCAGACAAACTTTACATAAGGTACAATATAAAAAATATTTGTACTTTTACTAAAAAAAATTTTAAAATTAGTTGCCAAAATACTTTAGGTAACACAACAATAAATATTTTGTCAACTATGCAATAAATTACTTGTAAAGTGTAGAGTAATAGGATATTATATTCTGTATTTGTACAAAAATACTGTTACCAACCACGGATATCCTGTAGAAATACAAAAATGTGTGTACTTATGCTGAAATTATTTTCTTTTACAATCACATGCTATTAGTCGTACTTCTATGATGTAATTTGTTTGCTTGATGATACACAGTATTTTTATGCTATATCACTTATAGGTCTACCAAGATTGCGCAGAACACATTTTATGAGGTCCAGTAAGGCAACTCCTAACCAAACAACAAATTTTTTAAATCCTCAGTAGGATCGGGAATAGAACACGGAACGTTTACGTTAGAAGCATGAACACTACACATTACACCACATATGCATCGATACATCCTGTTATATTTTAGTAGGTTATAGTTACTTTCAATAATTTAATCTATTGTTAATAAGCGATATTTTAACTTCAAAAGAGAACAGTAACTTTTTACTGAGCTATCGGTGGAACTGTAATTCGTTTGACAATAATTACAACAAGTATATTTGCCCCACGTAAGAAAACAAGGAGTTACTGATATAACTAATCAGCCTTCTTTCCTCAACATGGGTGAAATTAATTTTTTTTATTATTTCTTAAGATCTAAGTTGGTAGGTATGAATTCTCACGTTGAAAGCAATACCATTTACCAAATTTTTTTCCAAATTTAATAGAAATCTGTCAAATGTTTTCCGCGATATTACGTAAAATATTGTTTTTTAATGTGTTATGAAATACAAATTGATGAACAAAATTTTCTTCGTGTAGACGCATTTGAGAGTTGTAATATGTACTGCCAAAATACAAAATTATTTTAGAATTGATTTCACGGTTACGACGTTATAAAATTCTAAATTTAAATGACTATATGGCCACCATTTTTAAAATACGTATCTTACATACCTGAAACATATAGTTTAACATAATCTGCCGCAGTACTATTTCTTTGGGAAATTTAGTAGGAATCGGTTCATTGCTTACCGAGATATGAGATACCAACTGTATTTATTCATATGGCGCTATCTTACAAAATGGCAGACAAAGTGGTTATGTGTTGTTATATATGATACAAACAATATATACTTTCATAATACATAATTTGGTTGAAATTTTTGTTAAATGGTATAAGTAGGTATACCAAATAAAACTTAATATTTGCATGGCCGTCATTTTGAAAATAATTCGTCCTCAAGTTCAATAACTTAAGTTTACCTCACCAGTAATAGTATTACATGTATATTAATTTGGGTGAAAATTTCTTTGATATTTTTTGAGATATAATGTAAAATCTGTACCATTTCATTTCATTTTGTGATAACTTTTGAAATGGCGGACTAACAATAATACAATATTCATTTCAAAATTTAATGTTTACGCTATGCTCTGCCAGCATACAAAATATTTTTTAAATCTGTTAAATGGTTTCCGAGATATGACATATCACCCTAAATATTAACATAACCGAAATTTTGAAAGTAAGTGCCCTTCATGGTCTAAAAGTATAAATAAAATGCGTATTTACAGAGTACTATATATGTATTGAGTTTGGTGAAATTCGGTTCACGCGTTAAAAAATTAAAGAGAGTTGGGGGTGGGACGACACTCACGCACAGACACACACAGTCTCACACTCCTACACACATACACACACACAGAACGTGATCTCATAACAGTTTCTTTACTTCGGAAAGTAGGCTAAACAGAGATAGCTTTGTACATTCGGGGGAAATAAATGCTGCCGACAAGTGTTGAATTTTTCGGAGTGTGTTATTTTCTTTATCCCTGCATTTGTTCCTTTTTTTTTTTTATCACATATACCTTTATTCAAAAGAAGTCATGCGAAACAATGTGAATGTAGTCGTATTTTGCAACACGCTTTTTAAATTTAGAGTAACTATGAACGAATACAAAATATGTATTAAGAAATAATTCAGAACCTTTATTAAAAGATTTAAAGGGAATGTAGGTATTCGTACTCGCAGCTTAAATCACATAATTTACAAAACTTGGTCTGTGCTGTTACAAAATTAATGTTGCAAACCCGTAACTTGGGGGATCATATTATTTTCAAACCTGTCATAATGAAATATATCAGGTAAGCAGTAGCCTTAACGATAAGTGAGTTATCGGATGTGATTACCCATCGGCCATTAGCAGACATATTAACTTGAACATCTTATATTATATCAGCAGTTTACTGAAAGTAAGTATTTCTACCAGAATTTTTGTATAGCAGTACAGCTATTGCTCTTATTGCACAGATACAACAGGTTTACAAGAATTCTGCTAAAGTTTAAAATTTGTTTTCATGTACAACAATATTTCAGCTCCGCCAGCAAAAACTTTTTATTGCGATGTTAAATATACGTATGTTATACATATGCAAACATGTATATATATTGCAGAGTCATTCTCGCGATTTTCCATTTCAAAATATATTTCAAAAATTTTATACTTATTTTTCTGTGCAGTTGTGATAGTACCAATAAAATAAATTAGCCGAAATCAATTATTTGGTTTTACTGTGACCTTTTATCTGAAATTGTAGCCCCGAATCCACTGTTCATACACCCTTAACGGCGAATTTTAGTACACTTCAAACAACTGCGAAACTGAAATCTACAAACTATTTTGTATATATCATTAATCAAATTTGACACTTCGTTGCAGTTAGTCAGAAAAATAAAATTCTTTGAAATGTTATATACTGTTTAATAACGCAACCCACCTCCAGCCAGGTACACTATTCTTGGAATGTTTGGAATTCCCAAAAGTGATGAGTGACGCACGCTAATATTACTACCTGTTACGGTATATTTGTAACAACACAAATATATTTCGTTATTAATATATTTCGTTATTCACATAAACGTTATTCTTGCAAATGAACAAACATAGTACATCTCCAAGATATGACTTGTTTATAAATAAATTTATGTTATTATACCAGAATTTGTTAAATATATTTACAACATTTTTTTTACATTTTACGTTAGGTTGTTCGCAATGCTGTATTCTTAAATGTTATTTTTAATCAGGTCACTACAAATACTGGCCACCGGGTCATCGCGGCACTTTGCATTAATGGGCAAGTGCCTTGTATGCAACACATTTCCCATAACGTGGAATAAAAGAGGCGTACAGAAGGAATTTTAAGGTAAAATAAAATATAAACAAAATTTTATAATCATTTTTAAATACTGCAACGTCGTAGAATTTTGTCTTCAGACGTATTCATAATAATATGTTTATATATGCTGTTAAAGATGTAAGACTATTTATAATGTATTAATTTTTTTCTGCAACAATAGTTATATTATTTACTGTGTAAATTAAATGTTCCGATATTTTCCGGCATTATTTTATTTGCAGTATATCTACACGTCTCCCGAAACTGCTGAGGCCTTAATTAATGAGCAAGTTGTTTATTTGTTTCCATGGCAAAGGAGTAGTGCGATAAGTAAATTTTTTTTCTAATGCTCTCTTGATGGATTGGCTGGTAAATTGATCATGTCTTAAAAAATTTTGTGTTTTAAGGTTTTTTAGTTATCTGGATTTGGACAGGTAGGACACTGACCCGAGCGGGTTTGGCGTTGGGGCTTTTAATTAGTTTTTGAATAGATTGGTCAAGTTTGCACCTGCATACAGGCCGTCATGATGGGGACAAAGACGTGAGAGTGATTCCAGGGAGAAGAAGGTCTGTACAGTCTACGTTCCCGTGATATTTTACAGGTTTTATAAGTCGAACGAGCGCGCCCTTGAAAAGTGCGATTTGGACAGTATCTCTGCTGTATATTCCAGTGAGCCTGGCGTAAGAATACCCTCAAGCAGATGACCCATGGCATTTATATGAATGCTCCAACCCAGGACCAGATCGACGAGAACTTCCGCATTTCTACACAATATTTTAGTGACAGCTAAGTTTTCGAAATTTTTATTTTTCTTTCAAATGCACAGACAATGTTAATTTTGAAAAGAAAAAATTTTGTCGCCATCTTGGATTAAGATATTAACTGATTTCCGCAAATTCAAATCACGCACACTTTGGTAAAGGTTTCTGCTTCTACAATCAGAGCTAGTTCCAGTTGGAACCTTTAAATAGTTCTCTAAACAATTAATTTTCGGTGGAAAAATTCCATTATACAATTGCATTACGAGAGAAGGCCATTGTTGCGTAAGGTCGTCAGTCAAATAATAACGTTGATATTTTGTTGCAAATCTAAATCAGAAAATATTGATTTGTGTTTTGTGCACATTTTAATTTTTGCAATTATTCCGCTGGTAATTCAATTAATTAATTTTTTTTTTTTACTAAAACATTTCTGCTGGGTGGTAATTTCAGTGGCATTTATGTATCATCTTTTTATTTGTTGAGTGATTTCTGTGAAACTGTTTGTTGCTGAACTGCGTCATCCAATTTTCTTACGAGAGTCTCTGCAGCAAGGGAAATTCTAAGGCGTGTGATGATTTAGCTCCTTTCCTATCACCCTGTCTCGAAGAGCCGGGCATAACAAACTCACAGGAATGTAACTGAGTGTATCACAAATAAATAATTAATTCGGTAATGTAAGTGACGTGGAAACACCACATTACACGGCAGTGATAGCGAGCAGCAGTATACATTAGTACACACACACTATGTCATGGTTATATTAATCACTACATATATTTACACCACAATATTTTGTTTAAACAATTAAATAAATATTTATAATATCTCAGTACAGAAAAAAAACACATTAGATTGAAAACCACACTATTNATACACACTATGTCATAGTTATATTAATCACTACATATATTTACACAAAAATATTTTGTTTAAACAATTAAATAAATATTTATAATATCTCAGTACAGAAAAAAAAACACATTAGATTGAAAACCACACTATTTTGATTACACAATCGTCGTCTACTAAAACTGGTTCCAGATAGNACACACACACTATGTCATGGTTATATTAATCACTACATATATTTACACCACAATATTTTGTTTAAACAATTAAATAAATATTTATAATATCTCAGTACAGAAAAAAAACACATTAGATTGAAAACCACACTATTTTGATTACACAATCGTCGTCTACTAAAACTGGTTCCAGATANGAAAAAAAACACATTAGATTGAAAACCACACTATTTTGATTACACAATCGTCGTCTACTAAAACTGGTTCCAGATAGTTAATTGAAAATTAAGATTATTTGTTCAGGTTACACCATCCAGCATACCAGACAAAAGACGCTTGACCCATCCAGTCCCGAAATAATGTACGAGCTCAAGTGTTGCAAACACATGTCAGTAACTTCTCAAACGCACCACTTTCATTTGTCATCACATTTTTCGGGAGGAATTATTCTTAAATTGGTGTCACAGCACTGGATTTTGCAGCTACGTGTAAAATCCATTTACAGTAAGTTCACACTTTTCTGAAGTCTTGCTAAGGTTCTACGTTGAGTTAAAGATAACGTATCTTTCAACAATAAGTAAACAAAAACATTACCCCATGACACTCAACTATCAAATGCTTTGTTTATATTTCTCAGTAGTGTAAACATTGAGGTTGAATTTTAAAAAGCGTAACGACTATACCTATATGGTGATTTTATGAATTTCATTAAAAAATATGTGTATTGGTAACTATTCGACTGGTGTTTTCTTTACAGGATATTAACAAAACAGTTTTATTTACGATATAACGCTTTATGCAAACTACGCGATAGTGTTTTGCCGTAACTGTGTTTAACTGTTTAACTTTTAAAGTAGTGGAAGGGATCTGTACAAGGTATTTAAGCTCATATTATTGACGTGGATTAGGTTACTTTGAAGAAAGACCAGCCAATACAAAGGAAAAAACTGAGGAATATCAAGTACATAATACGTGCCATTTATTTAATAACTTAAACGTAGCGGCGAAAAAGAAGGCGGTGACAACTAACAAAAAATTTCTTTCTCGTACACTAATACTGTAACTACAATTTAGGTCCTTTGTTAAAATTGCAACATTTTAATTAGTTTTTTTTATCACATGGCTGTAACTCTGTAAGCATATATTGAAACATTGGCAAACATTCATTTTTACTGAAACGTCTAAGAACGGTACATATTTGTGTTTACATTCCAACACCTAGAGGAAGTTACAAAGCCATGTTAGATAACAGACGAGGTCTCTAAATAATTACTATTGTCAGAAACTTTGTTCACGGTGAAGAACAATCTTGTACTTCCAACAGACGCCTTCACACACATAAACAGCGTAACGCCTACGGAACAACGGCCATTCCATCAGAACATCACTCCATTCNAACAGACGCCTTCACACACATAAACAGCGTAACGCCTACGGAACAACGGCCATTCCATCAGAACATCACTCCATTCTCCCCACCAAAGCGACACACATTGAATTATTTTTAAACCTTCAGCAAAAATCATTTGCAACTTTTAACCGTCCTTTTATGACATCTGAATACAAATGTAAATTTTTGAACANAACAGACGCCTTCACACACATAAACAGCGTAACGCCTACGGAACAACGGCCATTCCATCAGAACATCACTCCATTCCCCCCACCAAAGCGACACACATTGAATTATTTTTACACCTTCAGCAAAAATCATTTGCAACTTTTAACCGTCCTTTTATGACATCTGAATACAAATGTAAATTTTTGAACATTATAGATATATATGACAAATATAAAATATTGCAAAATCGGAATCAAACTACACTGCAGAGCCAAAAAAACTGGTACACATGAATAATATCGTGTAGGGCCCCCACGAGCATGCAGAAGTGCCACAAGACGACGTGGCATGGACTCGACTAATGTCTGAAAGGAATGCAGGAGGCAATTCACACCATGAATCATGCAGGGCTGCCCACAAATCCATAGGAATGAGAAGGTGGAGATCTCTTCTGAACAGCACGTTGCAAGGCATCCCAGATATGCTCAATAATGTTCATGTCTGGTGATTTAGGTGGCCAATGGAAGTGTCTAAAGTCATAAGAGTGTTCCTGGAACCAATCGGTAGCAACTCTTGACGTGTGGGATGTCTCATTGTCCTGCTGGAATTGTCCACGTCCGTCGGAATGCACAATTGACATGAATGGGTTCAAGTGATCGGACAGGATGCTTTCGTATCTGTCACCTGTCAGAGTCGTATCTAGACGTATCAGGGGTCCCATTTCACGCCAACTGCACACGCCCCATACCATGTCAGAGCCTCTACCAGATTGAACAGTCCCCTGATGACATGTAGCGTCCATAAATTCATGAGGATGTCTCCATACTCGTACACGTACATACACCAGATACAATTGGAAATGAGACTCATCAGACCAGGCAATGTGTTTCCAGTCATCAACAGTCCAATGGCGGTGTTGGGGGGCCCAGGCGAGGCGTAAAGCTTTGTGCCGTGCAGTCAACAACGGTACACGAGTGGGCGTTCGGCTCCAAAAGCCCATATCAATAATGGTCCGTTAAATAGTTCGCATGCTGGAACTTGTTGATGCCCCAGCATTGAAATCTGCGCCAATTTGAGAAAGGGTTGGATGTCTGTCAAGTTTAATGATTCTCGTCAGTCGTCGTTTTTCCCGTTCGTTCACGATTTTGTTCCGGCTGCAGCGATGTCGAAGATTTGATGTTTTACCGGATTCTCGATATTCACGGTGCACACGTGAAATGGTCGTACCCGAAAATCCAAATTTTCTTGCTACCTCGGAAATGCTGTGTCCCATCTCTCGTCCGCCAACTATAGCATCACGTTCAAACTCACTGAAATCTTGATAACCTGCCATTGTAGCAGCAGTAACTGATCTAGCAACTTTGCCAGACGCTTGTTGTCTGATATAGGCGCTGCCGAGCGCATCGCGTTACTCTGATTGGTTCCACACCTCTGTTATTTGCATACGCTCGCCTATGCCAGTTTTTTTTGGCTGTCCAGTGTATCATTTAGGCTGCTATGATCACTAAGGAACATAACAAAAGCGGAAAATAATTAATTTCAGGGGAAACAATAAACGACTATCTCATATTGAAACATTTTCCTTCGTGGACAAAAAACACAATAAAAGACTTGAAACTACGGACTATCTGACAAAGATAACCGAAAATTATATATTTTTAATACGTAAAAATGAGAAAAGTTTTTACTTGTGTTACGTGCAAATACAAATATTTCATTAAGAAACTGTTACTTTACAAAGAGTATGCTAAAAATCAATTTAATATTATTTTTGATGTTAACTGTTTCCTACTACCCGTTGCCAACACAGGAGTGCTGTCACTGTAATTTAATTTTTTACAAAATAAATATTATTGTTTATAAACAGTTTTAAATTAAAACTTTATTTTATAATAAATACATTATTTTAATTTCAATTACAATATTCAATTTATGTTTGTAAATGTTTATTTAAACCACAGGCAGACATGTTAAACATGGCGTGATTTTTCAGACCTTTGTTTTAAGAAGTGTGACAATTCCGTGGATAAGCAATACCCATATTTTTCAGATTTAAAGTGGTCAACTGGTGGAGCATTTGAATGAATGAAAATAAAGATGGAACGTAAGTAATCTGCTTGATGTTATATTGTCAAAAAAAATTGTAATTTTATTGAGAAATTGTTTGTAATTTTACAAATACTTGTAACAGTTCACATATTTATCTTGTAAAACTACTCGTTTGTAAAACCACAAGGGCAGTGATTTTAATTGACATCAGGAAAGGTTTGTACTATACTGACCCGTGTCCACGAACTTAAGCAACGTAAAACCGTATATAGGTGTTTGTGCAAAAACTTTGGGTGATGTAAATTAAAGTTGCGTGCAAAAATAATGTTTGTATGTTTAAGAAATATATTGCAAGTTTAAATAACGTAAAATACTTAAAACAACTCAAATAATAATAAAACGACAATTTCAATAAAACGTTACCGTATTACTTATACAATGTTATTGTTTCCTAGTTCCACAGAACTCTTTAAAATGAAATAAATGTATTATTTTAAATCAAGTAACGTCCTTAATATTTTATAAGTACTTGGATATAGTTTTATAAAAAATTAGTTTTTCGTTCGTAAATCAAGTTGGGCTTGTGGAAAAAGGTTTCCGGCTAATAATACAAGGCTGGTTGAGTTCTAGTCCCGATATAGCAAAATTTATACTTCAAAACTTTTTTTTACAGTTGTTCTCTGTTATTAAGTTTTTAATTCATCACAAATGTTTTCTAGAAGAAAAAAAATATTTTATATACACTTCTCAATAATGTAAGTTGTAATACAGGCCTATCATATGTAATATTACAAATATAGGTTTTGCAGATTTTTCAAGAAAACTGTTTGTAGTTTTACAAAGGATTTTCTTGGCATCTGAGGTTCCAAGGATTTTTCTGGTAGAAGTACAAAAAAAAATACAAAAAATTGCAAAAAAATTGTTCACCGTCTGCGTTTGAACATGACCATGTAGAATTTTCTCTCAGCACTGTTGACTTAATATATAGGACGTCTTCGACTCCAGGGTCTTCTTACTTGATTTTAATCGAGACAAATGTCTACTTTCATCTTTTCATTATGATATACATAGTAACGTTATGCCTCACAATCAGATGGTAATTTTCAATGATTCCAACAGTACACAACCTGGATCACGTTCAGTCTGCAGCACTGTGACAAAACCTCTTTGGCTTATTGTGAAACTATTTTCAGGTAGTATTCAAGTATAGCATTTTGAAAAACACCATCCTTTCAATATTTGCAGCATTCAAGGAAAATTGAATTTTTATGTTTACCGGTATAATTTTCAAAAACCCCGATCATCGGAATTTTTTTTATTAGGTGATCATCTCTTGGAATCGTTAAATATTAGGACTGTACTTCATTATACCATATAGCAAGTTATAGCACGGAGTCATATCAATCATAGACGTAGAAGAAATTGTGGACTCACAACTATTTCTCACGAACAAGGAAATGCTGCCCCGAAGTTCGCATATATTTTCCTCTCTTGAAACGAGTTGGAGAAATGAAGGTGAAGTGCTCTGAATGATCTCCACACAATCTTCACGTTGCTGAATGTACTCATGGTCCGCCGCACGCCGAGAAATGCAGCTTTGAGGAACTAAGCATCTAGTTTATGACACAATTATTATGAAGCAGGAGAATTCATAGGTGATTGATGGTCCAAACTGAATAATTCTTTCAAAAAAGCTTTTAAAGGATAAATTTCTTTTACAAAAATGACAGCGTAAAAGCCTGATTGTTGTATGCTGTGGTTTAGACAGTGGCATTAAAACAGTTGTCGTTATTGGTTTTTCAACAGTGCTAAAACTATGGAACATTTGTCAAAATATTACTACACTGGCACCATTAGTGGCAATAACAATTCACCATTCTCTGAAGTATTCTTAATGGGGACTAATTATTTAAAGCAGTTAGAAGAATTTCATTAATATGTTCAGTGTCTTGAACATGTCAATCGATTAGTTAAAAAAATACAATTGGGGGTTTCTTTTGTAAAAATGCACTCATGTATACAACAAGCGTACTACTATTGCCCACACTTAATGATTAGTCATAAAGGACAGTTTCGAATTTCTGGCGACAATATATATCTATAACAAACAAGTATTTAATTTCCTTTGTGTTGATAATGTGGTTTATAATGTTTTTCACAGCAAAACGAGTATTATGAATGTATCCAACGTTTACGCAATTTATGTGGTGCAGTTAAATAAGATCCTCGTTCTCTATAAAAAAAACGTTCTTCTTTGGCAAATAGTAATCTTTTTAAAAGCATATTGATGGTGTCGCCTTCAGCAGCACATTCTGTAAGATTCAAAATTTCTTATTTGATGATCTTTGTGTGGGATTCTTGCTATATTTCTGATGCAGTGTTGTGGTCTTCTGGTTACCTTTTTTTATTTTGTTTCAAAGTCTCGAAAGCTGTGATGCTCGTTTACTACCAGAGGCTTCGATCTCACTGTGATCTTCTTTGCACACTTTAAAGGTTTTAACCGATGAGCAAATACTACATTCATGTTTACAATTTTCTCCCAAATTAACCCAAACTTGCATTCTCTTTAATTCAGTCCTTTTAGCTACAACTAAATCATAGGCCCGCACTTTCCCGCTTCTATTTCTCCATCACTTCTATACCAGTACCAGTTATTATGTTTGTAATATTTCGTACTAGTGTCTAGGGACTATGAAATGATTATGCTATTATGAGAGAATAACTGAAGTAAATTATGAAGACAAAACAGATATTACTACAGATATAAGCTACGAGCAGCACGCCAAGTTTCATCATGATGGCTTCATCTCAGCGTGGGTCCACAGACAGACAGGCTGACAGACCGCGCGTGCTAAGTGTTGCCGTGTTATATAGTTTCTTGTGGCGTAATTGTCCCTAATACTGTGGCGCTGGGAGGGAAGCTCCACTGGTGCTTCGTTGATGTGGTTTATAAACTATGATTGCTGTAACGTGTTTGGGATTCTTCGCCTGGCCTGGATACCAACGCGTCGCTGCTGTTCGCTAGGCTTGTCCGCCTTTACTGAATCATAACATCTCCCTCGATATCAATAGAAAAGAGATGTCCTCATCTCTTAGCAGTNCTCGATATCAATAGAAAAGAGATGTCCTCATCTCTTAGCAGTTACAGGTAACTGTAAACACGACAGAGTCGTGGTTTTATTTGTTAACGGGGCGCTCTTAGCCGCGAGGCCATACCGCACCCCGGCCTCCCAGTAGGCGGGGAAGAGGGATCACGCCCTCTCATCGCAGACATGACCAGCGCTTTCTGAATTGACCAAACCCGTTTGCCCCGACCTGTACACAGGCCGCACCAGGCAGAGCCCCGATCTGATATTGCAGATCGCACAGAGCATGTCCTACCACAAGGCCTGAGATTCTAGCACTCAGATTACCAAGCGTGTGGTATAGCCGGAGCACTACCCACGCCCCTGACGTGATCTCGGGCACGCCCCCGGAACAATCCTGTTCAACGTCCGGCTCTTTTAGCAAGAGGGGGAATCTCTCCGAGCCTTCTCCAGCATGCGGAGTCAACCACTGCCAGCACGAGTCCAACCTCGTCTGATCCAAATTCCAGGGAGTACCCCTGGATGGGCCAAGCGGATCATCCCGTGCTCCCTCTTAATTTCCATGGCACGTATGGGTTTTCCTGTGTCCGACTGCGTCGCCTAACCCCCATGCGGGAGAGTGCGGAGTCCCTCAGAACAGGTGGGTACCGCCATGACCGTCCGGTTTTATTCCCTTGCTGTCTTCACCAGGAGCCGTGCTCACTCGAAGCCGCCCACTAGGCCGACCCGCAAACATCAGACACGCGTCCTTTACCATCCTAGAATTTCTGCACAGGGAAATTCCTGTTTTGGGACCCAGTGGCCTGAGTGCCAAGAGGTCCAACACCCCACCATGTGGTCGGGCCTTGGTACTATCTATCGGCCCAAGCCATCACGGCAGATACCCCTGAAGAGCCGCTAGAAAGCTGCTTCCCATAGGGCACGGGTGGCAGAGCCCAGTTCGTTTAAACGGGGGTGGCACGAGAAGCCCTGGGTTGCCATGGATGTTGAGAGGCTATAAGAGACGCATCACCCATCCTTTCCGGAAACCGGTAAGTAAGTTGGTCTCGGCTACCATAGCCTAGTACTGCCACGCCACCTCCAATGACCAACCTACGCTCCCCCCACCGGGGTGACCGTACGATCCTCCCCCCTCTTAGCAGTTACAGCGGAAGAAAAAGTGGGGGGGGGGGATATATTGATGCGGACTAAGTCATCTTCTGGCAGTAGGGCTGGACAAGGGTGGAGACTCTTCGCTACGGTAGGGTTATGTCAGATATAATAGAAAGAGATAAGGAAATACTAAGATAGGTGGAGCTGCCAATGTCGTGGAATTAGCATTCAAAATGCCGCACTAATAAAAATACGAATTCGTGAATTTTATTCTGACAGTGTTAACAATCAAAACATCACGTTTTGTCCAATTTGGTTATAGTTATTTTGACCAAACACAGCACCCAAAAATTTTAAATGGCAGCTGGTTTGAAAATAACTTTCCTTCATTTTGGAAAACCATTAAAAATCGGTGCCCGTTACTAAGAAATAGAGACATGTAATTTTGGGTGGAATTTAGTGCATGAATTTACATGTTTTAGGAGGAGACACGTTAACACAGTGAGACAGACAAGGAAGTAGGCTATAAAACAACATTGTTCCGAATATGTTGAAGTCTGCGGAGTATAGCTGAAATAAGGCAGAGAACATTCGTTGATACATGCGAGTTAAGTTTGTATTGTGTTTTCTGTCCCACAGTTGCGAGGAGAAAACTAAAGCAGGAGCAGATTTCTGACAATGGTATACGACGATGACCTTGGTACTCGTATTGGTGTTGGATAAGTCATTTCGGCGGTTAGGCACTATAACTACCCTGCCCAGCCCCGTCGCTTCATTGTGTATTTGTTCCTCCACTAAAGGCTTTTTTATAACAAAACCCTTATGTGTAAAGAAAAACAAAATTGACTTAATCTGTTTTGATACTTCACTTTAAAGAAAAAATTAACACAGAAAATCTGTAGGTGCAAAAATTCACTCTTTTTAGTGAAAACACTGCACTCACTTACGTTTTGTGTTAACTTGATAAATCAATTCATTTATAATCAGGCACTGAACATTTTCTGAAGTTAGAGAGAATAAAAGACAAATATCATAGCTCTATGCACGATCGGCGTGATACCAATTGTCCACTGGCTGCTTTATCAGTGAGGTAAACAGTGCTGGCACTTGTCTACGTTGCACCTGGTTCAGTGCTTCCTTTTTTTTGCGTATATTTAATTGCCTAGGTGTCGTTCGGGGTGTGTCACAGTAACTGCAGTCTGGTAGATTTTATTGAAAGTTTTACGCCAATTCTCTCCATTATTTAAAATGTATGAGGTGAGTAACTATGATGGCACATAATAACTGCTACATCATTTATTTAGAATGGCGTTGGAAAACAACTTGGCAAAGGCCACTCCAAGAGCAGCCAACCTGGGTGGGACGCATCTAATTACACGTCAAAACACGCTCGATCATTAAAATGAAGATATTATATAAAGAGAGCATTTTTACCATTTTTGAACCAAAACTTTGCGAAATCGCCCTTTGTAAACATGTTTGGTGGTGTCCTAAACATATCACATATTTCAATCGTTATGTAAGTCTCTTAACATTATCACAACTACTTTTTGGTTAAATGAAACTCTCACAGTATTTATAAATTACGACATTTACATCGTAGTCAATATGAGTTTAAAAAAGATAAAAAAAAACTGGTACATTGGTTATGGCTCGTAAAAAAACTTCCTATTTAAAATACTATTGAATAGAATTTTTCAAACATTGTTTGTAGAGTCGTTTACGTATCCAAGCATTTAATATCAGATAATTATTAATGTTGTGTAGTAAAATATTTATGTTCGATTGTCTGTCCGGCGCGCAAATACGTTGCTTTATTTCTCCTTCAAGTTCTCTCCCCGACTTGTTTACGTGTGGCGAAAGAATACTAAACGTGTAGCCCAAAAGTATAATTTAAGCAGGACTTCAAAGAATTCGGAAGTACAGTATAAACTCGTTAAATCTAATCATTTCGGACTGGAGCCTATGTGGGATAACGAAAATTTCGGTTAAACGAAGAATGTGGGCAAAATCAATAAAAGACAACATGCTTACAGAAGATTTCTTTTATGAAGGAAAATACGCGTTTGAAGCACATTTAAATATAAAAATCGTATAAGAATTCGTTATATTTATATTCTGTTTAAATGGATGATTATTCAATAATTATTTTTTTTCAATATTTTCTTTTAACGAATGTATCTATCTATCAAACAGGCGACATTGTAAGCTTCCAACATAGTGGCATTTGTGCTTGGAGACTACATATTCGCGAACAAGTGAAAGAGATATTTCCTGCGAAAGACTTTCACTCCCTCTTCCGACCTACACACTCGCTTGTAGCGTTCTCTTATTGCCGCGGCACACGTGCGTTATTTTCATCCCCATGCGTTTCCACTCCCATGAGTTCGTCGATCGACCGCCCGTATCTTCCTCCAGTACGCGCTGCTGTTACACGTTCCGAACTCAATTCACGTCGCTCCTGATACGTGACTGTATGGCAGCGACCCTAGAAGGAATGCCCTGCGACACAGGCGAGATTACGACACCGCGGATAAGCCGCCTACGAAGCGTGCGCTAGCGTGCGAAACAAAAATATTCACGCGCATTTTTACACAATAAAAAAAAAGACTCTTTGGTAATGGATGCGCGTAATATTAATAAAGTGACAGCCCAGGAATTCGGCTCGTTGTCTATTCGGTTTGTTTTTATAGACTTAGCAAAGCTGTGTTTATCATAGACGGAGGAATATCCTTAAAGTATAACTGTATATAACTGTAGCAGGGCTTCAGAAATGTCGAAGTAGCTATGGAAGTACTACACCTCATCTTTAGTTTATGATTGTGGTTTGCGGTTAAACCAGAGGTAATATCGAGCGTCCCTGGTATGAAGTCCCTCCTGTGATGCCTAGCTGGCCTCCCGTTACCTCGCGCCTGCTGTTTCCTCCGCGTGCTTCCGTGCAAGTGCATTTGAGACCGTGAGGGGACAGTAACAGATCATTTTGTATTTTTTAAAGAATTTCTTTGGAAACTATTTGCTAAGATATATATTGTAAAATTACAAATAAATGTGAGCAAATTTTACATCACGTTTCTGTGCAATGTGTGAAACTAAAAGGATCAAATTTAATACGCAAATTAGCAGATTGTACACTTAATTCAAGCTTGGAAAAACATAAGCGATTTTGTATGTTTAATAAATCAGTGTGTTATATTTGGGCAGCAATTTACTTGAAGTGATACGAGAAATATTATGGTAGCTATTTTCGAAATAATTGTTTTTAAAACGTACAAAACCTTTCTTATGTGTAATTTAAGTTTTAAATAGATCGTTTACGCCTTATTACAAGGGGCTATTTGTAGCTTATAAGATTTATGTAACTATCTGTTGTAATTTAAGAATTAGATACACATATTCACTTTTATAAAATCTAACTTAATTATGAAAATTATTTGCTTCAGCGCGTACCATTATTAGATAGCAGTTCAAAGTACGTGGCGCTCTCTGTTGCCAGATCACTATTGATTATCAACATTAATGAATTTATTCGCTAAAAAAATAAGTTCTTTAATAAAAATACGTAACAAAAACGGTTATATGTTTAATTAATCGTTAACAGTCTATAGCATTCTATATTTGATACCACAAGCTGTTCACGGTTAATTGAACACTTTTGAAAATCCTGCTTAGGATCTATTATCGTTCTCATTAAGTAACATTCCCCCATATGTAAGATTAACATTTCCATAGACAGTCTCACTTTTTTCGTGTGCCATTCAAGGAAACCGGGGAAATGTTAGGAAAGTTAATATGCGAAAATCTACACATTCGTGCTCCTTTATGTATAAAACTATTCACTCTTATATCTGTAGTAAAAAATTCAAACATAACACTCGCAAAAGAGCACTATCTTTAGTCACAGAACTACTTACTTTCATTCGTTTCGATCTTTACTGGGGATATATCAGTGTACTGCAGCGTACATGTAGGTATAGGCAGTTCACGATAAAGTGAGCACTTTCGAAAGCCCTCTCATTTGGAATAGTAGTGAATAAATATATTTTATTTTGGCATTAGGCGTTAACTTCCTAGTAAGGTGGAATATGCACACTGTGGTTATTTATTTCATGGCTCTATTTATTTTAAAAGGTAGTTAATGGATAAAAAATAGCTTAAAGGAATAACTAACTAGGGCCTCAAAAATGCCCACTTCAACGTGAATAGGCTATAAGGGCACTGATATATTCAAAGACTGGTTTAAAAAGTGCTCACTTATCGTGAACAACCTCCAGCTGGTGTGCTGGATTCCGGAATGAACTGTGTTTAACATTGCAGGTAATGCCCGGGTTGTATGTGAAACGTGCCAGTGCGCCAAACGCTCTGCCAGGCCATGGCGAGGCTTAGAGGGAGGAGCGATGAACGCACGAGGCCCTTCAAAGGGCGAGCAATCTGTCCGGCTCGGCGGCCGACCTGCGAGCAGCCATTTATGCCCGGCAGCCCGAGATAACAGAACCTGGAGCAAGAGGTGAGTTGCTGTATCTCTCTCCAGCATCCCCCACACGGCCAGGAGAACAAGCGAGCAATACTGACGGAGGAGACTGGTGGAGCCTCTGCCTCACATTTCACCCCAGTAACGTGACCAAAGGCTTTTCACGGTAAACTGACCTCTTTTGAAATCACTGCTTAAGATCTACGTGTACGAACATTGTGTGTTGTACCGCAACATGTAAAATTTCCATTTCCATGGACCTGATCATTTTATTCATGTGTCGGTCGAGTGAAACTGTGAAATTATTAGAAAAGTAAATTCTTTACAAAACTGCTAGTTCTTACACTTAAGACACATTAAAAATATAAATAAAATTGTATGACTTCATTTTGCACAAATGTTTACCTTACACTTTTAATTCAAAGTTAAATCATGGAATTACTTTACCTCCGACATCGCCAACTTTACTAGGCGCATGATATTCAGTGCGCCCGTTAAAAAAAATACGGGTAGGAGCAGAGACGTTGTTCTCATTTGGAATTCAAAAGGGCTGACTTTATCGTTAACACCTTTACCATCACTTATATTACAATCTCCAAAGTTCACTTAGAAGTAACTACTTATTTTCTCTGCAAAGTGGGGCTTAGGGCTGCTGAAAGGCGAACATTTCACTGTTTCATTTAAATACTAAATAACACTTTTAACCATATGGTTTTCATGATTTACTTTCTCAAACTAATGGAAGAGAAGTACTATATTTTCTCAATATAAACAACTGAAAGTTACCATTTAATAATTATTAGAATAAACAACTAATGAAAATTTAATGACTTGCAGAATTAATGCGATTTACACTGTAAAAAATACAATGAAAATCTTCGCCGATGGTTAGCTCACATATAATAGGTATATGCAAGAGTTATACATTTTCTTATCGGAGGAAATCGTTGTAAACCATAACAAGGGTTCTTTCTTCTTTTGTCAAAACCTTTGATAAATGTTTCTTAAATTTATAAAATGATTTTTAAGTAACTGTAAATGCAGGTTTCAAATGAAAAAGCAAGTAGTTTCTTATCGGGTTTATGAGATACTGTAGATTACGAGAAAAAACTGTTTCAAACTTAATCACTCTCTGTGTGTAACATTTATTAAAAACTAGGGTTATATTTTACGTTTTTGTATAGATATTTTTTCTAAAATGAACAGTTCTGCAATATCTCACGATATAACACATCACATATCACATACTGCACACATTTCCTTCCTGTAAATTGAATACATTCTAAAAATCTTGAAATTATTATTATGATGCTTCTACAAGTGGTCTTAATAAGAATAAACGGCCGTGATATCGCATGGAGTATGAAAGATTTTGAGCATTTCGTGAAAATATATTTTTACTGTGTTTTACCACCTGAAAGCTGAATTATGAGAAATCCTGTTATTGTGTTTGAACCGTCTGTATAAGAAATCTTCTGAAGAAAAAGGAGCTTAAATATGTTTGTAGAACTAACAGGTATCAGAGATTGCACCAAAAGTTTTCTCTTCTCGCCTCCTTGAATGCTGAATTCAGGAAAGCATTTTTTCTTTTGTGCCTATAATATAATGAGCTGCCACTACCAAAATTTTACGTTTCTAGAAACAACGGTTCGTGTCATACGGAACTGAAACATTGAGTGAGAGAATGATATTTCTATTTAAATGGTGTTATTTGTGTTGTAATGTTTGTATTTTTCATCTCCTGGTTCAGGTTGTGTGTTCCAGCGACAAATAAGTGAATATACAAGTTAACAATTATTTCACCTCAGGTATAAGAAGTCAAAAAACCTTAAAACATGATGACATATTTTGGCTGAAATAATAAAAAAGTAATTATCACCAACTCTCTTTCGGCCTCGTTCCTGTTAAAGGCTTATCGTAACACTCATGTGTATATCAGCGAGGAAATAGTTACTTTGCGTATTGGAAATTTCTTAGTGTTAGAATGTGGTGAAATACGAGCTAAGTAGTCGAAACATCTTGGTAATGTTACTGGCGAAGAAATTAAGTTTTCACCGGCGAATATCTGGGCACTTAGTGGTAAACTGCGGAATGAAGTCGTTACGGAGTACTCTCAGTTTAGCCATTACCAGCTCTGGCAGTTAGGTACAGTCGTCTGCAGTTGGAAGAATAAAAAGTAGCGAGGCTTCCTAGAAAGAGTATAATTACAACTACTCCACGGGTAGGACAGACGTTGGAGTAGAACAGTGATACAAATTAAACTAGAACAGGCAAATGACGCTTGCTTTCGCAATGAGAAGAAATGCAATTTTATATGATTTTGATGGAAATATTTAGTTTCTAATTCATTTTACTGCTGACATACTTCCGTAATTAAAAAAATGTGCGGACACTTAAAATACTATATTTCGTATACACACAGTTTTTTTCTAAGTGGCTTCTTATAATTTATACTTTGGTAATATTTATGCCTTTAACTAACTTCGTTATAAAAAATACCAACCACGGTTACATAAATCTACTAAACTTGACTATGCATATCTAACATGTTGATTTATTCAGTACAAAAATAATGAAATTCAAGAATTTATGTTTAATTAAAAACAGAAAAGAAAGAATACGAAACATTCTAAACTATACACATATTAGTTGAACAGGGTACATTATTTAAAGAATTTAACGAAAATATTTAATGTAATAACCTAACAAAGTACTTATATTTATACTGGAATTAAATGTTAATGCTCTTTGGATGGCAAATCACTGAAGAATATTAATGTATTGCAAAAAAAGCCTAAGTGAAGAGTTTAATTTTACCACGCCAAAATATAAAACTCTGTAATACAAATGGTGTAAGAGTTTGTAATGGAAGCACTAATTATGCAGCTCCTTGCCTGGTTAGTTTAATGAGAGTGTAAGATTTTTCTTTTTAATCTATTAAATATAATACTATTGGTGGCTACAAAAGCGAGCAGGCAAGTACAGGGTTAGTACAAAAAAATACCCCCAACTTTGAAGGTCTATAATATCAAAACCAAACAACCTACAACCTTGATTGACCAATCAAATGAACCGTGGAACCGTGAAGTTTGTTTACCATACATTAATAAATATTCATTGTGACCACCACGAGCGGCCCGAACGACATCTAAGCGATAATCAAACTCGTTCCACGCTCTTGTCAGTATGTCCGGTGTTACGGTTTGGGTGGCGTTCGTAACTCTCGGTTTGAGGTGATGAGTGGGAATTGAGCTCGCATTCAACACGTCAATGTGAATGGGACGGTCTGATGTTTCCTTTATGTGCCCAGAACGAGGTAGACGANTCGTAACTCTCGGTTTGAGGTGATGAGTGGGAAGTGAGCTCGCATTCAACACGTCAATGTGAATGGGACGGTCTGATGTTTCCTTTATGTGCCCAGAACGAGGTAGACGATGCCTTCATGTCTAAGCTGGTTTTTAGCGATGAAGCGACATTCCATACAAATGGTAAGGTGAACCGGCACAACGTGGGGATATGGGGCCAGGAGCCTCCACATGAAACCACCGAACACGAGCGCGCTTCCCCCAAAGTGAATGTATTTTGCGCTGTATACAAAGACAGGGGGATACGGGTCGGTGACTCCTGTGTGAGGAAGGTGGTTGGGAGTTTGAGGTGGTGTGGCAGTACCATGCTATAGTAGCCAAGCCCTTCACCGCACTGGCTCTAGAAAGGGTGAATGACGCGTCTCTTAGAGCCTCTCTTCACTCATGGTGACCCAAGGCTACCAGTGCCTCCCCTGTGCTTTGCAAATTGGGTTCCGCCGCCCATCTCCGTATGGGAACCAGTTTCCTCGAGGCTGATAAGGTGTATCTGCCGTGATGGCTTGGGCCGAGAGTTGGTACCTATGCCCGACCACTTGGCGGAGTGTTGGACCACTTGGCATTCAGGCCGTTGGGGCCCAAGACAGGAATATCCTGTGTGGAGAAATTCTAATGTATGGTAAAGGACAAGCGTCCGATGACAGCTCTCCGGCTGCGCTGCAGGTGGATGGGTGATAACGGTGGGCAGTGATAAACACTGGGAGATCTCTGGACTTGTGGAACCTACGGCTACCCATGGGAAAGGACCTGCGGAATTTGATAATGATGGAAACCGCCGTGCAGAGTCTCACCGCATGCTGTATGCCGGTGGTGTGGTTGGTGGGGCGGTCGGACATGAGTAAACCCACTAGTGCCATGGTAAATAAGTGGGAGCACGGGCTGATCGGGTTGGCCCCACCAGAAGTTTTCTCTGGTGTTCCGATCACTAGAGGTTGGACTCGTGCTGGCAGTGGTTAACTCCGTATGCTGGAGGAGGTCTGGAGAGATTCCCCCTCTTAAATAAAGACCGAGTGGTGAGCAGGCACTTGCTCCGGAAGTGTCCTGGCAAGACATTAGGGGTCTGGGTAGTACTCCAACCAGACCACACGCTTGGTATAATGTATTCACTGTAACTTCAAGATTTTCTGAAACCCTGCTAAATATCTACTTTCAGGGAGCCGATTATGTATCCTTCCGCAGTATGTAAACAAAACATTGCCATGTGACACCTGTCCAAATAGCATCTCCTAGTTCAAATCGCAACTTACGACGAGAATACAATACAGGGTTCGATGCAATACTAATAACAGAATTAGATGTAGCAACAAGTTCATTGATAGCGAAAGTCTTCCAACATATTATATCTCTTGAATCTAGTTGACTCAAAAAGTTGACACCTGATACAGTGCTGTTGTGTGGATGTCTATAAAAGCATACTTCGAGTATGCCAGACCCATTGTGTGCAGTCATTCCTTGTAAAGCAAATCTGTACATGAAACTTGAAAGTACAAAACTCTCTTCAGCTGTAGTAACTTGCTTAACGAAATGTTGATCATCTTTCATAATGTTTTGTACTTTCAAGTTTCATGTACAGATTTGCTTTACAAGGAATGACTGCACACAATGGGTCTGGTATACTCGAAGTATGCTTTTATAGACATCCACACAACAGCACTGTATCAGGTGTCAACTTTTTGAGTCAACTAGATTCAAGAGATATAA
>NQII01002900.1:12092-23745 GCA_002778355.1 Clitarchus hookeri | reverse complement strand
GTAAGTTGCGATTTGAACTAGGAGATGCTATTTGGATTTTCAGAAAGTTAGTTGGTACTAATGGTGATGTAAGAATGTTTGGTCATGTACAGTATGTTTACGTTGCATAATAAATAATCACATGCATTAAAATATTTGTATTTAATAATGTCACAGAACCCTTTCATTTCCCTGCACTAATCACGAAAAGATGTTTGGCTTTGAACAGTGATTCAATATAGCGTGCATCAACCTGCACCGGATGTTGGGGCCGTGCCGGAAGTTTTTATCAGTTGGGCCGGAAGTTCTTATCCGTTTGTCGGCTGCGCGCTAGGCACACTAGTTCTACTGTGCCAGCGCGCGTTCAAAACATTTAACATGGGAGGCAAGGCTACCGCTTGGGTCAGTCAAGCTTAGAGCGTGGTACGGTGCAGGTCGTTCACTGATAAAAACTTCCGGCACGGCCCCAACATCCGGTGCAGGTTGATGCACGCTATATTGAATCACTGTTCAAGGCCAAACATCTTTTCGTTATCAGTGCAGGGAAATGAAAGGGTTCTGTGACATTATTAAATACAAATATTTTAATGCATGTGATTATTTATTATGCAACGTAAACATACTGTACATGACAAAACATTCTTACATCACCATTATTACCAACTAGTTTTATCAGTTGGGCCGGAAGTTCTTATCTGTTTGTCGGCTGCGCGCGAGGCACACTAGTTCTACTGTCAAATATTTTGTAAACAAACAGACGGAACACCCTTGACAGTTTATAAAATAATTGTCACAGGTACACCCTACTACCAAAATTTAGTTTTGAAGAGAAACAATGCCATGTAATCTCAACTGTCATATACTTTAATAAAATTCTCTAAATGTCTAAAAAATGCTAATCAATTTAGCGAAATGTTGTAATACATACAGAAAGGTAGATTGAAGTATATATCGGAACTCTTAATTATATAATTTAATTGAAGTTTACTTATTGTATTAAGATTTATTTACATATTTGCTGTAAGGAAAAAGTTAAATTTTACATAATAAACTTTTGGAAGTAGCACTCAGGTTAAAGATTTCACTGTGATAAATGGTACCGTATTTTATCGCATATAAGTGGCACATTTTATTAAAAAAAAAATTTATTGAAAACTCGGGGTGCGACTTATAAGTGAGAAAAATTCCTCCAGCCCCGCACTAACGTTTCATTTACTACGAATTCACGGCCCGCGGCTCGATTTCCAAACTCTTCAGCGAACAAAATCACTTTCATTTTGAAACCTGCGGTGTAGGTACATCTCTGTTCCATCAAGAACTGTCGCGCTTCTTCACTGCAACATAAAAACAACACTATGCGGCGGAAAGACGAGTCACGGCTAACATTTGGCACTGAAGAACCAACGCTAATGTGCTGCCATCTCTTGGTCTCCACAAAAAGCTTTCGAAAATAATCGATTATCAGTTGGCGGCGACCAAAATTCGATTCCTTTGCATTCTTTGCGAAGGGAATAACGTAACGGAAATATTCAAATGCCTTTCTATATTTTGCACGTTTATTTGATAAACTGCAGAAATAACAACGCTAATACTTAAATTACATCTTAACCTAGAATTATCTTGTAAGTAGAAAGAATGTGTTACGTTAGTTTTATAACCACAATTCAGCGTCTCCAATATGGCGTGGTTATACTACTGGAAAAAAACGTGCCCAAACGAACAAGATGGAGTGTACGAGTCCGCTGGACAACAACTGGAATTTATATAATTTCAATTATAAACGGTGAAATCTTTACCCATGAGTGCTACGTAAAAATGTAAATATATAGTTTAGCAATATTAACTTTACAATTACGGCATTAAATTTATACATATTAATATTTAACCTACGAACAATTTCTTTTCAGCTATAACCAACATGTCCCTTCAAAATCCGTTGTTAATTCTTACGGACTTTTAACAAATTATTAAAATTTATTGAAAAAATATACTTAAAACTTAAAACAACCAATTTATATAGTGCTTCAGTGCTAAAAGCAAGACAAAACATTTTTCCATATACCAATATTTTATAACCAATTGAACATGTAACTCCTAGGGTGATTTTTCAAAGGTTCTTTTCAAAAGTATCGAAGATACCGTGAATGGATTATAATCTGAGTACGAGGGTCTCAGGCCTTGTGGAACGGTACTCCTGGTGAAGCTTGTGTATCAAGTCTGGGCTTTGGACTTGGTTACCTCAGGTGAGTAGCTGGGACACCTGCGTTGAGAGGGTGTGATCCCTCTTCCCTTTCGAGTGGGCAGCCGAAGCGCGGTATGGCCGGTTGGCTAAGAGCACTACGCAAAAATAACAAAAGTTTGGCCCAGAAGCTGTATATTGACGTATGTATCCAAAGACAACGTTTTCGGCCCTTTCTTTTTTCACGAGCCCACTGTTACTGGAATCCCTTATATGGACATTCTTACAGAGTGGTTGTTTCCTCAGTTAGAAGACACGGCGGGGGACTTAATTTTCCATCAGGATATTGCGCCACCCCATTGGCACCTAACTGTTCACGGATACCTGAACGAGACGTGGCGGCTACGCTGGATTGGTCGAGGAGCAGCTGGTCACCAGGCTATTCATCACTGGTCCCCAAGAAGCACGGATCTTACCCCGTGCGATTTTTTTCTATGGAGGTACATAAAGAATTAAGTGTTTCGTCCACCATTGCCAGCTTACATTGACGACCTCACAACGATAATTACGGACGCCATCCTAACCACAACACCGAACACGCTGACAAGAATAGGAATGAGTTTGATAATCACGTAGGTGTCGTTCGGGCGACTCATGGTGGTCAAAATGAACATTTATGAATGTATGGTAAACAAACGTCACGGTTCCACGGTTCATTTGATTAGTCAATCAAGGTTGTAGGTTGTTTGGTTTTCACATTATAGACCTTCAAATTTGGGGTATTCTTTTAAACTCATCCTGTACTTTTATGATATTTTGTCCAGCTCTTTAAATGTTAATACTGTTAAACACTTTTCTGTCAATACTATAGAGGAAAACCAGTATACTCACAACATACAACAGATAACCAGAAAAACGCCATCGCACGCCTATTTCCTTGTAAGTTAGCGTACTGCGCAACTGAACAGAGCAAGGTGAAGTTAGTATTCTGCTCTAGTTGCCCTGAATCTGCTCACTACAACGTTCCAGCAGAATCTACAACTATATGCCCACCTGAAAATGCGTTTCTCTTAAAATTAGGAGAATAACGATAGTTGACCACTATAACTAAATAACCTACTTTAGTTTACATTTGTATGACAAGTACATTTGTTAAAGTACACAAAGGTTTGAATAATAGGGAAATGTATTTTTTAAAAAATGCAAGCAGAAATATGTTTTCTACTAAACTCAATTACTTATATGGCAACCATATTGAAAAGTTACGTCTGATCTACAAAAGTGACGAATGGTTAGAGTGGCCTATCAAAGAAATAATCAAATACCAAATTTGGTGGTAATTGATTCACTAGTTTAGTTGATACAGTCAGAAAATATTATCAAATCTGGCAGCACTATCTTACCAAATCGAATGAGAAAATAATAAGTTTATTATTTTACTTGAAATATTTATAGTAGTAACAACGAGCCTGTGAGCTTTTTTGAACACTAAGTAATGGTCTAGTGTTCATGGCATTCTAACATAAAAGGTATACATGACCACCAATTTGAAAATGTGTTCGATATATTTTTACCATTATTTTTATGATGAGTTACTATGGCACTATTTGTATGCGAAATTAGATGAATATCGTTTGAACTATTTCGTATGTGTGTTTAAAATGAGATTTACTATTCAATAAATCTTTATTTTTAATTGAAAAACATAAAAAATAGTGAATTAGAGTATTTAATTGTTGTAAATGGTACTGCCATATTACCAAGTTTGAATGAAATTGTCCAAATGATTTGGCATCTATGGCATTAAAACAAGGAATATTGCTACCGTTTTGAGAAAAAAAAATAGTGCCCGATATACTAAAATAGTTTATATTTACTGTTGAATTATATAGCATTACTTTTATACCAAATTTGGCGGCATTCGGTTGGGCAGTTCCTGAGATATGATGTACAGCATTTATTATTCAAATCACACTATTTTACATAAAGTTGGCTATAAGAGGTCGTGAATTATGGTATTTCATACTTACAATACCAAGTTTGAGTGAAATCCACGAAACGATTCATCTATATGGCTCTCTAACCTAAAATATTTATACTGCCACCACTTTCAAAAGGAGCTCTTGATATTTCAAAACCATAAAGTGATGGTTACAATGTTGCAATTGTGTTCAAAATTACGTGGAAAACTTTTAATGATTAATTCACAAAATATATCATAGTGTACTAATTTTATAGGAGTCATCATCTTTTAACATAAGAACAAATATGAACATGAGTATTTGAATTTGATGCTTACATCATGGCATGTCAACATAGCAATTTTCTTTTCATATCTGTTGAATCGTTTCTGAGATATGACAGAGCACCAACATATTTTAATTCCTCAATGTTTTTAATATTCACCCATCATGAGCAAAAAGTATAAAATTCGGGTGTCCTTACTCAGTATTATAATTGTTCCTAGATTGGTAAAAATCAGTGTATGCTTTCAAAAGATTTGTTGGGTGAAGGGGGGGGGGGGCATTACATACAGACTCCCAAAAATGCCAACGCACAAACACAGAGAGGAAGTAAATATCCTAAAAACTGCATTCTTTCCAGAAACTGGTAAAAATGGCATACGGAACCAGAAGCCTCTGTTTATAAGATGAAAATCCTATTTTTATGAAAGATAATCGATTTAGATTTTGACGACCATCAACTGAGCATGATAACGGTTATCACGTGTATCTTCCTGAAAGTAGAATAAAAATGGCGTTAGTTAGTCAGTCATCATTGGCGATCGGGTGAAACTGATTACCGAACTTAGGCGTGGCGTGGTGATCGTTCAGAATTTATTATATTATCAGAGAGGCAACAAAAATGTTGCAGAGTCCATTGGGTTAGCATCCTTAAATCAAAATTTACAAATTACTGAAAAGAGTTTGGTAAAACGTGACACCAACGCTAGGTTTTTCTTCGGTGTCAGAAGAATTTGTAATAATAATAATATTACAACACTACTATTTGTAGAATATTAAATAATTTAAACTGCGTACAGTACTATTGTGTGATTACCATATAGGAAGAATTGAGATCAGTAGTAATAATAACACGTTAAATGTATTTAAACCTAATCACGCGGACTGTTGTATTTAGGCCTGCACTCGTGCACTGATAATTTTTCTCTTCAGAGTTTCATAAACACTAAAGATTTGTTTTTATAAAGGTTACATCGTGATGGCCGTTAGTGGCATCTTATTTCCTACCAAATGGTAATACAATAGGGTTTTAAATAGTTTTTATGGTGGAACTATAGTCGTGGAGACATTTCGTCGATTTCAAATGCCTATTTTTTCCAGGAAGTAGAATCGACAAGAGAAAAAATAATTATTGCAGACCAACCGTTTTCATAGTTTAAGTATAGTAATGTGTCCCCTTTTCTAAATAAATAAATAAATAAATAAATAAAAATACTGAAATATTATGGTATGCTAATAATGGTACTTAATATTACAGACATCGTTGTAAGAGTGCAGTACTACAAAGCTATGTAAATTTAATATTGTTTAGTACCGGTTGAAGGAAATATATCTAAACACTAAATCAAGTCATTCAGAATAAGTAGGTAAACATGTCTAACGATACTGTACATTTTACTACGTAAGTAAATTTTTCTCATTTGAAACATATTAACATAATTCGTATGTGCCAATATTCAAAAGTAATTATATTGTGAAGAAGAACGTATAAACTGAATTTGAAATAGCCCCTCCTCTATTGGAATTATTTCCGTCTGATGCGGGTCCTCGTGATGTGAAGATAAAAATTGAAACTGACACTGCAGCAACGCGTGTAGTTAGAATCCGCGGGATAAAACTAGCGACACGCTGGTGGCAACGGGCCGTGCAGATAACGTGAGGCAGCAAAGCAGTGTTTGAAGTGCAGGTTTGTCTCGGGTAAATTCGCGGCAGTTTTCAGCTCTTGACCGCGGGGCTTAGTACTGTTTGATTTCGAGCATGATCCCTAAAAGCATGTTCCAAATGTCTACCGCTGTCTGAGGGTCCTCTACGCGGGATCAACCGAGCGGCTGAGATCAACGCAGTGACGCTGCACTGTCACCGGGCCGCGGAGCCGACTCGAGGTACTCCACGTCGTGAAACTCCTACGTTACAGGAGCGACGTCCGGTCGTCAGCGAGAAATAGGAAGCAACTTCAAGGGCCATTTCAGTTTAATTAAAGCGCATGGAAACAAAATACCCGCTCATTCGTAAGTTTCCCACTTTAACCAAACCAGAGCCGCAACGAGTGCTAAACTTCCACCACAAGATGTCGTCAAATAACATCTATCAACACAGAAGCGAAATCGCTGTGTGTATCCCGAACTTCAAACGCACCCTGAGACAAAGTAAAATAACTTGAATATCTGTACACATGGCACGACACTCTTAGAAATTGTTTTAAAATGTAGGTTTACCGCATCATAAATGGCAAATATTTTTAGATATAGGCATAGTAGTTTTCCTACCTTCTTTAATTGGGAAAATTTGAAATGGTTAGTGAAGTTCCCTACTTAGTAAAACACCATTATTATATTTGTAGTTTGATGTGTAATAAATTTTCCGATTTTCGTATACGTTAAAAACCTTCCATACAGTTCTGAAAGTTTTCTAAAATACTTGTTACATAGGAGGTGAGGCGAATCAGCGTCCAGAGACGTACTGGCTACAGAGTTCATTGGATCCAATCACGAACTAGGCCAATTCTACAGTAACATGCAGCCGGTCAGTGGAAAGATACACTTGACATAAAGAGCACTACCAAGCCATTTCGCTTGGATCTGCTGTGATGTGGTGATCCTGCCACTTTTGCGACTGTGTAAACAGTTTGTTCGGAAATTAAACGCTTAAACTACGGGACGTGATTCCTTATGAATAATAAAGTCAAAAATATACAAGACATTGTATACTAGAACGGAATATTAAAGGAGATATGAGGCTGTGGAAATTGGGTTTAGAAAACGCATTTTCTCCGAATGCCTTGTACTCGTACAATGCCTACAAAGTTTTCTGTGGCAAATACTACAATACCCGGATATGTACAGCGTTGCGGCAAACACCTGGGTCCAACGCTAAGCGATCATGCATGTAGGACAAGTTGCATAGGGCGCGATGTCGTACAAGGCATTCGGCGAAAATAAACTTTCAAAACCAAGTTTTCACACGCTCATATCTCCCTTAATATTCAGTTTAGGTGTACGATGTCCTGTATATTTTCAGCTTTACTTTTCATTATGAATCACCTCCCGTAGTTTGAGAATTTGATTTTCGAACAACCTCCGTAGAGACACTGTTGCTCATATGACGTAGCTGAAAATTAACAAAAAGTGTATTTAGCCTTGTAAGTCCCATAGTTATGCATACATATGTTAAATACAAGGGAAACTTATATTAGTGTACTCCGGACAGTTGGTTTCCTAAATGCTCAGAAACCAATCATATGGAAGTTCGTGCACATGTCATCAATACTAAGACATAACATGATTTATTAACCAATGCTGAATTGAATTTAGTTACAAGTTTCTAATACATTGTTGGCGTCTTTATTACCAATCGTTAAGGACAGAAGAATTTCGCAATTTTCTTGTATGAAAACTCTTAATTCAATCAAGGGCATTTTATGGCTCCTTTTGCAAATGAGTCACAGTATATGAAGCAGCCTGAACGAATCTGAGCCAATATCTAGTTTGCAAGGAAACAAATATAGAATTCTCTCCAACCTGGTTTGAAGTGTGTGAAACTCCTGTAACTAAACCCGTTGTCTCATCACAAAACATAATTTACATCCACATTAGAGCCACATATATCTTAGTTTGTGAAACGATCAAGGCAGGCAGAGAACACGTTTGTACTCGATGGAAAGTAGGGGCCGCGGTGGTGTAGTAGTTAGACCATTCGCATACCACCCAGGTGAACCGGGTTCGTTTCCCGGTGGGATAGCTTTCGGTTTTTTGCATGTGGGAATCGTGCCGGATGAAGCTACTGGTCGGTGGGTTTTCTCGGGGATATCCTGCTTTCCCCACCCTTTCATTCTCGCGCTGCTCCATACTCTCCTCAATTCACTCTCATAAGCTCTCAAGACCTCGATGTTAAGAGTCGCCCAAATCTGTTCTCTCTTCACTCACTCGATGTAAAGTGCCCCATTTCTGGGAATGATAAGTATATCATGTGGGTTTAATATGTTCTATATAGTTTATGAACTCTCTAGATTCATTTTTGCACACCTAACCTCCATATCTCATAGCGCTTTTCTATTTGAGCTGTCTTTATCTTTGCACATGAGTTTTATCATAGTAGAAGCTGTTATATGGCGGCACGATACGGCTGGCATACAGATTTGTCGAAGAATAAGTCAAGAGCTCATTATATCCCCCCCCCCACCAATTGGGCGTCACAACTTATGGCAATTATATAGAATACCGGCTTTTCTAAAGGAAAAGAAGTAGACCCACAAAAATACAATAAATACGTTCTGCACAATTTACCTTTTTAATATTGAGGAGGGCGTATTGGTAAAATAAGTAGAACGTACTAAATAAAATAGATAAAAGTACGAGCATTTCGGCCGCTTTGTTTACGTCGGACGCCATGTCGAATGGCCATGTACGTGTGCTAACGCCATCTATCGGCTGCGGACGTGAAGAAGTACGATTGTTTAGTACGCCATTGTATGGCATACAGTGCAGTTCGCGATTAGTGAAATGTTATGTGCGCGTGGTTTGCGACGTCCGAACCCGACCATGTGAAGGCTTGTGATTTAAGAATGGAGGGTGCTAGTACGAGTGGTTCTGTGTTTAATAGTCTGCTATGTAGCGGGTGTTACTTGCACGTTTCAGTAGATCATGATGTTTTGTCAAGTGAGGTAAGGTGCAAGTAGTATGCACTACGGTAGTTGAATTGGCCGAGGACAGTGGAATTATACCCGCCGCGTACCTAGATGAGTTAATTCATATACGTCCAGTACGTTTTCCTCTTACTTTAAAACCCACAAATCCTAGATTAGAATTAAATCGTGGGTTAGATTAAAGTCCTTAAATCCTAGATTATATTTAAACCCTATAATCCTAGATAAACTCTATAATCGTATATTAGATTAATACCCTATAATACTAGGTTAGATTAAAAACCTCCAATCCTTGGTCAGATTAACACCCTGACACCTGCCAAAGCTGAGGTTTGGACGTAGGTGTTGTAATCTGTTCTGTGGTGTGAGGCGCCAACACTTAATNTTAATTAAAGCGCATGGAAACAAAATACCCGCCCATTCGTAAGTTTCCCACTTTAACCAAACCAGAGCCGCAACGAGTGCTAAACTTCCACCACAAGGTGTCGTCAAAGAACATCTATCAACACAGAAGCGAAATCGCTGTGTGTATCCCGAACTTCAAACGCACACTGGGATAAAGTAAAAAACTTGAATATCTGTACACATGGCACGACACTCTTAGAAATTGTTTTAAAATGTAGGTTTACCGCATCATAAATGGCAAATATTTTTAGATATATGCATATTAGTTTTCCTACCTTCTTTAATTGGGAAAGTTCCAAATGGTTAGTGAAGATCCGTACTTAGTAAACTGGCATTATTATATTTGTAGTTTGATGTGTAATAAATTTTCCGGTTTTCGTTTACATTAAAAACCTTCCATACAGTTCTGGAAGTTTTCTAAAATACTTGTTACATAGGAGATGATGCGAATCAGAGTCCAGCGACGTACTGGCTACAGATTTCATTGGATCCAATCACGAACTAGGCCAATTCTACAGTAACATGCAGCCGAACAGAGGTAATATACACTTGACATAAAGAGCACTGCCAAGGCATTTCGCTTGGATCTGCTGTGATGTGGTGATCCTGCCACTTTTGCGACTGTGTAAACAGTTTGTTCGGAAATTAAACGCCCAAACTACGGGACGTGATTCCTTATGAATAATTAAGTCGAAAATATACAAGACATTGTATACTATAACGGAATATTAAAGGAGATATGAGGCTGTGGAAATTCGGTTAAGAAAACGTATTTTCTCCGAATGCCTTGTACTCGTACAACGCCTACAAAGTTTTCTGTGGCAAATACTACAATACCCGGATATGTACAACGGTGCGGCACACACCTGGGTCCAAGGCTAAGCGATAATTCTTGTAGGACAAGCTGCATAGGGCTCGCGCTCTAAGCAACGTGTCCTACATGCATGATGTACAAGGCATTCGGCGAAAATAAACTTTCAAAAATAAGTTTTTACACGCTTATATCGCCCTTAATATTCAGTTTAGGTGTACGGTGTCCTGCATATTTTCAGCTTAACTTTTCATTAGGAATCACCTCCCGTAGTTTGAGAATTTGATTTTCGAACAACCTCCGGAGGGACACTGTTGCTCATATGACGTAGCTGAAAATTAACAAAAAGTAAATTTAGCCTTGTAAGTCCCATAGTTATGCATTCATATGTTAAATACAAGGGACACTTATAGTACTGTACTCCGGACAGTTGGTTTCCTAAATGTTCAGAAACCAATCACATGGAAGTTTGTGCACATGTCATCAATACTAAGACATAATATGATTTATTAACCAATGCTGAGTTGAATTAATTACAAGTTTCTAATACATTTTTGGCGTCTTTATTAGCAATCGTTAAGGACAGAAGAATTACGCAAGTTTCTTGTATGAAAACTATTAATTCAATCAAGGGCATTTTATGGCCCCTTTTGCAAATGAGCCACAGTATATGAAGCAGCCTGAACAAATCTGAGCCATTATCTAGCTTGCAAGGAAATAAATATAGAATTCTATCCAACCTGGTTTGAAACGTGTGAAACTGCTGTAACTAAACCCGTTGTCTCATCACAAAACATAATTTACATCCACATTAGAGCCACATATATCTTAGTTTGTGAGACGATCAAGGGAGGCAGAGAACACGTTTCTACTCGATGGAAAGTAGGGGCCGCGGTGGTGTAGTAGTTAGACCATTCGCGTACCACCCAGGTGAACCGGGCTCGTTTCCCGGTAGGATAGCTTTCGGTTTTTTGCATGTGGGAATCGTGCTGGATGAAGCTACTGGTCGGTGGGTTTTCTCGGGGATATCCTGCTTCCCCACCCTTTCATTCTCGCGCTGCTCCATACTCTCCTCACTTCACTCTCATAAGCTCTCAAGACCTCGATGTTAAGAGTCGCCCAAATCTGTTCTCTCTTCACTCACTCGATGTAAAGCGCCCCACTTCTGGGAATGATAAGTATATAATGTGGGTTTAATATGTTATTTATAGTTTATTAACTCTCTAGATTCATTTTTGCACACCTAACCTCCATATCTCATAGCGTTTTTCTATTTTAGCTGTCTTAATCTTTGCACGTGAGTTTAATCAAAGTAGAAGCTGTTATATAGCGGTACGATACGGCTGGCATACAGATTTGTCGAAGAATAAGCGAAGAGCTTATTATATCCCCCC
>NQII01002900.1:0-10397 GCA_002778355.1 Clitarchus hookeri | reverse complement strand
GGATCCCATACTGGAGAAAATATAGCAAAAGAGCTTAATACGATCGCAGCTCGCTGGAACATTAACCAAAGTAAAATACATTTACTTCTTCATGACAGTGGTGCTAACATGGTCAAGGGTGTTCGAGTGGCCGAATATGATTCTGCTAGATGCTTCCTTCATTCAACATGAAGTAGTGGAGATGATCGCTGCCGGTAGACGTCTTGTGACGCACTTCAACCATTCAGGTTTAGCTCATGAGAAACTGATCGAAATACAAAAAGAACTTTGTTTGCCACAGCACCAACTTGTTCAAGATGTAAGTACGCGGTGGAATTCTACCTATTATATGGAAGAACGGTTATTGGAGCAAAAACGGGGTATTTCTGTTTACGTAGCTGACCACGGCATACTTAATAACTTGACAGCTCAGCAATGGGAATTGATGGAACAGTGCGTCAAGCTTTTAAAACCTTTTGAGGAAATTACAAAAATCACCAGTTCCGGTCTCTCTTGCATATCAGAAGTTATTCCCCATGTTGCTGTTTTAAAAAAGTATTTGAACAAAGAAGAAACTGCAAAAATTACCCCTGATATACTGCATATGAGAGCCTCGTTAAGAGCTGAAATAGAAAGCCGTTTTAGCACCATAGGACAAGATCAAAATTTTTTGATTGCAACGTTCCTCGATCCGAGGTTTAAGACCAACTTTTTCGGGGCACTTGAAGCTGAAAGTGCTAGGCAAAAAATTTTGTTGGAGTATTTAAAAATGACCTGTGATGATTCGTCTAACAGTGGATGTGATTCGCCATCTTCATCGCCGGCTAAGAGACGTAGAGTTGATGAGGCGGGATCGACTACAACACGCGAGGCTCACGACACATTTTGGAATTGTTTTGATGAAGTGGCGAATGAAAATAATAGATCGTGTCAGGATCAAGAGAAAAGCGCGATTGCAAATGAAATTGATTATTATTTAAAAACAGCTCGTATTGATCGTAGCTCCGACCCTTACTTTTGGTGGAGTGTCAATACAAACCAATATCCAAATTTGTCAAAATTTGCTAAAATTTATCTTTCAGCTCCATGCAGCAGCGTCTATAGTGAAAGGTTGTTTTCTGAAGCCGGCCTTGTCTATGAAAACAAGCGCAATCGCTTATTGCCATTACACGCAGAACAAATTGTGTTCATCCATCACAATTTGCCTTTAGTTAATTTTGAATATTAATAAATTGTGTTTAATATACATAATTAAGAAACCACCTTAACTTATTGATTTTAATTTGTTTAGCATGAATTTTAGAATGGATTAAATATTATACCTATCTAATGTGGACAGTAGTTGCATTTATTGCATAAATTTAATCCAACTTTGATATTTTTGTACTATCCGGTATCCGGCCGAACCGAATATTGACTCACTATCCGGTATCCGGCCGAAATAGAACAAAGGGCCGGATAGGCCGGATAACGGATAGTAACCGGATATCCGTTTCATCTCTAATTTAAACCCTATAATCCTAGATAAACTCTATAATCGTATATTAGATTAATACCCTATAATACTAGGTTAGATTAAAACCCTCCAAACCTAGGTCAGATTAACACCCTATAATTACTGGTTAGATTACAACCCTATAATCCTATATTAGATAAAAGCCCTACAAACCTAGGTTAGATTAAAAATGTAAAATAGCGATTCACTCATCGTGGGGTTAGGTAAAGTTACGTTAGGTGGGCACAAGTTACGAAATTGGGTGGACAAATGTAAAATTTATGTGTTTTTGTATATTTCGTGCGTGCATTTTAAGTTATTTTATCCCACAATTTCCCTCTTCTTCGTAGCCCTCCCCACTATCGTATTTGTCGTTTGTATTGCTAATACGTTAATGCCTTTAGTAAATTCGTGTTCTGTGTAATTAGAAGAGTGGAAATATACCACTTTCAATGATTTTTTATTTTATTTTCATAAAGCCCCTATTCTATATAATTATCCAATCAATATATAAGGAGAAATATTATTTTCAATTTATGCAGTTTTCGCTAAACATTTTGTTAAAGAGATTTGATTTTAATCATTGTTGTTAAGATCACCAATAAATTAAATATGCTGTTTATATAATAATAGCCACACAATCATGCTAATATTATGTCTGAATTCTTTAACCAAAAACAAAATTCTGCAGAGTCCACGAATACCTAGCGGAGCTTCCTTACTGCCGAACGACAGTGTTTTGTTTTTTCCCGCTAGGAGCGCTGTGAGAGAGGGAGACGTCAGTCTGCCTTCACCCTCGCAAGAAAAAAAAAAAATATGCTCTCAGAAGGGTAGAGGAAGGGATAGTTTCCCCCATCAACATTCTCAAAGGATGGCTTGAATAGGGGTCGGTTAACAATTGTGTGCTGTCAAGCATGCAATCAATTTGTCCCCAACACCCCCTTATAAGCCTGACTGAAGGAGGAGTTGACTACACACAACAGTTATGATTATCATATTACATTCCCTCCCTAAACTCTTTCCCACAAACTGTATAAATAATGTGTTCCACTCCAGAAATAATTATGTCATAATTTTCTTATACTTGGTGAATTTGATTAAGAAAATATTATCTTAAAATAAGAGCGGTTATGAAGTAAAAGTGTAAAATATTAAGTGTGAAAAAAAAGTTGTTCATCTATACTTGCAGACATTATTTTTTCCCTACATTGTGTATCTGGCAGACAATCTTTTCTCGATTGTCTGAAAATATCTACATGTTCCCACTCCTGTTAACATTTATTCATATATCAAGTTTTCAACACTTTAATGGTTGGGTAAAGAAAAAAAGTATATTTCAGTAGGGATAATTATTAAATAAAAAAATAATAAACACAGATCATTTCATACAAATTAAAAATTCTTTCTTTCGAAATGTTACATAAAAAAACTTCAATTCTAATTTCGTCCTCTAAATACCATATACACATATCTTCCTTGTAACACAGTTTTTTCTTCTTATTCTAAAAATAGAATAGTTCATTTATATTAACAAAACATTTCTAAAATATTTACACAACATCCATACTATATTGTTATATTCCTCTAACACCCTAAACACATATCTTCTTTGTAACACTGTTTTTATTCTTCATTTATATTTACAAAATAATTCAAAAATATCTACACAACTTCCGTACTAATTTTTTTTTCTTCCTGGAAACAACATTTACACATATCTTCATTGCAACACTTTCTTCTTCTTAGTTGGTAACAAACACACACAGGTAGACTGTGTGGTAGACAGGTGGTGAGATATCACACTATACTCGCGTTGAACTGGCAGTAGGTTGACGGTGTAGTAGACAGGCTACAAGTAGCAGCATACACTCGCGCTTTGGACTGGATGACAGGTGGCGAGGTAACTCTCCCCGCGCAACGAGACATGCGGCCAGTTAGTGCACTGGACTCGCANGACATGCGGCGAGTTAGTGCACTGGACTCGCACCGTGACGGTGTCGTTCACGGAGACGGGTCGGCGTTAAGCTGGCGCTTTGAACTCGACCTCGCGTCTTGCACGTCGCCTCAGCCAAGCGGCGTGTAGTAGCAGATGGTTGTTTAGATCATGTAACAGAGTTCGCATAGTACGAAGGATTGGGGAGGCGCCGGGAGCGATTTTCACGCTGCGCGAGCCGCCGCCGCCGCTTATCATCATTGGAGCAAGCTCCTCAGCGCGGGGGTAGTGCAAGCCCTGGAGAGGGCTCTTGTGATCCCAGTTGTCTTGCATTTGAATTGCGTAGGAAAATAGAGGCTAATCCCCTCCCCCACCCCACAAATTCAACTGTCATTCCTGAACCATGCTCGCTTAGTTCTTAGAGAAAGCCGGGTCTCCCCGGCAAGCCCTGGTTCCCATTAGCTTTTAACCTCCCTCCGACTCTGCCTTCACAGAGGTCGTGGGAGCAGGTAGCAGTGAGGCTGCTACCTAGTAATGTCTCTTTTAGTTCGGTATTTTGAAAAATGCAGGTTTTAGTTATAGGCTGGACGAGAATTTATTTAAATCCCTGGCCAGTCTTTTATTATATGAAAACTGATTTTCTAACTCTGAATAATCCCGTGAATTTATTCGTGTTTTGTATGGGTAAACACGTTGCCTGTAGTAAAATGAGATGGTAATGATAGTGCTCATGATATGTTACTTATATATATATATATATTTATATATTGGTTATTGTTTGATCAAGTTTCGTATTTTCAATCATTTCTCAATCCCTGAGGCGTTGTAAGAAACCCGAGTCCTAAGACAGGTTGGGAACGTACATTGGCAGCATTTTTGTTAATTACTGTTAAAGATAACAGTGGTTTATTGAAATGAAATTAAAATAGGAGGACGTCACGTATGAAAGGAGACAGTGCTGCCATCTCTGGGTGGGGAGATCAAGGCCCCGCCCCGGGGGGAGAGATCGACCAATCAGGGCAGGCACCGCTAGTTCCTTACATTTTGTCTGTTAGCAAAGTAATAATTAGTTATTTAAAATGTGCAATTGATATAAACATGAAGAGAGTTCNGGTGGGGAGATCAAGGCCCCGCCCCGGGGGGAGAGATCGACCAATCAGGGCAGGCGCCGCTAGTTCATTACATTTTGTCTGTTAGCAAAGTAATAATTAGTTATTTAAAATGTGTAATTAATATAAACATGAAGAGAGTTCTTGGATTGTATAAAAAAATATTAGCTATGTTGTTTATAAGTTTTACTTGATGGAGAAGCGCCTCGGGAGTTCTAAATTCCCACCTAACAGACGGTGTCTAGAGGCAGACTGGGGTGCACTGCGCGAGCGCGGGCTAGTTTTGTTAAAAGTGCGGCTTATTGTCCCGGACTGATCAGAGATTTTTTCGGCCGGTCGCGGGATTTAATGTTGCTTTCTCGAATTACTGTGGTGTCTTTAATTACATTGTAAACTTGTAATTGGGGCATTTTAGGTCGTCTGTTACTTGATTTAATGTCTAGGGAATATTTTCCTAATCTTCTGTTTGCCGGGTTCTTATACGAGGCAGTGATGTCGTAGAATTCGTTGTTTCCTGAGGCGCAACCAGTTTAGTTAAATCCCCGAAATCGCCCTATGGGCCCGACAAGAGAACGCGGTCGGGCGGGATAGACTTTAAAAATTTTTTAAAATTATTTATCCGCAGAATTTTGGGTCTCTTAATACGTGTGCTGGTGTCTGGTTCATAAAAACCTACATCGCGATTCTAAGAGTCCGAGTGGAGCTCTAACTTATTATAAAACTTATTGTTTTGTTTGATTAATTTATAGTTGATGAACTGCACTTTTAGTGTTGAATGGAGATCGCAGTTTCTCGTGTACTTTGAGGCATCGCCAACTATTCTAAGATATTTATTCTGTACTACACTGAAGAGCCAAAAAAACTGGTATTGGCGTGCGCATGCAAATAACAGCGGTATGGAACCAATCAGATAACGTGATGCGGTTGGCAGCTAGATCGATTACAGCTGCTACAATGGTAGGTTATCAAGATTTAAGTGAGTTTGAACGTGGTGTTATAGTCGGCGCACGAGAGATGGGACATAGCATCTCCGAGGTAGCGATAACATTTGGATGTTCGCGTACGACCATTTCACGAGTGTACCGTGAATATCGGAAATCCGGTAAAACATCACATCTTCGACATCGCTGCGGCCGGAAAAATATCGTGAAAGAACGGGACAAACGACGACTGACGAGAATCATTAAACGTTACAGAAGTGCAAACCTTTCTCAAAAAGGAGCAGATTGGATTTGTGGACTGCCCTGCAGGAGTCATGCTGTGAATTGCCTCCTGCATACCTTCAGACATTAGTCGAGTCCATNCGACATCGCTGCGGCCGGAAAAATATCGTGAAAGAACGGGACAAACGACGACTGACGAGAATCATTAAACGGGACAGAAGTGCAAACCTTTCTCAAGAAGGAGCAAATCGGATTTGTGGACTGCCCTGCAGGAGTCATGCTGTGAATTGCCTCCTGCATACCTTCAGACATTAGTCGAGTCCATGCCATGTCATCTTGCGGCACTTCTATGGTTCAGGGGGGGGGGCACGACATTAGGCAGGTGTACCAGTTTTTTGGCCCCTTCAGTGTATTTTAAACGATTTATTGGTTGTTTAGCTCTATTTCCCAGAATGAGAGTGAATCTGTGTTTCGCCTTTTTATAGCCTCCCTTTCTCACTCCATCTCATACACAGCCCCACTAGATACGACAAAAGTAAATGCTTTCTCGTTGAAAGGCCCACGGGTTCGCGTGCGGTGGAGGTTATAAGAAATAAACTTTAGGAGAGGGCGATAGCGTGCGGTGAGAGATTTGAATAAAGTTACTCCGGAATGTTAGAGAAAGCGTGCTTGGATTAGAAAAAAATACGTGTTCACTCTACCGGGAACACTATCGCCGCCGTACGAATAACGACTGACGAATAACGAATGCCACATTTGCTCGCTGCCGTGTTATAAAATCGGAATAACCCCTTTTATTAACGTATTGTTTGATATACAGCATAAAGTGGTAGTTAGTGCGTCTCGTTTCACACTCAGCTAGCAGACAAAAAGTGAATCAATACATTACACTCAAAAGCGCAGACCATGCCACCCCAGAATATGTAATTAGAGTAAACAGAGTGATATTACCGTCCAGCTGCGTGTCTGGGGGGCGCATATTAACCCGTATGTTTCCCAAGACAAAAAAAAATATGTTTTTGGGGTTTATTAATCTCCCCCTCGTGTCACCAGAACATTCTCATACCAAATAGTTATGATATGCGGTAGGGAGCTCCCCCAACCCATACTCCCTGTTGTTTTTTGTATTCGGGTAGTAAAATACTACGGGCGCAGCGTTTATCTCCAAACTTATATTCTGAACCTTGCTAAGAAATGTTTCTCCAAATAGAGATTTTTGAGTCTTTTCTCATTTATTGAAATACATATATTTTTTGGAATAACAGTTTTAACGTTTATTATGTAAAATTAAATAAATGCATGCTTTAATTGATTTAAAAATTGGTTTATTACAAAAAAATTACAGTACGTGTGAAAACATGACATTAAATAACCTTAAAAGCAAAAAAATTCAAAAAACACCAAAAAAAAATTTAAAGAAAAAAGTTTATAAATCGACGAAAAAATTACATTGATGACTCCGACCACCATTCTGGAAGCCAGTTAAAATTACCGTAAATGACATTGAAAACAAACACTCGAGAGAAAATCGCAAAAATCGAATAAATTCATAAAAGTTGGTTAGCATTGTTACTAACTATGAACCCCATGTTTGGATATCGGTGAAATTTACCTTTACAGTGTGCCAATGACCTTGTATGTCATTAAATCCAAAAACATAGCAAATAGTAAAAAAATTTACCAATAAAAAAAATTTCAATATTATTTAAAAATTACAAGAATTTTATAAAAAAATTAATTTTAAAATTTTACAAAAAAATTACATTTTGATGGTTTTCGCTTAGAGGGGATGGGGGACAACAACAGATCAGCCACCAATATATATCACCCAGCTGCCATATTATCTCCAAGTGACCTTAACCTTGACCTTTGACCTTGACTGTATACCCATGACCTCAAATAAACTTAAAACTCAAAAATAAAAAATTTAAAAAACAATTTTAAATGTTATAAAAATATTTTAATCAATTTATAAAATAAATTGCATTTCTGGAGGTCCCCTCACCACCATGTCCAGAAGACGACTCACCCTCACTCTTTGGTTGATTACTTTGATCGCTACTCCACCCAACAGTGTTTTTATTGGTTGATTACTCACACTCGTTCGACCCACCACCAATGTTTCTCATTGTATTAACATTCCCCTCCCCTACCCATTCACCAATGCACATTCTGTAGAATCTTCTACATCCACTATTCTGTATATGGAGAACGAATGAAATTAGGAGAATATTTTTGAGGAATGTTTCGCAACTAGTTAATAGGCTTGGTAAGCTAGTATGCCCCTTAGTTACGGTTAGCTGTGGTATAAATATTTTGCGCAAATTTTATGAAGATGCAGTGCGAAGAGGTTAGCTACGATTCTCTTATTAGAGACATTTTTTGAGATTGTCCACCATCGTATGTATAGGTTGGTGGTGTGGCAGGTCTGTTTTGTCGGTTTTTCTAGTCAGTTTGGAGGAACTGGTCTCGACAGGAGCTAGTTTAATACTAAGTCAATCTCACCAGGAACCATTCTTGGGTGGAGCCAGTCTTAGGTGGAGTCAGTTGTTGGCTAGTATGGCTTGTCGGCATGGATCCTTGTTGTGACTAGCTAGTAATAGTCAAGTGTATTGAAAGTAGTTTTTTTTTTTCATTTTTCATGCTTTGCGTAATTGGAGACAAGGTCAAGGTTAACAACGACCAATATGGCGGCTAAATTAACAGCTCCTCTTACAGTGGAATCTATAATTAATACACTAGAATTACCTACATGATGAATAAGTATACACATAGCGAATGAAAAAATGAATATGGTTGATGGAGAAGATTCTACAGAATGGGCATTTGTGAACTGTTGGGTGGCGTAGCTAACAGAAGTAATCAACCAATGAGAAACATCGGTGAGGGTCAGTCGTCTGCTAGACATGGTGCTGGGGAAACCTCCAGAAATGTAAGTTTTTTTATAAATTTCTTAAAATATGTTTATAATTATTTAATTTTATGATTTAAGGTCATTAAAGGTAATGGATATATGGTTAAGGCCAAAATTAAGGTTAAGATTATTTGAATTTAATAAGGTGTGATTTTATATTATGGTGACTGGTCGTTTCCAGTTCTAATGCCCTCTAATCAAAAACATTCTAAATTTTAATTTATTATATCATTTTTAAATTGAAATTTAAAATAAAATTGTTATATTTATTAATATTTTTAGTTTCAATTTTTTTTAATAACCAATTTTTTTTTTTATTTTTTTTTTGGAGATTTTATAATTTTTCTGCACACTTTGGACTTTCTTGGTTCAAGGTCATTAAAATATATGGGTACATGGTCAAGGTCAAGGATCAAAGTCATCGAAATTCAAGATTGCCACCGACCGACCGGAATGACAGAGCATTATGTCGACTGGCCGGCGCCTGGCGCCTACTCTCCTATCCCGTTGTACCAAAGTCCCCTTTTATAATCTACTCACAACGGTTAAGTTGTAGCATATATTTGATTCGTCTATACGACCTGTGTTTTGAAATATAATCATCCAAGACATCGTTCTCTAATATATTTAAACAGCATNGATTCGTCTATACGACCTGTGTTTTGAAATATAATCATCCAAGACATCGTTCTCTAATATATTTAAACAGCATCGCAGTATTGTGTATGGCCGTAAATTAAACACTGCACACTCGCGTTCATTACATGACTTCCTCGTGCGTGTATTCCAGACTAATAAACGAAAAAATCCAATGTTCCACTCCGTCACACATATTCCATTTTTAAATGAATGTTGTCATTATCTCCAAACCAGATTTTTTATATTCTGGGAAAACACTCGCAAATTCACATTCAGGAACTTATTGTTCTGTCGCTCCCTGNCCAAACCAGATTTTTTATATTCTGGGAAAACACTCGCAAATTCACATTCAGGAACTTATTGTTCTGTCGCTCCCTGTATTGTAATGAATTAATACTGAGCTTCGCGATGTATTTATATCTCGATCGGGATATTCCTCTCCTACCCCCACTTCCTCAGTAACGACCACCTAAACATCTATTTAGAAATTTCTCTGCAAAAAGGAATCCTGATTTATATCCGTACATTTCACGTAATTTTTTGAATGACGGACACTTAAACTCTTTCTGCATATCTGTTATTTAACCACTCCATACGCTTGCTAGAATACGTTTTTGTCCCAATCCACACAAGAATATATCCTCGTCTTTGAAATATTTGTTGCAAATAGAGAGCAAGTCACCATACTCCATACATATTCTCTCCTACATTAACCCATAATGATATTTTTTAAACATAAGTGTTGGTGCGCTTATACTTCTGACTTAAAAATTTCCAGTAAAATGGTTGTTTGAATGTGAACACAGTGGTATGGTCATGTAAGCCTGTAATAGCTATTTCCTAATAATAAAACTTTTTATTGCTTGGAAGTCGTGAATATTAGAGAACATGCTTCCTTGATGACACGATGAGATACACTGAAAACACTAACTTTAATAACTTGACTAACTTATTGCGAACATTATATGATACTAATCTATCGTCAATGATTAGCGCGTAAGCTTGGGTATTTGGGGGAATGTTCACGTTCACTNACTTTAATAACTTGACTAACTTATTGCGAACATTATATGATACTAATCTATCGTGGATGATTAGCGCGTAAGCTTGGGTATTTGGGGGAATGTTCACGTTCACTCTTATTTCAATACGGAAATCAATAACA
>NQII01002899.1:433616-461843 GCA_002778355.1 Clitarchus hookeri | reverse complement strand
TCCCTTCTTCTGTGTCATCTTCTTCACAGTTGGAACTTAATGAATGTGAAGACATGAAGTTAGACACAACCAGTTTCTTAAAAGCAGAAACAAATTCTGTAGAAGTGGGATTGACATTACGAAAACCATGACCACGCACACTGCAGAAAAAGTTTTCCAAGAGTCTTGGATAAAGTTGCGTAAGGCAACTAGAAACCATCATTCAGTAGTCTGTCAGATAAATGCCTCAAACCAGTGCTTGATACTTGGAGATACTGACTTCCGCTTTGTTTATAACAGTGAAAAATGTTAAATTGTTGAAAAAACTGTGTTTCCTGGCATTGGACAAAAGGCACCACTTGGTAAATTCTGAGTTGGAAGTGAGAACTTCTTCCGTCTCTTCGTGCCCACACTCTTGCAATAGTCACTGAAATTATCGTCGCAAACAAGGAAGTTTTTGTACATGACAATGTCATATAATTCAGCGAATCGTGGATTTGCAATCCTTTCAAACCATATTATAAACTGTTCTTTCTCAGACATTGGGAAAGTATGTCGTACTGTTCCCAGTCTGTACTTACACTGTGGCACACAACACTTAACTGTTTTGGGCATTTTGATAATGCAAGAAATTTTAACACAATTGTTACATCATACAACAGTTGCTAAGATACACAATTTTAATCACTGTAATCACCACATTTCGAACTAACTTCAAAATCAAACATATATGCACATTTCAGCCATTACATTTATTATTTGTAAATAAAGGAGGGAAAAAAACAAGTAGCGAATACGCGATGCTAGCGCCAAGTGTTTATTTCCCTAACTAAAACAGAGGTACATATACTGCCTATGAAGTTTCCACCCCCTGCTCGAGAAGTGAGCTCCCAGTTACTGTAAGCAGGCTGAGCTACCCGACAGAAAATAAATGCGCATGCGCGAGGAGAAGGGGAACCAAAGAGCATGGGATACAGAGAGGAAACAGGAGAGGGAAGCCAAGCGCGCACGCGAGTTCGCCGATGAACATAAACGTAGATGGCGCCACTAAATATAGCACGCAACGTGCCAGGGGCGCAACAGTTACAGTAACGTTACGCCAACATTGCATATTAAATAANCCATTACATTTATTATTTGTAAATAAAGGAGGGAAAAAAACAAGTAGCGAATACGCGATGCTAGCGCCAAGTGTTTATTTCCCTAACTAAAACAGAGGTGCATATACTGCCTATGAAGTTTCCACCCCCTGCTCAAGAAGTGAGCTCCCAGTTACTGTAAGCAGGCTGAGCTAACCGACAGAAAATAAATGCGCATGCGCGAGGAGAAGGGGAACCAAAGAGCATGGGATACAGAGAGGAAACAGGAGAGGGAAGCCAAGCGCGCACGCGAGTTCGCCGATGAACATAAACGTAGATGGCGTCACTAAATATAGCACGCAACGTGCCAGGGGCGCAACAGTTACAGTAACGTTACGCCAACATTGCATATTAAATAANTCACTAAATATAGCACGCAACGTGCCAGGGGCGCAACAGTTACAGTAACGTTACGCCAACATTGCATATTAAATAAAAACCTCATTTCGTAAAAATTTCCAGAAATATTATAAAAAATAACTTCTGAAAAGCATTTTTTTTTTTTCAAATTTGGAAAGTGAAATGAGTCCATTAATAAAATAACTTTGATGATTGTTGAATTCATTTACGTAAACTTACTATAGTTTAATTTTTTACAAAACATATTAAATTAAACTATTTGAAAGAAAAAACCTTCCATGTGCGGACTAAATCTACCAAAACCAAATTTAAATTTGAAATGCGCATTGTTCTGAATTTGCTTTTAAGCCAATTCATACGTGAAGGAGTCTATAGGGCGTAGCTCAATAATGAGTCATGATTCGGTAGAGCACAACAGTATAAGATGAGGTTTATTACACATAAGGATTTTACAATAACTATTTAAATGACTACTGATCGGGGAGCTTTAAATTGAATACCAAGATGATAATTAATTATATTAAATGATAGTTACTTCACGCCATTACTATTACTGTCTAATTAGAAAGTCGTCACCTTGTTCATGTTGCCGGAGGCNTAAATGATAGTTACTTCACGCCATTACTATTACTGTCTAATTAGAAAGTCGTCACCTTGTTCATGTTGCCGGAGGCGGCTAATTCTAGGAGGAGGTTAACGACGGCCGGACACACCTATCTTCCGTGGTCTTCTCTGTGGTCGGGTCGACGACAAAATACGCCGCTCCCGGTGTTAACGCTGTCCTATATCAGGAGCGTTGTTTAATATATTTCGGCCTCATTTACTGGCCAGTGGAGGGGATTTCTGCAACTGTCTTNGCCTATATCAGGAGCGTTGTTTAATATATTTCGGCCTCATTTACTGGCCAGTGGAGGGGATTTCTGCAACTGTCTTCGCAAGGTGGTGTTGCAATCACGATCGTGTCCTGGTTTAATGTTTGAAGGTGTGATCAGGCAAGCCATTCAGCTAAGGCCAGACCACATCATAACAACACACACTAAAATTCAGTAGTGATAACTAGAGGCAGGTGAAAATAGCATTTTGAAAAGCACCNCCACATCATAACAACACACACTAAAATTCAGTAGTGATAACTAGAGGCAGGTGAAAATAGCATTTTGAAAAGCACCTTGTAGCATTTCAAAAATTAATTTTTAGGTTTTTTAGCATTTTGAGAAGGCATCTTTAGCATTTTGTATTATATTTAATGACAAAGAGTATCAAATTATAGCAATTGTTTCCCCCAAAATTTTCAGTTGGCTGATATATTTCCACTAAGAAATTTGCAGTAAAAATATCTGCTTATTGTAATAATTCATGTTATGCATTACAGAGGATGTGTACTTCGTTGTTGCACAAGGCGTTTTAGAAACTCTGTAAGTCAGAATTAACTGGTAGGGCTTCATAAGCAGAAAAACATAACACAAGTGGAGGAGGAAAATGTAGCCTCCTTTTCTTTTGCTGAATCTGAAGTGTACCTCACTATGAAGATGTTGTCTTATTTTGGGATGATTTTAGAGGCGTCTTATTTTCGGGTCAATTTCAGGGTATAATTTTCAAGTCACTTTTTGGGCATATTGAAATTAAGCCTGATCTTAGTTTGGGACAGCTTGTATTTGACGAATTACATTAGGGGACTTGTTTTGGAGTCATTCTCTATCGTGATTTTCTTGTTTTTTTAATTTATCTTATTATATCATTTATTAAAAATTTTGGCATCTGTTTAGTATTTATAGCAGATTGATATTTTCACGCACCTTTAGTGATAACTTTACATTACAAGCACAAAGATAGTTATTTCGCATGTCAATATTATCCTGACATTTAATCCATGATTCATAAAGATATTTCAGTCCAAAACAGGAATAATATTCCTGCTATTAGTATGTGTCTGAACACACTCGGCACACCCCGTGCGTACGCCTATGGGTCCAATAGGGTTACTAACTAAGCTATACATATTATACCAAAAATTTATTAATTTATATTTGTACCAAACATTGTCTAGCTCGTACGCATTGTATGTGATGCCACTTTTCTCGGATAAAAAAACATAACACTTTATATTTTCTGAATAATTTGATGTCAAAAGGAAACACTTTCTGTTTTGCTGCAGCCATTATAACAAATACTAAGTTGGACAAATGAAAAAAATTCACAGAGTAAACTAATGCTGTGGACTACTGCGTGGAACATATGTTATCGCCAAATAATAAGAGATGAAAAAAATTTAGAATATATAACATTTTTGTACACTTTAAAAAAAAATTTTTAATGCATGAACTATTTATTATTTGTCGATTACATGTATGGCAATTGGTAGCCCATGGCATTAGTTAATGATGAAAAGTTTTTCATTTCTAAAACTAAATTAGTATTAGTTATTAGTATTNTGAAAAGTTTTTCATTTCTAAAACTAAATTAGTATTAGTTATTAGTATTAGTTATTATGACTTCAGCAAAACAGAAAATATCCTGGATTTGACATCAAATAATTAAAAAAATTGAGGGAATTGATTTTTATTCGAGAAAAATGAGGTGTAGGAGCATTCTTTGAATATTGTTAGGCGAGAAGGTAAATGTGCGTATGTAACCCGAGAGCGGGCGGTGAACACAAACACCAGCTTGCAAAGGCTTTTTTTATTAATTATTTGATATCCAACACTTATAGCTTGTCCTCAAGTGAGCTAGCGAAGTCTCCCCGCCTCTAGAAGTGACGAGAGCAAAGCTGGGGCCAGTGCACTGCTGTGTTACTTCGTCCAGGAGCATGATTTTAAGGCCCGAAGGCCAACACACCCTCCTTCCTCCCGCACTGCAACCGTCCAGGAACAGACGTCAATGACAGAAGGAGGCGTGTGGCAATGCGCATGAGTTCCCTGGACGCAGGGCGACCGAGGGCCGAGGTTCTTCTCTCGCGCCGATGCACACGAGCGCGGCCGGACACTGGGCGGGCGACGTTAATGGCGCCTGTGCGTGGCGCCATTACCCGCGGCCGCCTGCCCCTGGCGTCGTTAACACGGCGTGTGGCGTCGAGACGCCGGCGCGGTGNCCATTACCCGCGGCCGCCTGCCCCTGGCGTCGTTAACACGGCGTGTGGCGTCGAGACGCCGGCGCAGTGCCGCCACCCACGTCGACACGATAGCTGCACGGCCTGAGCGGCTCACACGTTCACGACTTATCAACTGGCACGTAACCGATTGTATTGGATTGAAAATGGCTTATTAACATCCCTTTGTGTTATGTCTGAAGGCTTATCATGGAACGGCTTACGAACTAACTCATGGCCTAACTTAAACTATAAACCATGACCTATCTGGAATTCGAATCCAGAACTTACTGCCCCCCAGACAGGCGGCGAACCAACCGGAATGTCGTAACGACTAGGTCTTGGGAGGAGTGCATGATATACATCGTCGCTTCCTACATTCTTTGAAGGATGAAAGAATGAGACTGTTTGGACACCTAAACAGTTTTTGTTTTCCGCGATGCGTTGTGTACGATCTCTGCTGAAATACTATAGTCCATGGACGATTGCTTCCTCGTTTTCTGAAGCCCTGCTGAGGTTCTAATTCCAGGATATTCCTCCGCTTCGTGCAAACAAAACTTAACCGAGTCTTAAAATTTACATCAACGAAACCATGCACTGCATTAGTGCGCACTCAATTAAAAAAAATAAAACTATTTCTTAAGAGGTATGCATTTAATTCCTATTTATTATGAACGAAATATTGTAATTTACAGATGAAATATAGTAAAAAGTTCAACTCAACCAAAAATAAGGAACTTCTATGTAAACAAGGTAGCAAACGCGTGTGATACGTGACATATTTATAAAATAACCAAACATGTCTTATATAAGATAATTTTTCAAAATGAAAAATTGAGAATAAACTGCGAATACACTATATAATACATTTCTGATACTTATTAACATCTTCGCTTTCGAATGACAGGATATTTTTTTACGCCAAAATTAAATTTCTAGAAGGGAAAATAATCTCTTTAAAAGGGGCACCTAACGGCATGTTCCCTTCTATGTTACAAACCTTATTAGGTCACTGTATATAAATATTTGATTTTAGGCGTGGCCAAAATGGTGTATTGGTTAAGATCTGAACTTCAGTAAATGCTCTCTTATATGTCTCAAATAATTTTTTGTTTATTATTACTGGCAGCGACTTATTGATATTGCGGGGATTTAGTCACAACAACAAATTATCGTCTCCCACTACGTCCCTTGTTGAACGTTGTTGTTGAAGATCACACTCTTAGGGCTATGGAAACAGTTTTCACATGAGGGACGAATCCAGATCTTAAGTTCATGCTACAGTAGTAATTGTTATTGTTGACTGGCTTACGATATCCAAGGTACTCGTGCCCTTGGACAATCGTGTAAGTCATGCCTCTGCCTTGCGCCTTTTATGACTGGGAAGNCGATATCCAAGGTACTCGTGCCCTTGGACAATCGTGTAAGTCATGCCTCTGCCTTGCGCCTTTTATGACTGGGAAGAACAATTCATGAGTGTAAGTAATCTGTACAATTTTTTTACTATAAATTTTCAGGGATATTCTAACTGGCATGCAGTAAGTACTATCACATCCCAAACAAAATTATTGAAGATCACTAGTAAAGAAACTGCGGACATTACCACGGAATATACGTGTCAGGTATATGCAAAACAAATATTATCACAAACACCAGTTAAAAATGTGCCCACATTCNCGATATCCAAGGTACTCGTGCCCTTGGACAATCGTGTAAGTCATGCCTCTGCCTTGCGCCTTTTATGACTGGGAAGGACAATTCATGAGTGTAAGTAATATGTACAATTTTTTTACTATAAATTTTCAGGGATATTCAAACTGGCATGCAGTAAGTACTATCACATCCCAAACAAAATAATTGAAGATCACTAGTAAAGAAACTGCGGACATGACCACGGAATATACGTGTCAGGTATATGCAAAACAAATATTATCACAAACACCAGTTAAAAATGTGCCCACATTCTTCAATTTGCTTGAATCTAACTTCATTTACAAAGCGTTACACTGGCCACTTTCGTTATATTTTTGTATTTTCAATGTTGTGGAAAGTTGCGGTGCCACAAAAGTCAAACTAGAGGGCTATGTCCAATGTTGTTGTGGAAAGTTGCGGTGCCACAACAGTCAAACTAGAGGGCTATGTCCAATGTTGTTGTGGAAAGTTGCTGTACCACCGAAGTCAAACTAGAGGGCTATGTCCAATGTTGTTGTGGAAAGTTGCTGTACCACCGAAGTCAAACTAGAGGGCTATGTCCAATGTTGTTGTGGAAAGTTGCTGTACCACCGAAGTCAAACTAGAGGGCTATGTCCAATGTTGTTGTGGAAAGTTGCTGTACCACCGAAGTCAAACTAGAGGGCTATGTCCAATGTTGTTGTGGAAAGTTGCTGTACCACCGAAGTCAAACTAGAGGGCTATGTCCAATGTTGTTGTGGAAAGTTGCTGTACCACCGAAGTCAAACTAGAGGGCTATGTCCAATGTTGTTGTGGAAAGTTGCTGTACCACCGAAGTCAAACTAGAGGGCTATGTCCAATGTTGTTGTGGAAAGTTGCTGTACCACCGAAGTCAAACTAGAGGGCTATGTCCAATGTTGTTGTGGAAAGTTGCGGTGCCACAAAAGTCAAGCTAGAGGGCTATGTCCAATGTTGTTGTGGAAAGTTGCTGTACCACCGAAGTCAAACTCGCGGGCCGCTGGCTGGANACTAGAGGGCTATGTCCAATGTTGTTGTGGAAAGTTGCTGTACCACCGAAGTCAAACTCGCGGGCCGCTGGCTGGATAAGTTACATTTGCTCTCTGTGCGACAATAACTGAAAGAGTTAAGGGATCCGTCTATCTGGCGCTTGAACTGGAAATGAAAATGCTTGAAATTCAGATTGTTTTCACGAAACTCTTAAACGTGTATCCAAAGTTTTTATCTGCCAAAAAAACACACACTTAATACTGTGTATGTCGATAATTTCAAGACATCATTGGCATAAAAAATGCCATTTCGAAGATTATCATAGCTGAAAACTGCTTTTCCAAAGTGCTGTGCGTGTATCTTAAAATATATGGGTCATATACATTCAAAGGTACTCGAGGTACCTGCGTTGAATCTTTGTAAACACTTTCCATCAATAAAATGGTATAGTCACTGCTTAAAGTTCTTTACGTCAAGTCATCACTGCAGGAGCACAGCACGGCAGTTGGGATCCTTGCGCGTAACTGCAACATCGTCCTTATCGCACGCGCGTTTCTCCGCCTGAAACGCGATACATTGTTCCAGGTAGGCGGGCCCCTCTTAACACCGGTGTTTTGAGCGCCGGTGAGGGTGAAATTAAGTGGAAAATTTAGCAACGGCGGAATGCAAGGTGCCTGCGATGATTGAGTTGATCTCAGTTCGTTTCTGTCGGGCTAAGTATATTCCAAGAGAGGTTTGGCGCTGTTGTAAAGTGGTCGCTGACGTGGGAGCAGCTCCCATTGTGGCAGATAGAGAGGTAACCTGAAGAAACAATCCGACATCTATGCAGTGAGCACGGAACTCTTATGATTGAGTATCGACAGCATCGATAAAGTACACATTTCCATTTTTTTTCACACATATTACGGCAAAGTAATACCAAAAGTTCCTTTAGGTACTTGTTGTCAGTATAGTTGAACTTCTTTATTTTGGATTACTCAGAACAAAAAAAAAATTGTATTACCTTAGCCAAANCTTGTTGTCAGTATAGTTGAACTTCTTTATTTTGGATTACTCAGAACAAAAAAAAAATTGTATTACCTTAGCCAAAATAGGTAAACGTATACTATAATACACAGATAGATACGGCAGGTTATCAGACTATCACATAAATTCTCACATCTCTGCCTTGTCCCAGGGAGCACTCCTAGCACACCCACACAGTTGTGTGTTAAAATATCAAGGGCTTCTCACTAAAATATATTAACACCATACGCCGTATTTCTGCTCACACACGTATGCATCATTTCTTCTAGACTTGAAAACAATAACTTTTCATTTATTAAAGCATAAAAATTATAATTTATCTGACAACTTCCATTATATAGTCGTTAAAGACGTCTTCGCACCTCGAGGTTTCGTGTTGGAATTACTGGCTCTGACACAGATATACATATATCGTCTGCACATATCTGTTTGTGTTAGTACTGAGTATAGAGACGTTGCCCACAGCTTCCAGCATAAATAAGGAATGTTGAATGTTCATGGGCGTAGCCAAGATGGGGAACAGCGGCACGTTTCCNCCACAGCTTCCAGCATAAATAAGGAATGTTGAATGTTCATGGGCGTAGCCAAGATGGGGAACAGCGGCACGTTTCCCCTTCATCTTATTATGAGTTATTGATATTTTTATAATAAATATAATATTTCATTTATAGTTTTGAATTAAAAATTATTACACTTATTAAAAAAGAAATAAAATAAAAACAACACAAAACATTTGTTATTTTTCTAAAAGAGATTTAAAATGTTTTCTAAATATATTTGTTTTTATAAAGTTATCTTTAGAGATTAATTTTCTGCTCTTTCTGCCTATTGCATTGTTCGTGAGACCTTTTCCAGCGACAGTTTTTACGAACATAGAATGTAACACATTATAATGGCGATGAAAGTAGTTAAACTTAGTATCACGCATACCACCGTTTCCTACTTGTAAATTCGAAAAACTCTTCGTGGTGCCTTGGCATTTCCAAACTCCCATTCTGATAAGTTCAGGAAATGTGGTAGAGCTCTTCCGTTATTTTTAGATACGGGTAGTATTTCTGTTTTTTTTCCCCATAAATTTACATTATTGGCGTATAAGTACCCATTATCATTCGGTAACTTCCTGTATCTGGTGTCACTAGACGAAGTGCACTGCCAGAAAAATCTAATTCAACAATGCGTTAACTCAGTATTTTTTAACAGTCTCATTTGCCGGCCATTTTGTAAGATTTCACCGCATGTAAATACAGTTCGTTATGCTGCTGCTTTATGAAAAGCTGGGTTTTCTCGCTCCACGACCTGAAAAGCAAATATATGTTAGCATCTGGGCATGTTCGGCTGAACACGTGGTTGACTATAATCGGGTCGTATAAGACGAAATCCCACAGCATCGCTAGCAGAATGCACTCCGCGTACATGTCTTCAGAATAAATAAGAACTTTGTAATCTTCTTCAATTCTCCAACAAGCAATAATGTTTATAAAAATATTATTTGAGATGAACGAGAGGCATTTTAAGATAGCTGTTTTCATGAAATATCTCATCTGGGCCAAAACCACACTGCTAAGAAATTTTGTAATGCATTCGATCAGGTTAAGAATACCATAATATTTTCGTCAATGTCAAGTAGGATCCATATTTTTTCGCCAAAGTTCCTCTGAANAAAACTCTTCGTGGTGCCTTGGCATTTCCAAACTCCCATTCTGATAAGTTCAGGAAATGTGGTAGAGCTCTTCCGTGATTTTTAGATAAGGGTAGTATTTCTGGTTTTTTTTTTTTCCATAAATTAACATTATTGGCGTATAAGTACCCATTATCATTCGGTAACTTCCTGTATCTGGTGTCACTAGACGAAGTGCACTGCCAGAAAAATCTAATTCAACAATGCGTTAACTCAGTATTTTTTAACAGTCTCATTTTGTAAGATTTCACCGCATGTAAAAGCAATTCGTTATGCTGCTGCTTTATGAAAAGCTGGGTTTTCTCGCTCCACGACCTGAAAAGCAAATATATGTTAGCATCTGGGCATGTTCGGCTGAACACGTGGTTGACTATAATCGGGTCGTATAAGACGAAATCCCACAGCATCGCTAGCAGAATGCACTCCGCGTACATGTCTTCAGAATAAATAAGAACTTTGTAATCTTCTTCAATTCTCCAACAAGCAATAATGTTTATAGAAATCTTATTTGAGATGAACGAGAGGCATTTTAAGATAGCTGTTTTCATGAAATATCTCATCTGGGCCAAAACCACACTGCTAAGAAATTTTGTAATGCATTCCATCAGGTTAAGAATACCATAATATTTTCGTCAATGTCAAGTAGGATCCATATTTTTTCGCCAAAGTTCCTCTGAANGATCAGGTTAAGAATACCATAATATTTTCGTCAATGTCAAGTAGGATCCATATTTTTTCGCCAAAGTTCCTCTGAATTTTTGGAGTGAGATGTGATCTATCAAGTTAAGATTACGATAGAATAAAAATTACCTCGATGTAAGGTTGGTTCAATTTTCCATCATCAGGGTTTCTCTTGATATCTGGAGTGACTCGCCAAAAGAGCGTAGATCACTGTATTGCAGCATGTACTTACAATGGTAGGGTGTATCGCGTAGTCATGAACAGCTGTTAAGGATAGAGTTTATTTTCATACCTTTGTCTTCAGTATGTTTTGGCACCGTTATGACTCTTAGTGTAATGAAAAGCATTTGGATGCGATATTTTATTTAACACTTTCAGGTAGGCTTTTGTATTACCATAATCGTCTCAATTAAAGGTGTACGATGTAACTTCACCAAGTGTTTGTGCTGATTGGTGATAAGCACGATGACTTCGTATATGCTTTTCGCAATGTCCAAAATGAAATTATTTCTTGAAGTGTTCTGAGAACTTCCAAAAACTGGAGAGGTAATATACGAAAACTCATGCAAATTATTGTTCTGTCTGCCAATGAGATTTTTTCACTAGCCAAATCGCATTAAAAGAAAAAAAAAGCAAGATATTTAACTGCTGTGATTATTTGTGAATTTTTACAGATTCCTAGGTCTATGGATAGATCCCGGCATAAATGTATTCTACCCAGTTCTGAAAAGTCGGCATTTTCTCTGCGCTTGGCGATGTTCTTCAGGATGTAGTGATTTCTACATAGTTTTGAATGTGTACCAAATGAAAACGATTCTTTAGTGTACAGTAACAGGTTTATTTTATAAATTTGACATGTTTATTTTATATAATAGGCAATGATACCTTGTGGAAGTTATTGTTGATTTTGTCCAAAGTGCAGTTTATCTCATCTACATTCACTATTACCAGACCAACTCACCATTATCCCTCCAGGTTTAGAGAGTTAAATGCGCCACACTATCATGAGTTATACCCCATCACAATAAGCGGTACTGACATGCTTTGTAGTCTCTGGTTGTTATTTAAACGTTTTATTATTTTTCTTATTTGGACCAATAAGAAAGAGAATGCACAAATGACTGCAGTTAAACATATTGGGCACCTGTTCTGACTTGTAGTTATAGGTCAATTACGTTCCATATAAGTATCAGTGAAGTTCTCACAGAGGCTGTAAATCGCATAAATGGTCATAGTAGGTCATAGTTTTGATTGGACACATGAAGAATAGTTTAAACTTTGTACTTCGGTCCGTTAGGTTAATCTAAGGAACAGATAAACATCTGACATAACTTTACCATCATCGTTAGTCATTTTGGTACCAAAACGTTATTTTATGGTCATTTCATGTAGGGTTTTCTTAATTAATTTTACAAGTTCACATTTACCATATGAAATGACTGGCTATATTTCCTTTCAACATACGAGAAAGATCATAAAAATAAGTCCTGTAGATTATAAAACATTTGGTAAAACGAACATTCTTCATAAGCAGACGCTGACGTGAGTACTGTGGTGGGGTGGAGTGACATGTCACTTGAAGAGACACTAATTCTCAGTCTTCAAAGAGGCAGTGTTATGTGATCAGGGAGGAAATAAAGAAAATTGTGATAAGTGGATTCTCCGATAGTTCACTGCTCATCATTTGTGCGAGAACGTGGAGAAATTGTGTGGCGTTCAGACAAAAACCAGCAAGTAGAATTAATAACTTCAAGAACTCAAAGAAATTAGTGAGATGTGTTATAATGGTTTAGTGGTCTGAACTGCACCCACCAGTCCCTGAAGTAAAAGATATTTTNAGAAATTAGTGAGATGTGTTATAATGGTTTAGTGGTCTGAACTGCACCCACCAGTCCCTGAAGTAAAAGATATTTTATCGCAACTTGTGAAGATACTTCCAAGAAGCTTTCCAAAGCTCTGAAACAGTATACAATTGAAATTAGAAAATTTTAACTATCGTTCATTTAAAGTAAACGTAAAACAATTATTCAAAAAATTGAAGTTACAAACCAAAGGAAGAGTTACACACAGCATATATAACTGCGATCTCCTTGAAACCGCTGCGCAAAAATATACGCAGTTNTAACCAAAGGAAGAGTTACACACAGCATATATAACTGCGATCTCCTTGAAACCGCTGCGCAAAAATATACGCAGTTATGTGAACGGGATTTTATGTGAATAAATTAGAGAGTTCACCACACACAGTGTGTGATATATATATATATATACACCGGTAGTTTGGAAATTAAACGTCCAAACTGAGGGAGGTGATTCCTTGTGAAAAATAATGTCGAAAATATATGGGAGATCATATATCTAGACGGAATATTAACTGTGATATAAGCCTATGAAAATTGGGCTTTGAAAACGTATTTTTGCCGAATGCCTTGTAAGACGCCTATAAAGTCCGTAGCAAAAGGGAGACTTATGCTTCCCACGTTGCAGAGACGCATGCGTAATACTGGCCGTCCTCTGTCTGTGCGCACTGTTCGGTTTGAGGAAGTGATACGTCAGCACATCAACATTCCCTCCACTAGTACACGCTCCATACCGCGCCAAATGGGCCTGTCCCATTCAACCGTGTGGGACGTACTGCGGGTTAATCTCCGCCATCCCTACCGCTGGCAGGAAGTACAAGGCATTCAGCGAAAATACGTTTCCAAACCAATTTTCACAGGCTCATATCTCCTTTAATTTAGATATATGTTATCCTATATATTTTCGACTTCATTTTGCATAAAGAAACACCTCCTGCAGTTTGAGCGTTTAATTTCCGTAAATTCTGTATATGTGTATGTATATTTATATATACATTATATATATTTATGTCCTATGATTGACTATAATCATGTTGTATAAGACGAAATCCCACAGCATCGCTAACAGAATGCACTCTGCGAACTTGTCTTCAGAATAAATAAGAACTTTGTAATCTTCTTCAATTCTCCAGCCAGCAATATTGTCCACGAAAATCTTGTATACCTACCTATATAACTATAAACCTTTATAAAATGTGTTTAGGAAACGTGTATGTTGTATACATATACCTATATACAACGTGTATAGGAAACATATNAACCTTTATAAAATGTGTTTAGGAAACGTGTATGTTGTATACATATACCTATATACAACGTGTATAGGAAACATATACCTATATACAACGTGTATAGGAAACATATGTATAAATTCGGAAACGTGAATCGTGCCCGTAAAAGAGTNAACATATACCTATATACAACGTGTATAGGAAACATATGTATAAATTCGGAAACGTGAATCGTGCCCGTAAAAGAGTAATATTTATGAAGGACACCCATCGTCCATCTCAAATAATACGGGTTGTAGAAGCCCATAAAGGCGGAGGGTAACAACCATATAATGTGAGATATTATGCAAAGTACTTGCGTTAGAGGAACACAATTTGGTATAAGGAATAATTAAACGAAGTTGGTGGATAAAAGGAATATATGGTATGTCGTACATACCCCTACCATGTTAATAACAGGGGTTGGCACCTTTTATAGCAAGGAACATTTACACCGTAGGGTGAAAGCGATTGTGGATATCATCGGAGGAAGCAGGACGTCGTAATTAGAAAAAATTCCCTCTAGTTGCAACTCTCTAGGACGCACCATTTCCGTGCAAAACGTAAACGAAGGGTACAGTGGTAGCAAGCCCATGGCCTGGTGAGAAGGCAACACGTACTTTACATGGGGGTAAACACTTGTTGGTGGTATGATGCAAGATGTTACTCGTCGCAGCCACTCCCCCTTTCCCCCTTTCCACCATCTGAGCAGTGTTGTTTCCCACTCCGTCTGCCCGAGCGGCCTGTTATTCGCAGCCTGTCACTGCTTCGATTCACTAGGTACTGCAGATGTGAACATGGACGAGTATGCTTATTCTGAAATGGCCGGCATGGTCTTGGTGTATGGTGAAGAGAGAGGCAACGGCAGGGCAGCTGCGCGTGTGTACAGCCATATATACCTCGCACGTCAGCCGAACCACCAATATATTCGCACACCTTACACAGCGACTACGGGAAACAGGCACATTTCAGCGTCGGCGTGGACTTGGTCGACCGATAACCATTCGCACTCCGCAGTTTGAAGAGGCGGTCGTAGAGAATGTAGCGGAAAACGCTTTAACGAGAACCCGTATGATCGCGCGGAGAACAGATGCATCGAATGGCACAGTATGGTGTGTCCTCCATGAACAACAGCTGCGACCATACCACGTGCTTAGGGTACAAGCACTGGGGTCAGCAGATTATGCCTCTCGGCTAGAATTTTGCCGGTGGTTGACGCAGCAGTGTGAAATTTATCCTGATTTCCCGGTAGTTTTAATGTTTACAGACGAAGCCACTTTCACACAGGAAGGCTTTTACAACAGTAGAAACATTCCTATGTGGGACGACTCCAACCCACATGCAACTGTAACGTGAGCCTACCAGCGCTGATTTGCCATCAACATTTGGGCTGGCATAGTGGGGTCGGCTGCATACATACAGCTGACCTGTGTGACAGGATTTCAATATTATGATTTCTTGTAGTTCAGATTGCTACAGTTACTGGAGGATGTTCCGCTCACCATCAGATAACGGATGTGGCTACAACACGACGGTGCACCATCCCATTTCACCAGGATTGTGAGCGACCACCTCAACTTAGAGTATCCCGCTCGCTGGAGAGAATGGACTGGGCCTCGTGCTTGGCCACCACGCTCCCCGGACCTTACGCCATTATACTTCCGGCTGTGGTGATTTCTTAAGGCGTGTGTGTACGAGACACCCATGGCATCTGAAGAGTACCTGTTAGCTAGGGTCGTGGCTGCCTGCGATTAAGTGCGAGACACAGCAAGAGTTGTTCAACGCGTCCGCCAGTCTCTAATACACTGTATGAACTACAACACTGACATTGGAGGAGTACATTTCAAACATTTGTTGGGAAATTGGTTGTGCATAATCTCGATTGATTGCAGCGTATGCTTAGTTGTGCTGTCAGGTAGNAAACATTTGTTGGGAAATTGGTTGTGCATAATCTCGATTGATTGCAGCGTATGCTTAGTTGTGCTGTCAGGTAGTGCCTTCAGTACCGATAACACATTGCTATGTCACGTAATGTACATGTGTTTATGCACATTACTACAGAGTCACGCTACTGAACCCATTAAGTCATCATCACTTCTCCCCAGGNAATGTACATGTGTTTATGCACATTACTACAGAGTCACGCTACTGAACCCATTAAGTCATCATCACTTCTCCCCAGGCCATTGTATTTCTACCACTGAAAACGTAATTTGCGATTTAACTGTAAATGGTGGATCTTAGATAGTTCCAACTAAGGGGCATTTTTTGCTAATAACGAGTCCTGCTTCATCCGATGGTATCCACAATAANAATCTTAGATAGTTCCAACTAAGGGGCATTTTTTGCTAATAACGAGTCCTGCTTCATCCGATGGTATCCACAATAAATTTAACCTCACGGGGTACATGTTTCTTTTTATCAAAGTGTGCTGAACCCTATTATTCACATGATGAGAAAGTGTAAGATGTACCAGACATTGCTTTTATCCAAGATCTTGGTTTAAATAATCCATATAACAATTTGCGTACCTCTAATGCAAGTACTTTGCATAATATCCCACATAATGTGCTTGTCGCCGTACGCCTGTAAGAGCTTTTAAAGCCTGATTATATGCTATGGACCATGTGTTTCCTATACCAATCTTTTTCTTTTCCAGTGAGGAATCACGTGCCCGAGTTTGCACACATGTTTCTTAAACTTGTTGTGTATATATATATACATGTACTGAATTTGAGAGTATGACATTTAGCATAGTTAATTTACCTGTTATGAGCACTGTTAATAACACTTAAAGTATTATTTTCATGCTTTTATTAAAAGGTCAATGACTCTTACTAATATCATGCTGACGGTAAATGAAAACAAAGTGGATAGAATAAATTTTTAGATCTGCGTTTTATGACTTCAAAATACTACCCTCAACAAAAAATGTTAATTTAATAGGGATAAATAGAAAAAAAATTAAATTGCCTTCTAACTGAAAATTATGCTATTTACAACGTCAAAGTACGTCTATATTTAAACACATGCCTAACGAGTTTCTCGAATTAAAATTGTTTTTTTAAATCTCAAAAGTATTTTTTAAATCACATTACTGAAAAGTGTTCTTTCACTCAAAAATTACTTCATTCCTTCAAAAAATTTAAATTATTGAACATGTCAGCTTGTAGAGTGCAACCCAGGACTATTGAAACTCGGTGAAAATGATTATTAACCAACAANAATTATTGAACATGTCAGCTTGTAGAGTGCAACCCAGGACTATTGAAACTCGGTGAAAATGATTATTAACCAACAATGAAGATAATGAAAACTGTAGCACAGTCAAGTTTAATTGAAAGAATTAGGTGCGCCTAGCATCCTCTCCGACCATGCACTAACGATGGTATAACATTTATCAATTGGCGTCATCCTATTAAATATGGCTCCCGTCGGAATTTTCAAAAGATTGCTCAAAATACCAAAAATAATATGGCCAGCCCTGCAACCTCTTTCCGTTTCGGGGCCACCTNAATTATTGAACATGTCAGCTTGTAGAGTGCAACCCAGGACTATTGAAACTCGGTGAAAATGATTATTAACCAACAACGAAGATAATGAAAACTGTAGCACAGTCAAGTTTAATTGAAAGAATTAGGTGCGCCTAGCATCCTCTCCGACCATGCACTAACGATGGTATAACATTTATCAATTGGCGTCATCCTATTAAATATGGCTCCCGTCGGGNGACCATGCACTAACGATGGTATAACATTTATCAATTGGCGTCATCCTATTAAATATGGCTCCCGTCGGGATTTTCAAAAGATTGCTCAAAATACCAAAAATAATATGGCCAGCCCTGCAACCTCTTTCCGTTTCGGGGCCACCTGCCATACATATTACATACTCGTTCTTGATGGGCTAGCTAGATGCAAAACGTTACGATAGTGCTAGTAATTTTCAGATGTAAAATACGAGTGTTTCAAGCAACGTCCGGTAAGTTTTAACCTCCCGCCTGAACCCACACCATTTTTATTATAGGAGTAATACTAAAAAAGTGCAATTAAGCAGAAATTAAAAACGTGTAATATGTAAAAACAACAGTTTCTATAGTCTTGTCGTGGTTTGTTCCAACATTTCTAAAGCCCTGCTTTAAGTTTTATATTCAGACTACTCGCTGTGTATCCTTCCGCCAAATGTTAAAAACATGTGAAAAAGTCTAAAAGGAAACAGCAAGGTGGAACGGGCACAACGTTTTTGTGAGCATGTGGAAAACGAAAAACAAACCCTATTATTTATAAAAATGAAATATGTTCCGAAGAATGAATTCCTCTAAGCACTTATACTTCATTTAGAAACCTTTACTTTACAAAGAACGCAAAACTAATTGCATTATATGATTTCATACATAGGAACTAAACCTTAGTAGATGTTTCGAAGATTTTTTATTTAATTTTTATCACTACTGACGAATAAGTTTGAGAACTTATAGACAAAATAAGTTAACCAAAAACAGATCGTAGTTAAAGTTAATGGAAGTACAAAACGCGACATGTTTTATTTAGGAAACTACCGAACGTTATGTTCAGAAAGCGATAAATATCGTGAAGAGACTGTCAACACTCATTGCGGGTTCAGTTCGTTCTCTCGACAATACCATCTTATAAATTCAGTTTGAGTACACGTTGACACAATTCTACCAAGTGTACTTGAACGGTGAACGTGTTAGGTTCTATAAGAATGGTATGAGACAGCGTAAATAAACAAAACATATGAAAATTGAAATTGAAAGGACACAGCCGTAGGACATCAAGATGACAATTGCTGTCTAATGATTTCTTCAGCAAAAGGGATTTATTTGTTAGCCAGTTCGACCTCTAAAGGGCGTGTCTACGGCACCTGGGCTCCTGGCACTTGTTTTTGCGTTGGTTGATGGGGGATAATGCTGTTAAGTTGTCTGACTAAGAAAGCAGAGTGTTAAATAGTTTCCTGGTTTAATGAACTCGTAATTGTTCCATTAATTGTTACTCCGGATATTATCTTCGGCCTATACAATTAGTTCTGTTCTTATATGTTAATTTGTGTATCAGACTGAGAACTGGTAGCTACTTTTTCCCAAAAATTATACTCAAATGTGTTTCTCCCTGTTCTGTGCAGTGACCTATGTGGAAATGATGTACTTTGGAGCAAGTCACGACAGCGAAGAGAACGTTACAAGAGCTTGCCACAGAGCCTGTTGCAGTGCTCGCGTTCAAGTAGCTGGTTCTTAACGGAGTCGTACAACACTTCTGAGCACTGGGAAAATAATGTTAGAATTACTTACTTCAGATTTCTGAAGGTTCTTTGCTACGATACAGAAGTACATTCTAAACGCACCGCAATATCGACGCCTCAGACACTTACTAGACAAATAATTAGCTGGCCGAAAATATGATATCGAACTCCATAAAAACTGACGCCGTTTTTGTAGTGTGATTTTGGCACTTATTTTCGGGAGTAAAATTTTGCATTCCACATTCAATCGCAGCCAATAAAATTGCTATAAATTTCTCTTTAGACTCAAATGTAGAAATCAGGTTACCACGATAGCACCTTGTTTCCTGCATTGCTCTGCTTTGTCAGAGAAATAATTTTTCGTTGTAATTATTACATAAATGCGTGGTAGGTTAACTGATTTATAATTTTTCCCAATCTTAGGTTCAATCTAGTTACAACGAGTGTGTAAGGTTAGTGACCGATTTATTAATAAAACAGAGGTATACCAACTTAAAAAAATTATCTGGTATTGAAAATCAATAAGCGAGTTATTTCACTGTGTGATCCACTGAGTGCTTCGAGACTTAATATCATTCCGATAGCATTCGAAGAAGGTAGCGTACCGCTTTAGAATGTTATAATATGTATTTTAATTGTATAACTATTGACTTCACACTACTAATTTTGACAGTTAAATAAAATCTTTACCTAAGTTTATTTAGATATTAAAAAATTCTAAAGCTACCAATTTATGGCGTAGGACTTTATTGATATATGTAATGACTTTATTGTTATCAATATTAATCCGCAAGTAAATGGCAGTGGTAAGTTTGTATTTAGAGTAAAAATTCTCCCATTTGAGCGCATTAAAATGTAGATTTTGCCATAGCAACCGATTTAACCACCTAGTGATTTAAATAGTTACTATCCATTCATTGCAATCTGCACTAGCTGAACTTCAATAGCAATTTTCGATGTCGACTTTAAACAGTTTGACACACACTCTTTAACTTCGTAGAGACACTCCGTCTCTGATGGTTTTTTTAAGAGCGGTAGGGCGATAAGTTGGTCCTGGTGGTAAAATTATAAATCGGAAGCAACGCAATTTTTAAATGAAATAGGATTGCAACAAGAACCGAAGACTTGCCGCAACAGAATACCACAAAGTGATCATGTTCAGATCACTTTTGCAGTGTGTAGCTACATTCTGAAAGCAACGTTTATAGTTATCTGGTAAAGTTTACAAAGACAGAAGCGACACAATTTGGGTAAATTACCGGCAATCAAAGCATCAGGATTTGAAGAGTGAAGAACACGAACCTCCCCTGAGTTTCTTCTCATTTCTACGTGCATCACACACAACTATCTGTATTCTCCTCCAAATGTTGTCTGTAAACAGTTTGCAAATACTTTTTCTTAAAATTTTTTTCCTTTGAATACTTTAAATAAACGTTTTGATTTATTTCATTAAATTATATTATTTGTTCAACGTGTGTTATTTCTTACGTGGAATGTGTTATTTATGTATACTCAGTCGGCCACTCTAGTTACTTAAACTTGTCTTACAATATAATAATATATACAGCTTAACAAGTAACAGTCTACTGTGGTGCCAAACCTACTAAGTCATCTGCAGTTTACTATGACTGATAACTGTCCACCTAAATGCATAAACGTTCCAGATAAGAACACAAACAAACTTTTTTCAAAAGCTTGCATAATGTTTGGAAAATTGCATTTGTAAATATAAACTGAAGTAATTTACATTTTATCCCCGCAAATAAGTTTAGATGTTACTTTCACATTTTTAATTAATAACTTTGACATTTTAATAAATTATTTGCAATTTTACAATTTATTTTTTCTTGTACCATTTTTTATTAGAAGGCCCGCGAGCCACATCCTGTCTGTATAAAGATTTCCGCTGCCCTGCCATGAAAATTTGGGAAATAAGAAAAAAAAATAGCTTCAATAATTTAAAGGAATTACATAAATGTCGATATAAGATTTCTACTTGTTTTCAAATTAGCCGTTTTTGTACAGTACGGGGGGTTCTTTATATAACCGCAAAGCTTTGTAGTTCTCAATTATCGATCATAAACGACTCGATTCTCGCTGCACTCCATTGCAGTGTTGCTAAATGTAGCGAGATTCCGCTACTCACAGCCAAATTTGAACCTTCGGGAGATGGTGCCGTGAAAGGTTGAAAATTCTGATAACGCTACGACTTTTTAACAATACACTCGAAACCAACTAGCAATTATGCATTTAACGCTTCGGTTTTGCGTGTCGCGATACCTCAAAGTTCCCGACGGTTGTGTTGTTTCCATTTACGTACTGGAATTACGAAAGATAAACACATACCTTGCAGTTAAGGCTGTAGCCTTGTAAGGAGTAAGTTTGTGCGACTGACGCTACATTCAGTGAAACGCTACGGTTGACTCTGACCAGCGTATGGAAAGCGATATCGCCTCTAAGCGCAAGCTGCTGAACTAGCGCGCAGTGGTTTCATCGTGATAGTATAAATTCGGGAATTTAAATGGTGACCCAAAATACTATTGGACGCAACTCTGCAACAATGTATCGTAGGTGCCTTTATCGTAGTTTCGCATGCATCGCATTCTAAAAAAGAAGTTACAGATAACTAATGAGCCTGCTGTACTCTACATGGGTACATTCAAATTATGATGACGTTCTGGAAAGCTAAGATGGAAGGTAGGTGTTGACGTCTCATTGACAGTAATATTATTAAGAGATGAAACCAGAAACATGCGAAACAGCACAAAGACAATTCTTTAAATTGTATGGTAGTTATACCAAATAAACCTTAAATATTTATTTAGCCACCATTTTTAAAATAAGTGCTTAGTTAAGTTGAATGATTTATTTTTACCTGGCCTATCATAATTTTTATTATGTGCCAAATTTGTCGAAAATTGATTGAGTTATTTTCGAGCTATAATATAAAAGTTTTTGTACTTGCGACACTATCTTTCGAAATGGCGGGCAAAAGTAGTGGTGTTAAGCATACATGATACTTTTAATACATACCATTAATGTATAAAATTTTATTGGAATTTGGACAATTGGTATAGTTGTTATACCAAATAAGCCTTAAATATATGTACGTCCGCCATTTTCAAATTAAATGTCTAATAAGGTTTATTTATTTATATTTACTCGGGATATCATAATATTACTTACTTGCCAAATTTGAAGATAATAGGATGAGTAGTTTTCAAGTTATAACGTAGGAGTTTTATTTGTTCATGTGGTACTATTTTCCAAAATGGCTGACAATAGTGGTTTTTGTTATGCTTGTAATATATACTGTCAGTGTACAAAATTTGTTTTAAATTTGCCAAATGGTATGGTAGTTATACCAACAGTAAACCTAAAATATTTGTATGGCCACCATTTTTAAAACGAGTGTCCAGTTGAGTTCAGTTTCTAACATTTACCTTAACAATTATAGTATTACTTATATACTAAATTTGGCGAAAATTTGTTGAGAATTTTTTGGGATAATGTAAAATCTAATTTTTTTTAATGTGCCATTACCATCCAAAATGGTAGACCAACAACAATATTCACTTCTGAAAGTAATGCTTACAACTTGCGTTGTAAGCATACACTATTTGGTTTAAATCGGTTGAATGGTTTCCGAGATATGACATCGTCGAAAAATATAAAAGCCATATGTCCTTACTTAGTCACATATGTGTACCGAGTTTGCTGAAATTCAGTTTACATGTTCAAAAATTGAAAGGGGAGACACACACGCAAAGACACACACTCAGCCACACATCTACACACACACACACACACAGAAACACAAAGAGGAAAGTGATGTCATAAGCCTTTCATTCCTTCGGAAAGTAGGCTAAAGAGTAGTTTTTAGCTGTGTTGAAGGGCATGTAAATAATATTTACAATGTGTGTGATGTCTTGAAAGCCCCATTCCCTCATAAACTGGAATGGGCTTTCTTTCCGCAGGTAAGCCTATTGGGATACGTTCCGTAGTTTTGTTAAAGACGTTTTAGCCTACTTTCCGAAGGAAAGGAAGGCTTATAAGTTCACTTTCCTGTCTGTGAATGTGTATGTGACTGTGCGTGTGTGGGTCCACCCTTTCAATTTGAACTCTTCTACCGAATTTCACCAAACTTGGTACACACATAATACTTAGTAAGGACACCTGACTTAAATAGTTTTCGACCACGTAGGGCACTTGCTTTCAAAATGGGGGCTACTTTAAAATTTTGGGTGATATGTTGTTTTTCAGGAACCATTCAACAGATTTAAAACAAATTTCCTATGCTGGTAGACCATTGTGTAAGCAATAAATTTGAGACAAATATTGTTAAAGCACCAATTGATAAAACAAAGATTTTATATTTTATCTCGAAAACTATTCAACCAATTATCATCCAGTTTTGTATAACTATGGTAGACCACTTAAACTTAAGTGATTAAAGTTTATTTGTTACTCATTTTAAAAATGGCGGCCATATAAATATTTTAATTTTATTTGAAATACCTGCCATACCATATAACCAATTACGACCAAATTTTGTATACTGAAAATATTTATTACAGGGGGCACAAATGTCAACAATTGACCTTTTGTGGGCCATTTTGTAACATAGCATCATACGAATAAATAAAGTTACTATGTCATACACTCAGTAAATAACTAACCGATTCTTTCCAAATTTGGTTAACAACTAGTACTAAGGCAGATGATTAAAAGTGGTATTTTTAATAATGCCAGACACTTATTTTCAAAATGGTGGCGATATATCCGTTTTTAGCTTAGAATGATATATCGTCGAAACCATGTAATCAATTTAGACTTAATTTCGTATGCTGACAGTAGATATTACAACTATTAACTGTATATAACCATAGTTAATTTTTTCCACAATTTTGTAAGATAGAGCAATGCGAGCAAATAAAATGTTTGTATTATTTCTCGGGAAACAATCTACAGATTCCTTCCGAATTTGGCGAACAAATAGTACTGCAGCAGGTGGTGTAAACTTGTATGTTTTCTGTAGGTCAGGCACTTATTTTCAAAATGGTGTCTCTATAAATATTTTAGTTCAGCATATTTTATTAACAAAACTTATTTCTCTATAACTTTGTAGGCTGGCAGTACCTATTACAACAATGAAATTTGTCTATGCAGAGCATCATATCTCTGGCATTTTGTAAGATACCCTTACAAATAAAAATAATGATTTTTATTTCGTATCTCGGGAAACAAACAACCCATTCTTACAAATTTTTTCGAAGGTGTACTGTGTAAGGCCATAATAATAAATTTATTTTTTTACAGTAGGACACATATTTTAAAAATGGCGGCTATAAAATCATTAGAGTTTTGTGGGTGACATCTAAGAATCTATGTAATCTATTTTTAATTAACTTTGTATATTGACAGTATAAAATCATAGAAATTGCTACCCGCATTACTTTCTGGTCCTCCATTTTTTAAGATCACCACATGAAAATAATGGCAGTTTTATGCCATATCTCAAGGAACAATCAATATATTCCCTCCAAATGTTACAGTGGAACATTTCAAATAAATTTGTACCAAATTGTGCACACCATAAATGCTACAGGAAGCTATGTAAACTTTCATGACTAAAATGGGTCAGACAAGAATGTTCAAAATGGGACTTCATAAATCATTTACGTAAGTTGGGAAGATATACAACAATTTAACCAAATTCAACCAGAATTTTTTTAGTAGACAGTATGCATTAGAAGAATCGTGTATAGAGCCTCTTTTTCTGGCAATTTTGTACGATAGCATGAAAAATTAAAATTAAATTTATATGTCATATCTCAGGGACCAAACAACCTATTTCCATCAAATTCTTCACACAAGTAGCGCTACGGTAGGCCATGTAAACTTACATGTTTTATCTGGCTCAGTCACTTATTTTCAAAATAAAGGCCATGTAAATATTTAAGGTTAGTAAACCCAATTATTCGAAACTTTAAACTGGTTCAATCCGAAGTTTATGCTCCGAATCCGACCTCCTTAATGCAGTGAATTTGACGCTAGCTTATAGTACGATGTTTTCTGGGTTCAAGTTCCGGGCAGGGAACATGTGAGTAGTATGACTCTGGGCATTCATGGCCAATATATTTGAAATGGGAGCTGGGTGGCTGGGACTCACGGTCTTCGGCTCGACTCAGGGTGCTCGGAAACTGTCAACTCAGGATTGACGAACTAATTCTTCAAGCATATTTTGGTTTCTGGTAGCCACATTGGTTTTATAGGCACAGGTTTAGTCAAAACCTGAATATTTTTGCTTTATTCCATGTTATTTTATTTTAATTTAAAATAAACATCACGTATTAAATGATAAAGAGCATAACTCATTTTTCATTCCTCTATTTCATTCCCCAATATATGCATTAAGTTCATTCCTTGATTTATGTTACAGTTGCTATAGTTTCCACCATTTCGTTGTAGAACGCACTGGTATCTCGTGTTTTCAGAATTTTCTTCTAGAGTGCGCTGATGACGAAAAACGATGACGTCACATTGTTCGCTCGTGATTGACTGTTGGTAAGGCGACATCTCGGACTCTAGGGTATATAAGGCGCGAATCGTCTCAGTTTTTCGCCTGATGCGAAAGGTGATAGATCGTCTTCTCTCTCCTGGCCTTCTTAGCGTTCAGATCGGTAAACTTTTTTTGTTCTGCTCGTCCATTAAATGTTGTGGGGTATGATCGAGCGTGCTCGTAATAACGCGTTTATTACATATTGGATGGTGCAGAAACCTTATGGCTTATAATTATCATAACAATTAATTAAGCTTTTTTAAATTTAACCTGCAGAGATCAATATGAAGTGTGCATTTAAAGGTGTGCCTGCGAGCGGCGTCCCGAGTTCATCCTTAGCCGTAACTTCGATGACTCTAGATGAGCTGCCGACATCGTCACCGATGCCATTCTACCTTCGACTGCATCTTCAATAACATCGGTGCCATCTACTGGGCCACTACGTCGTTACCCATGTCGCTTCTGCAATAAGACATTCGTGTTCAACCACGGTGCTCGAAGGCACGAAAAGTATGGATTTGCGAGGAATGCAGATCGAGTGATATGTAAATGAGCAAATTGCGTATTGTCGTTTGCTAGAAACGATAGTTTGCAAAGGCATGCGAAAACCTACACAGCCGTTGTACCTTCACCTACCCAAATCCGTCATATGCAATCTCCTTGACCGCAGCGCACGAGTGTACTTCCCACAAAACCAAGGGTCCAGTATGAGCATACGCCATCGTGCCGGTCAACGCCACTGCCGAGAATCGTGGAAGTCTATTGGTTGGTTAAGGACAATGATTTCGTGGAGACTGAAACTGCTTTCCGGCGCAATGTAAAGACATACATTGCTCTAAATGAGGACGTCTCGTCAAATGATATTTGCTCAGTTTTGGCTTGCATGACGAAAAATAGAGTTCAGAAACTCACCAAAGAAGTACGGGAGAAAGGGCCTAATTAAATTTAATATGTGGCTAGAGTGTGAATATACAAAACCGAATCCTTTCGACGAAGGTGAGAACAAAAGAGCATTCAAGGCTGCGAGCGTACCCGTGTAGGAGACTCATGAAATCTAAAATGTTGTAACATTCTATAAAGGAAAAATATGCGAAGAAGAAGAAACGTACAAATAACGTGGTTCAGGGTGGAGACTATCGAAAGTTAATCGACTACAGTTGTAGATAAACAAGCTGGTTCCACTATGTGCCTCATCTTATATCGAGCTGCCTGCAAGGATCAAGAACTATAAGGCCATGATTAACCCACAAAACACAAACGAACACATGTGCTTTAAATTCGCCATTCTGGCACATTACACGGAAGGCGACCACCTGTATCATTAGGAGCAATGTTATGACGAACTGGAAACAAAATTAGATTTTTTGGGGCTAGAGTTCCCTACACCACTAAGATAAATCAAAATTTTCGAGAACAACACTGCTGTTTCGGTTAATGTTTACTCACTCAATGCCGAGGAGAATATTGTGTCCATACGTTTGGTATAAGAAGAGAAGTCAGAAGACGTTATCACAGTTATCGCAGAAATTGCAATGTTTTCATCAACATAGATCTGCAAGAGCACGTTCAGTGCAATCACCACCATCAAATGTAAGAACAGAAGTAGTTTGAGGAATGACACTCTTGAAAACCTGATACGCATTTCTCGTACCCTTTACGACCATCAGTATATGCAACTTATGAAGAACAAGACCAGGCGCTTTTCACACTAAAGTTCTTGTCAGGTTGGTTACCATGCAATTGTAATTTTCTCAAATGCATTTCTAGGGGTAAGGATGATAATATCATTTGCATCTCTGACAATTATTTATTATCGTTTGTTATTCATAATAATTAAAGTGGATTTCATTTAATAATGAAAAATTTGCCCTGACCTAACTTATTTACGCATTTGTTCCATTTCCTGCCAGCGAGTAACTTAGATACTTGTAAAATTATGTACGTAGATATTTAAAACTCTGCCAACCTGAATTAAGCCAATAGCTTAAAAATAAACCATAGAAATATCCTTGTATGAGTTATGTGATTATAATTTATTCCTTATTATATAAATCTTTAGTTTTGCTTAATAGTAATATTTTATAGATTCGAGGTTTTCAAACGATTAGGAGTACATCGCAAAGCTTCATCAGAATTTTGGAACATTGTCGAGGAACTTCATAGACACTTTTTTTTCACATCTTAACTTGCGGTGGTGCAGCGGTGGTGTTGTGGTAATGCTATTGCCTTCCACCTAGGCCAACCGGGTTCGGTTCCCAGCAGAGTTGCTCCCGGTTTTTCGCATGTGGGAATCGTGCAGGACGATGCCGCTGTTCGGTGGGTTTTCTCGGAGATCTCCCGTTTCCCTCACCTTTGCATTCCGGCACTGCTCCATACTCTCCTCACTTCTCGACTTTTAGTGTAAAAGAACGTTGGGGTAGACGTGAGAGTGTCAAAGGAAGTTTCTGTAATTGGAATCTGTTAATGGTGGAGATATCTTCATCCAGCAGGCAAAAAGAGCTGGCTGTTTTGTCGCCATTTCCGTGATTTGGGTAAGAAGTAGGCGATGTAGTTTGTCGATTGAAGAGAGTCGCCGGCTTGTGGAGCAGACGACACGGGCGGGGCAATGTCGGTGGTACAGCGAGCTGACGTGATCACCTCCCCCCCCCC
>NQII01002899.1:385249-433515 GCA_002778355.1 Clitarchus hookeri | reverse complement strand
GGGTACACGTTAAATGGACACTCTCCCTCGAGATGGCCGGAGGGGCGGCAGAGGACGGCCTACAAGAACCAAGCTCCCCTAGGGCGCATTACAATCCTCTCAGGACACATCTCGCCAGACAAACAAGGCAAGAACATCTACTCGCTCTGCCACCGTAAAATTTCATATAGATTTAATTTGCCTGGCGAAACACAATTTGCGGATGCTGGGGGAAGAGGCCAAGGGGGGGGGGCGAGTCTTCGGATCTCACAGTGCTCCGAGGACGAGGTCGCCTGCTCAGGAGTGGTGGGGGGAGGGGAGCTTTAATTAACGCGAGTGGTACAGTCGGCTCCGTGACAACTGTGCCTCGTCTAGCTGGCGCACCTCGCCAGTTACCGAGATCGCGGAGTGCTAGTGCCGGCTACGTCGACTGTACTCGCCTCGCCTCAACAGTTCTCGAATTATACATCTTTCTGCAGCTGTGGACACGTCATTCTGGTGTCGGAAACACGACGTGGAAATTAACTGGATTAGTCGCATGCAACAGCGTCTGACAGCGTTCAACCACATGTTCTTACCTTCTTCATTAGGCTAACGATTGTTATGCTCTTAAAAATAGCAACATGTGAACGAAAATGTGCACTTGAACAAGCGAATAATGTTCATACGTTATTTGAAAATATGCACTGAAAACAATAAAACACAACGTCTATATATATTGCATAATTAGTGAATTTATTTTTACAATATTCAATTCAATTATTTAGTTTCTAGGAAATTTATAAGCTGTGGGTGCACTTAATTATCATATCATCGACCAGTACTCATATACAGACCTATACCTATATTCACACACGATAATCTTGCATTCTTAAAAAAAATTTCTCTGAACTATAATTATACATCTGAAGCATAATGCAGTTTAGCTATACAAAAGTATATTAATCCACCCAACACACTTTTCCATTTATTTCTTTGCCTTGATTAAAGCCACATATTTTCTTCTGTGGGCAGGGACCGGTAATTTAAAAAATGCGCTGTGCATTTTTCGAGAACTTTTTTTTTTGTTAATTTCAATAAACGACGGTACGCCTGTCCTAAAACTCTAGTGGTTGCCTGAGCATTCAGCCTTATTTCTTCCAACTTATTAATACTCTAAGATATTCACATTGAACTGGTCAAATGTAATGAAGTACATGGGTTATGTACTTTTGTCATTTGTCAATTTCATTTGTATCGTACGTACCAGCGCTTCTAATTTGATATGCATAGCTATTGTTCAGAACTGAATTATTTGGTTGCCCTTTTTACTTCTTGGAAATTATTGGTATAGGAAGGAGCAGCCTCATGCGATGTAATTATGTTGTCTCGACTGCGGTGAAGGTGGTAGAGACAAGTTAATGACGAAAAACAAAAATGTTTTCTTTTTGACTTCCGGAGTTCAGAAATACATTTTAAACTATTAAAATCAAGGCGTTCTCTTCAAGAAAAGTTGTACCGTTCCAACATTTCTTAGACCATGTGCTGCATAATAAATATGTCTCATTTTGGAATTTAGAATTCTCCGACACTCGCCACGTGCAGAGCTGCATCGGCGGAGACCACGAGAACACGACGGCCACAAAAGGCCGAGTGCATCACTGAAAAAAGAATAATTCACCTAACGTGACACATCGATAGTTTTTAGCACTATTATCTTTCTTCTTACCTTCCCCTGTAATTTCACACACAAAGTTGGTTTCACCTATCTCTTTGGTGCAGGTATAACACAGGACATGATATTTTCTAATGGTTTATCCTTTGGTGTTGATGGCTTCGCATACATCTTAAGAAACTCAACGAGTTTGTATTTCCTAGCTTAGCTGACGGAAAGTTATCCGAGCAGTAGCTTAATCATATGTTTGGATTTACTTCCTGGTGCTTCAGTTCTAACTAAAACCGTTGTTAAAACAAGTTGACGTCTTTGTTTCATAGTTATCTCTTTCATTTTATTATGTTTCGCTTAACTAGTCACCTCGTTGTTGTGGTTATGGCTGTTTTAATATATTTACATTGCCAAATACTTCCAGCTACTGCAAAATCTTGTAACGTGTGCACAAAATAGTTCAATACCTACCGATAAATGTCTTTTCTTTAGTCTCTGCAGAGTAGGCTACTAATTAGTGCAGCCTGCTTCAGCAGCTAAATAGTATTTTGTAATACTTTATATTAGAATGTTTAATTGCGCTGTTCGTGTTTTCTTAATTAATACTATTCATTTAAGGGATCGGAAAGGAGGAGGTGAATGTGCTGCCTTTCAGTCAGCTTGCCTCGCATTAGTGAGGTCGGCCTTGAGTTCACACAAGGGTTAAGGGAGTTTTAATCATTCTCACTTATCTGTTAAATATGTTTTCCAACGACAATACCTCTCAAGAATAATGGTCTGCATGCAAAACGCAAAAAGGTCTGAACTCTACCCGATTCAAGTGAAATGCATAAAATATGCGGTATAGGGAGAAAACTAGTACGAGCATGAAAAGCGAAATGCGAAAAGCATAAATATCCTAAACCTAACCATCATTCGCATCAAAGTTTCAGATATGCAACGTATTTGACTGACGACAAAGGGAACCCCAAAATCATAGTAATCATTAAAAATGTTCTAAACATTACTTTTTTATTTATTTTTAAAATATTTTTTTGCATATCTTGTTATGTTTTACGTTTCCAAACCTGAAAAAGAACTTAGCACGTATTAGAAAAGTTTAGCACGAGAATGAATTTTATATATAATTTTGGTATTTATTTGTTGGCTTAAAGTGTTCCTGAACAACACAAGCCGTTAGTAAGGGAAGACTATTACTTAAGAAATAGAATGGAGTCGGCCATGGCCTATGCATTCACTGGAGTCATTTAGGGAAACCATGGAAAACCTCAATCACATGCCAATACTGTCTAATCAGTTAAGCTGAAACTTGTTTTGTTAACAGGTGCGTATTTCTGCAAAAAGAAACAAATAAACGTATCATAATTACTTTTCTGGGTAGGTAAGTATCAGATTTAGACTATACCAAGATCGTAGATGAAAAGAAAATCACAGTGTACTATGTTAAATGAAATATGTTAATAAATTAGTACCCTTAGTTTATCTAAAGTATCAAGGCAGCAAAACTACAATATGTTAGTAGAATTTTAGCATGTTTGAAGACTAGTAAGCTAACACTGAAGGAGACACGTTCAGTATTGCAGTACACAATACAGTTACGTGGTTACAGAGCCAAACATACTTCTGTGTGAAACTTTCCTTGAACGGGTCGGTAAGGAAAGGTTTTGTATTTACGTCACTCTCACATAAATACTTAAGGATAAATTGCAAAGTATATACTGAAATAAAAAATAATAACTTATTTAACAGCTGTGGAGAATAATGTTGTTACAAAAATACCACGCTACAACATGGTATAAAGGAAAACAGAAACCGTGAATCACGTTCTATAAGTACGAAGTGTGTTTTATGTGCTTTAAGCAGACATCTTCCATTTTATGTAATAATTTGTTCGCAATAGCCTTACACTATTTTGAAAAACATGTCATGTAACACAAGTGTTATACATTTCTATTAACATAAAGGTGTAGTCATTTTTAGTTAAATTGGACTTTTACTCATAGTTTGTCTATAAATTAAAGTATATAATTCATAATTAACATTGATAAAAACAGAGAGAATATATATATGTTGGCAATGCCTAGTATGGAATTGTTTTTACGCAGAATATGATTAAAGTGGGTGGGCATAAATGAGATGCATTGTATTGAGCCTTGTTTGCATGAAGTGGTAGGATAGCAGGAAGCATAACTCTAGCAGGGCTTCAGAAAAATTGGACTTTACTAATAATGGACTATGCTTCCATCGAAAAGAAATTTATTTCTCATTGTATACACGTGTCATTAAAACATGTAAATATAAAAACAATACTTCACAAAACATATAAGCAACTTGTGTGTCTCAGAGTGATGGTAAGCTAATTTTCTCTTGCCATGGCTGGGAAAGATTTTCCCGACATGAGAGAAAGTATCGTTTCCAACTATCCAAAACTTATGCCAAACAAAGCAGTAAAGTTGATATACAGGATGAGTATAAAAGAACACCCCAACTTTGAAGGTCTAAAATATCAAAACCAAACAACCTACAACCTTGATTGACCAATCAAATGAACAGTGGAACCGTGAAGTTTGTTTACCATACATTCATAAATGTTTAATGTGACCACCATGAGCGGCCCGAATTACATCTATGCGATAATTAAACTGGTTCCACTCTCTTGTCAGCATATCCGGTGTTACGGTTTGGATGGCGTCCGTAATTATCGTTTTGAGATCGTCAATGTTTGCTGGCAATGGTGGACGAAACACTTGATCCTTTATGTACCCCCATAGAAAAAAATCGCATGGGGTAAGATCCGGGCTTCTTGGGGGCCAGTGATAGAGAGCCTGGTCACCAGCTGCTCCTCGACCAATCCAGCGTTGCGGCAACGTCTCGTTCAGGTATCCGCGAACAGCTAGGTGCCAATGGGGTGGCGCACCATAAAGGAAACATCAGACCGTCCCCTTCACATTGACGTGTCGAATGCGAGCTCCTTACCCCCTCACCACCTCAACCCGAAGGTTACGAATGCCATCTAAACCGTAACACCGGACATGCTGACAAGAGTGTGGAACGAGTTTGATTATCGCATAGATGTCATTCGGGCCGCTCATGGTGGTCACATTAAACATTTATGAATGTATGGTAAACAAACTTCACGGTTCCACGGCTCATTTGATTGGTCAATCAAGGTTGTAGGTAGTTTGGTTTTGATATTATAGACCTTCAAAGTTGGGGTATTCTTTTACGCTCAATCTGTATAAGAGAATGGTTAATTTTTACAGCACGTGTTTGTTTGTAAAATTGTGCTGAAAATATCGAGAAGAACTAAATATAGTTGAGTTAGACATTAAATATTGCGCTCATTGAGAAATAGAAAGAGTAATAGTTGAGATAGATATAATAATTCTGTAAATAATAGCTGTGTGCATAAATTTAAATTAAATTTATTTCTATTCTTTTTATTAAGACCTCTGTCCTTCGCAAACTCGAATGCGCCCCTCAGGTGTATTGTAACAATATATGTAACGTTTATTTTCCATTGATTCCGGCGTTATGGCTTTAGACCAATAACACTGCTAAACATCTGCCCTTTATTTTGCGAAATTACCGTTATCCTGACGTTTATGATTGGTTGATAATGCTCTGTCAGCGATAAAGACAGTAGTGCAGGCAGCTCAGGGGATTCACTAGCATCGTATTTCTGACACGGAAGACCACAACTTTTATTTATATGGAATGACTGGTCTGTGTGTTTGTGTTGCCGTAGCGCAAATTAGGGTAATATAAACGGACTACACAAGAAGAACGTTTTGGGCGTCCGAAGTAAAAAACTGAGAGAAAACAATTTCCTTCATCATGATTTCGGGTGACCCATATGAGTCACTGAATTAGTACAACAAAATGTACAGCGAAATGAAACACATCGGCAGTCATGTGTGTGCCAGTAACCTCCTGAGACTACCCTTAAAATGTCAGCAGGGGAAAGCTATGTGGCATTTTTTTCTCCATCGAACGAAGCAAGAATGCTGCAGTATTGTGTATTACAGCGTATCTCACTTGTCATAAGAAGCAAATAGTGGCTGAGTTCAAATACGCTGAAGACCTGAAGAGAGCCCAAGTGCTTCTCACCAGGTATTTATCACTAGCACAAACCATGATGGTATCGGGTAACCTCAAATATAAAGGGAACTCACCTTCAGTTAGGGTTCGTGTTTGTAAGATTACTAGTACACATTTCATCAACTTAATAAAGTACGACAAGATTTACATTTTCACAGTAAATCCTTAGGTTATAGTATAAAAGCAATACCAGACCGCGCCTGGCTTCAACAAAGCGCGCTTTCCTAAGCGATAGCAATGTTCCACTGTGGCTCCGACCCGCTAGATTGCCGCACATTGTAGCCCATCGCACATAGCGTACACGTCCAATAATCGTGTGCAACAGCATTACCGTGTGCCAGCAAATTTTGATTAATTCTGAACACGGGTAAAAAAAATGGCTGAGTACCTATTTATTAGGACATTGTCAAGAAACTACTTAATTTAATATTCAGACGAGTAGATCAGAGTACACAAATATATTATAAATATTTCTCACAATGTCACTTAATAATTACATATAGTATTTAATATCTGTCAGGTACCATCATCATAGTACGAACACATTATTAGACTATTTAAAAAAATACCATCAGAATAATTTTATGAGCTATGTATCGTGAGTTATGTAGAACTTAATTTAAAAATTTACGTTTACTTACCTTTTATTTTCAATGTTTATTCAGTAATAAAAATGCATATATAATAATATGCATATACACACACACGCACTGCTATAAATAAGGATAATATACATATATCAAGTAATAATAGAACGCTTTACCTGAAAGGTGTTACGTATTATGTAATACATTGTAATTTGGCTTAAAATAATTATATAATCCTACTTTTAAATCATTAAAATTTGAACTAAAAAATGTTGCTTACAATTTTATTTTGTAAACAGAATGAATTTTTTGTATTCGAACATGACTAATATTCATTATTTGTTATTTGTAATTGTGTCTCTGCATCTATGCTTGTTTCAGTGTTCACTACATTGTAACATTCAAAAGTGGTTAATTCTACGATATGTTAGGGCCTACCTTCTTACCCACTTAACTAGCAACGTAAATGCTGGTTCTGTACTTTGTATATATATCGATTATGTTAATTATACTGTGAAATTCAATCATATAACATATCCTTTCACTCTTTTGTAGTAATATTAACTACACAACTGCATTAGTAATAGTACAAAGAACTAATCTGTACATATTTGTATTAGTACATCCTGTTCGAAATTATTAAATTGACATATACTATATTCTGAAGCTATTAAACTCTATTTGAGATATACTGAGTGCATTATTTTAAATAAAAATACAAACCACGGATGGAAATAAAAATTGTCGTTTCATTCGCGCATGAAGCATTACGAAACATTTATCATACTATCAGCACCATGAAATATATTTATTTTGTGAAATACAAAAACGCATTTCGTATTGTATTCAGTGTCCTGAGTTTACTGAGCGAAATGTCTTAGTGTTTATGCGGAATAAATGAAATCGCATGCTGTATCAGAATGGAATCATAAGATTATGGTACTTTTTAAACGGCAGCCATTAAAGAATTTATTACAGACTCCTCTGAATAGTTAACCTTCTGATAGTTTCATGCCTGTTGTTGCATTCATAGAATGACAGCAGACGGAAGTTTTTTGAGGAATCTAAAGGCTGAAAAAAAACGTTCATCGAACGGTGGCTTGTACACCGCATTTGAACTTATTGAGGCCACATAAGCTAGCGTCTTATACCGTATAAACATGCCTTCGTAATTAATTGGTACCAATGAACCTGAATATCACAAAATAATGTGAAATCATATCATTTTTTTTAAATACTGATTACTTCTGCAATTATATTTCTGGTAACGCACAGGATAAAGAGATTGTTGCCATTTTGGAGGGTGTGTTTCTTATAAAAAAAAACAAGAACATGTCAAGTGATAATTATAATATACTGAGCACTAAATATATAGGAATATGTTTTTCTTTAATTGATTTTAAGTACAAAGTACGATGTAACCCTTGTATTTCGTTTGTTCTTATGTTCAAGTATCAAATAAGGACCGCTGATTCACTGGTAAAATACAGGATGTAACAGGAAGTGAAAACTATCATGAAGACAGCATTGATTACAATGACTATGAAGATAGTGTTGATGAAGTATCTGATGAGAAGCATGATGATTCTCTCGACGGTCCGGCACATTTAACCAACGAGTTTCCTTCCACAAATGTGGTGTGAAGAAGGCAGAAGGCATCAAGAACGCACTTTAAATATTTCCCTAAGACCCGAATGAACTTGCTGATAGACTCAGACATTTCATTGACCTGCAAAAACGAGGGGATATCTCACACATCGTTGATATATCTTCAATCATCGATGATCTGAAGGATCAGGGTTATATCAGTTAAGACCGTTGGCTACTGTCCATGACCTGCAGACATCTGAGAAATGTGAAAATAGAATGTACATAATAATAAGAAAAATATAAAGTATTTACTAAGTTAATAAATTTAATTTATTATTAATGTGTGTTTAATTTCTTACGCTGGCTCTTCTGCTTCTCTGAAATACTTGTTAACTCAGTTGTGTAAATAATATATTACGAGAGTTTGTTTAAGATGAAATTTATGAGAAAGCGTGCAGAGAGAGGCTATGGTTCTATCTGATGTATAATGCCTTACTCGGGTCGTTTGAAGTCGACTGAGTTCTAATGGCGAACGAATGAAATTAGAAATGTTTTTTAACAAATATTTCTGAGGAATGTTTCTCCTTTAGTTGGTAAGCCTGGTCAGTTGGTCTGGTAGGTTAACTTCGTAGGTTAGTATGACCCTTGGTATGGTCGACTGTGGTGTAAATGTTTTGCGAAACTTTTGCGAAGATTTCGTGAGAAGAGGTTAGTTACGAGACTCTTATTTGGAGAATTATTTTCCGAGATTGTTCATCACTGTTTTTATAGGTGGGTGGTATGGTAGGAGTCTGTGTTGGGTAGAGTTAATCTTGGGTGTAGTCAATCTTGGGTAGAGTTAGTCTTCGATAGAGTCAGTCTTGGGTAGAGTGAATCTTGAATAGAGTTAGTCTTGGGTAGAGTCAGTCTTGGGTGGAGTTAGTCTTGGGTAGAGTCAATCTTGGGTAGAGTTAGTCTTGGGTAGAGTCAATCTTGGGTAGAGTTAGTATTGTGTAGAGTCAATCTTGGGTAGAGTCAATCTTGGGTAGAGTTAGTCTTGGGTAGAGTCAATCTTGTGTAGAGTTAGTATTGGGTAGAGTCAATCTTGGGTAGAGTTAGTCTTGGGTAGAGTCAGTCTTGGGTGGAGTCAGCCTCATGTGTGCACATTTGTACTCTGTAGCTGATGTATATGTGTATGAGCTCTACATTTCTGAACATGAATATTTTTGAGTGCTTTTGAAGAAATATATTTTATTCAATTTAAAAAAATTAGTTTTTTATTATATTTCGTTACCACCCCGTTATAAACTAATTTCGTAAAAAATAGCTGTAATGAAAATATTATTTTTATTTATTTTAGCTGATTACTATGGTTATAATTGACTTAAAAATATATTCCTGGAGCTAGAAAGGATACTTGCAAACTGAATTTTACGAGCCTACTCCCTAAGAGTTTGCAAATTATATTCGCTTATATATAGCCCTGTACATATTGGCTTGCTTATGAGCCGATATGTCAAAAAATGGTATTTGCTGCATAATTATATAAACGAATATAAAATAATTTAATGTGAGCTTTGGCACATGTGATTCAGACGTCGACTGAAAATAACGAAATGTTTTTAATACATTTATCTTTTAAAAAGTTTTTTTAATTTCTAAATACAATGAAATTAAGCAAAAATAACTTCAAAATACTAGTGTTCACAAGTCATATATGCATTTGTTGAAAAGAAATATAATGGAACATTTAATAAATTAAAAATATATGTACTTGTAAGAAGGAATGGCAGCCTCCTGGTATAAAACATTTAAGCAACATTTTTCATGGCCACTTGCATAGCTCAGTAGTTGAAGTGCCCGACTAATATTCAAGAAGTTGTGAGTTCAAATCTCCATTCTTCCAAGCGAAATTTTTTTTAATTGTTGCCAGCTTTTTTAATAAAGTAAAAATTTTACATTAAAATTTTCTAAACCGATTTTTTATTAAAAAATATATGTTCGATTACATTTAAATAAAATAATTTTAATGATTTATAAATGCATCGATCCTTAGATGACGATAGTTTTACGATTATTATTGACAAGGTCGGCCAGACACCTCCTCGTGCAAACAAGTCGATGCAAGCTGAAGGTCTCAAGAGTGTTGCTTGAGGAGGTGGATGGGAATCCTAATTTAATCCAATATAGTGTAGCTGTCATTGGATTACATAATCGATATGACATCAAGATCATATTCTCCTTGAAAAGACGAGTACGGTGATTAATAAAACTAATTACTAATTCCTTTACTTTTTTAATTATAAAATAAATTTCAATAAAAATGTGTTTCTAGATTTATTTTATTTAATGAACTCCTTAGTGTAGCGTGTCGTTGGTGGAGGGGATTAGTATACACCAATGATGTTGTGTGCCATAAACGTGATAGCAAAAAACTCGCTTTCATTAAAAAAAATAATGAAAGAAATACAAAAGTCGAAATAAAAATTATGATCTGTAGAAACACTGTCGCTATTTATTTTTATATGCAAACGTGATATGATTATTAAAAATCGAAAAAGCGAGCCATTATTGAAAAAAATTTATGAAATTAGTTTTTTAGAATTATTATTATTAACTGTTTGCGATTTTTTTATAATTTTCGGAGTGGGCAGGTGAGTGGTGATGGTTACGGGTCACTGGAATGGCCGGCCATAGGCTGCGCTGACGAGGGGCGAGATGAACAAGGCCGCCGGCCGCGCCTGTGACGTCATACCTTGTGGCTCCTAGCTCCTACATGCCTGATGCCTGTGCTCCCGAACCCCCATAAGCACAGTACTTATATTTTAACGATTATGTGTATTTCACACAAAAATTTGAAATTTTATGAAATTTGATATTTAATCGTTAGGGTTTCCATGTACCTTATATTATGATATTCATATTACTCTAAATAAGAAAGGAAAAAATAAATTCTATGATATGACGATGTATACATTACAATATTTTTTAACATTAGTGCACATTTAAGAAAACTAAATTTACCGAGCAAAACGAATATTTTATATTCTGCTAGCTATATCATACAAAGTTGTATTGAAACCAGCGATTATACGAACCCACATTTGCAAAACACGCCAAGCGAATTGTTTAGCAAATTGTTTTCCTTTACGTATGCATAAAAACAGAAGAGTTGCGACTATGTCCTGCGCTTGAACCAGACCGGAAAATAAATTCCCGTTTTATGGGTGACTTATGTTCGAGAATGTGTATTCTCTAGTTACGTTAGAAAAATAATTATTTAAACAAAAAAGGTACTAATATAACATTTTAGCTTACTTTTCTCCACGTGTGTGTGCGAGTAAACTTGTAAAAGTAGTCACTTAATAGAATACTGGTTGTAACTGAACAAGTGTCTTAGAATACAATATTTATATAGCCACCATTTTGGAACGAAGTGTCTGATTCACTTTAAACATATATTTACATGGTTTCGTAGGTACAACCTTGTGGTCAAACAGTTTATATGACGGCCATTTCAAAAAAACGTTTCTCGCCCACTTAAAATATGTAAGTTTGCATGGCGTACCATAGCATTTCTTGTTTGCCAAATTTAGTAGGAATAGTTCCACTGTTTCTCTTTATATTACATAAACACTTCATTTTTTTATGTGGCGCTATCTAACAAAATTGTGGGAAATATATGCTATTGTTCGCATATCTGATGCTTGTAGTTAATAGCTTCATCATACGAAGTTCAGTCGAAATTATTCAACCTCTTATGATATGTATATCAAATGAACATAAAATACAGATATGGCCGCCATATTGAAAATAAGCCCAATGTCCATTTGAATCGCATATGTCAACATGCCGTACAACAGTATTAGTTATTTGCCAGCATAGAAAGTTAGGTTAACACCGATTGCATGATTTCGTTTAGATAGAATAGTAATAAAAATATTTTTATGGACGCCATTTTGAACATAAGTGCCTGGCTTACTTGAAACATATCAGTTTACATAGCGTACCGTAATATTTCTTGTCTGCAAAATTTAACGAGAAACCTCTGATTGTTTTCCGAGAAACAAAAAATTTATTTAACATGTTGCGCTATCTTACAAAACAGTTACCAAAACAGGCTATGACTTATCTAATTTAATGCTTTTCATTGATAATTTCAGCGTACCATTTTGGTCAAAATGGGTAAAATGGTATGTTATATAGACCGAATGAAGTTTTTTATATGGTCACTATATTGAACATGTTTAGAAGTGACATTTGCATCTTTATTGTATTATACCTCAGGATGCATCTAAATTCGCCGACAAACTTCGACTGTAGGTTAACCACGAAAAATTAGTTGAAAACATATTTTAAACCTGTGGTCAAATGGAGATAATATTTAAGATGGAATACCGATTGTCTGGATAATAGTTAACCGAAAAAAGGTCTTCAAACACCACAACATTTGTTGCTGTCATCAAATTATTACTTGTAAATAATCACTGTTGCTACCCCTATATCGTACTAACCTCCATGTCACAGTAGCATATTCGGGATTTGAAGGATGGATTACTAATTCTCATGTCACAGTTACCAAAAATTGCACCTTGTATAAATACCCTAAACCTCGCCGCTTTCGTTAATTCGTGTTTTACTTTCAAAATAATATTTGCCAATACCTGGCAGGTGGGGCGCGCACAATACCCAATAACACGCTGTCGCGGCTATTAAAGGGAGGGGAACATTCCAGAGAGAGGTACATTATAGTGGTACTGTAATAAACTTTTTCTTCTACTACAACTTCAAGAATGTGTACCTCCATTAGAATTAAGTTTAGACCATAGGTCGTGTATATGTTTTCAACTAATTTTTTCGGGATTAACCTTCACCCGAAGTTTGTCGGTCGAATTCAGATACACCCTGTATAGGCCTGTTCTACCAAATAATTAGTACTTTCCTTCATCTGGTACTTTACAGCCCTGCGGTTAACAATCATTTTAATTCTGGCTGTAACCAATTTAATTTTAATAAAAATCAAACACTTCAGCTTTAAAATAATATACAACTGTATAAACCCCATTGTGCTTTTTTCAACATAGAATTCTCAGAATAAATTCATTATATTCAACAACTCGTGTACAGATAAATGTATGTAGTTTTATAAATACAGAATATTCGCTTTTATAAAATGTTGCGTCGTAATTGTGTTTAGTGACATTCTATTCCTACAATTGTTTTGCAATAAGACCGGTGGTTAAAAAGTTATTACGGTCTGTCTGTACGTACAGACAGACTTTTACATGGTTGTGAAAGACTATCTTTCAAAGGTAAATAGACTACATACGTCAAAGTTTTTGTTAATATCACCATGGATGTGTCTAGTATTTCCAAAACGTAAATTAAGACTCTTGACTATCGACCAGGCAAGTATAGTTTAGCTCCAATAAGTAACTAACATCATTACACAGCTATATTAATCTGCGGAAACTATTAAGTGCTGCTATCGGCAATCTTAGCTGAAATGACAAAACTGAGCCGGAAGCGACTCATCTCCGACGCCTGGCGTTGCTTAAATAATTACTTGTTTCATCCGGCCATAATGCGTTTTCCTCTTCCGCGCTCCTCGTAATTATAAATAATTAATGAGGCCAGCATTTTTCCGAAACATATTTTGAACTTTTTCCGCTGTATCTCTTTGAGAAAATAAATTATCAATTTTATACGTAACTTTTACAAATACCATTTACTTGATGCACTAAAGCCGCAATTCTTCGTCCTGGAGCAAGTAATGTATTCTTCATTAAAACTTTGGAACAAAGTAGTATGACTACATCTAAATTATAAAGTAGGCTCTGTTTTAGAATTAACTGATTCAAATTATAAATCATTAGAAATACTTATTTTGTTTAAGAAGCTTTATATAACCCACATAATTTCCGATAGCACCGAAGGCCTGGTAGTTAACTGGTAGGGTATTCGCTTCGTAATGTAATGGGTGCAAATTCGCAAGTATATTTCGAAAATTCCTTTCTTCGGATTTATCTTTTAAATTGATCATAAATTTATGGAGAAAATTATTTAGAAATTTAAATTTCATTGCTCATCAATACACGAAAATGTATGATGGTATTTTTCTTGAACAGAGGCTAATGCAACTCTGTGTGTAAATGCCACATGTTTACACGCGTGCGTGTTTGTGCCTCAAGAGATGCAAATCGACAGCGAGTTTGTATTAAATATGAACTACATATGGCGTACACAGGTAAAGCATGCGTGTAGTGTCGTATTAAGAGAAAAATGCAAGGTGTTGACACAATTCCAACTAAACAAATTGAAGTATTCTTGTCATGTGTAATGCCTAAACTCTTGTACGTAATGGAAAATCTCTTTACTACAATTTCATCCTAAATCACCTGTTACTTATGTATCAGCAATCATTAAACATTGCCGCCCTAGTTAGTATATTCCCAGCTGACACATAAAAAAACAATAACTAAAGAGCCTACTTTCCTTTGAATAGATACAAATAATTTTGAAGAAGTTTTTTAAAGTTAGATGGTAGTTGGGTCTTCAGGTCTCGTTGAGAGCGATATCATTAGAGATGGAACCATAAACAAATTCAATAATAGTGAGACAATTACAGATACACACGTGCCTTACTTGCGACTCAAAAACCGGACGCATCATACCGTAAGCTGGCGTGAAACCAACTAAATCGCGGTGGTAGGATTCGGAACATCAACTTCGATAGTAATCAGTCTAAAAGGTTGGTGGACTAGGATTATCATCTTATAAAATTTACAGTGACATCATTTTGAAAACAAGTGTGTGAGTCACTTAAATCATCTAAGTTTTCATGGCCTACCGTGACACTACTTGTGTGCAGAATTTGGTGTAAATATCTTGACTTGTTCCCGAGATATTGCATAAAAGTTTTAGTTTATCATTTGGCGCTATCTTAAAAAACATCCTTAAACAGGACCTGTATATATGTATCTGATGCTACGAATAGATACTCAAATATGTCAAATTAATTAATAGCAATGATAAACTTATCTAAATTATTTATATTGCTTCGATGCTATAAATAAAGTCAGACATGCTCTAAATATGGCCTACTGTAGAACTACTAGTGTAAAACGTTTGGTGGAAATCGGTTTATTGGTCCCGGATATATGACAAAAAAGCTCAATTTCCTCGTGTGGTGGTATCTTCATTACCGAGATTTATTGACATATTCTTCTTTTGTCATAGATAGTGTTATATATTTATAAGGTTAAAATGTTTTGGAACATTTGGCATACTGATATAAAATATTTACGTTGCTGTGATTTAGAAAATATGTAACTACCTCCTTAAGCCATATAAATTTGGATGGACTACAAAATAGAACTTGTCGCCTGAATTTGGTGGGTATCAATTATTAATTTCCCGAGATAGGACACCAAAATTTGGTTTTTCATCTAGTAAAATCTTTCAAAATGGCGGACAAATGAGTTTATGTGTTCGTTCATTTTATGATTCCGTAGATACTGTCAGATACAACGATAGTTCGAAATTGGTTACATTGTTTCGTAGATACAGCATACTATGATGAAATGTTTGAATTTCCCCTATTTGGAAATTAGGTGTCTGGCCTTCTTAAACTACAGCCTATACATCTGCATGACATTCCAGAGTACTACTTGGGAGACGCCTGGGTGTCTCTCTTAAGCACCTTACGAACCACGACCGAAATATTTTCGCATCTTGGTGGAAATAATTACGTGCAGCCTGAAACGGGGACATTATGGTGTGCCTTTATCTTTAATTGAAGTTGGAAGTTTATTTTGCTGGCTTGTGAACCTCTCCAGCCCTGCTGAAAAACCGACCACCAACGCCGACAAATGTGCCTGTCATCCAGCAATGACCGCAGCCCCGCAGGGAAGAGATCGAACAAACTGTAAAAACCTCATACGGGAAATACACGTAACAAGAAATAAACTTACAAAGAGCGTGTTTTCGGGTAAATTTTAAATAAAAATCAATTACTGACTGCCCCTTAAACTCTAAACAAAATGCTTGCCCCATTCAGCAAAATATTAGTTTAAAATGTACGTTGAAAAAGTGTTTTGTGTACGGATCCGTTATGCAGCTTTCTATAAAGTAATTATGACTCGACAAAACCAAAAACAGCGTTAAAACAACTTTGCTACCACTCACGCTATGCGACATACACAGTGAAGTATCTCATGTATTCCCCCTCATTAAGGCATAGACGCTCATCATTAAAATACTGTTCCTCCGAAGTTTAGAATCAATACGTTAGGAAATTTATGCAGCGGGAAAAATTGTCCATATTGTTACTACACGTGCAACGATATTTATAGCTCCCATTGTCCGCATATAAAACTCTTTCTACATGCAAATAATGTACGTATATTAAGTTTTGCGAGGGGAAAAATTATATACCGTGAAAAACAACTAGCAGTTACCTTCGGCAAATAAATGTTTAGTATTTTCATATATTCGTGTGCTCTAGCTCCTTTGAGAGATATAACTGATCCGTTGCAAAATACCCCCTTTTACGAATGATCTTGTAAGCCATTCATACGTGAAAGTGTCTTTCACGCATAGCTTAATAATGATTCATGATTCGGTAGAGCACAGCAGTATAAGATGGAGCTTATTACACATAAGGATTATACAATAACTATTTACGAGACTATTTATCGGGGGAGCATAAATTGAATACCAAGATGTTTATTAATTGTATTATGATTTATTACCTCACATAATTATTATTACAGTCAAATTGGAAAGTCCCCACCTTGTTCATGTTGCCGGAGGCTGATTGTGGAAGGTGGTTAACGACGGCAGGAAACACCCTTCTTCAGTGGTTTTCTCTCTGGTCGGTTCGACGACAAAAGACGCCGCTCCTGGTGTTACGCTGGCCTATATCGGGCACGTTGTTTAATATTTTCGGCTCAGTTTACTGGCCGGTGGAGGGGATTTCTGCAACTGTCTTCGCAAGGTGTTGTTGCAATCACGCTCGTGTCCTGGTTCCATGTTTGAAGGTGTGATCAGGCAGGCCGTTCAGCTAAGGCCTGATCCCATCATAACATCGCCCCCAATGTTCACTAGTGAGATGCCCTTACCTCGCCCTAGAGTCCGTTTGGATTATGTAGATGACTGCGAGTTGCGGGGTTCGTGTTGTGGCAGCAGGAATATGGATCGGGTTGAAGTCCTCTTCGCTACGGTAGGAAACATTTTTGAAAGGAATTATAGTAGACGTATAAGTTAGGTATAAGGAACTGCCAATTGCTTTCGTGCATTTCTCGGGAAAGGTGGGCCGAACAAACTCTGTGCTGTGTGTATGCAGTGGCCTTGCGGGCCTTGAACTTCAATTCAGATGGGTGTGCAAATTGTCTTCCACGCGAGTGTGGCAGACGCCCCGCGGGCGGTTCGCGAACGCGTCAGCCTTTCTAGAGTTTGTGAGTCCCTAGTACTACGTGGCGTGGATCTTTTTATACATTAATCCTTGTAAGGAATGAAGAAAAATTATTAATTATTAATCATCATGAAAATAGAAAACAATATTTTAAAATGAAAATTATTTAAATTTTGTAAATTAACTGCTCTCCCCGTTACAACACTATGCTTGCTGAAAAATAAATGCATGTTAGAACACTGACAAAAATAGTGATGTGATAGGAGAATGTTACATACTAATATAGTACGTGACGTCACGGTGGTAGGATACTGATGGGATGGTATCAAAACGTAGTATATTATTTAATTAATAATTTGAACTTCCATAAAATTTAAATATTATACAGCAGCTTCTTTTGTATTACGTTTCAATACTTAAGAGGGAAATGGAAAGGATACTTAAAGTAACATATACACACGTATTTAAAATGTTACAAAACAAAATGTTGAAATAATAAATGTTACTTATTATACAAGAAATATGTGTCCATAACAGATAATAATTTATATTGAAAGTGGTAAATTGTACAAATGATTCATTTTCTATAAACATTAAAATCTTAAATTACAGTGATAAGAAAGTCATTACTTTTTCCTTAAAGACTAGATTATTTAAATGACAATCTATTCATAGAAGTTGTCTGTTCAGTAAGTTCTTTTCCAAAAATTATTTTTATTGCAAGCATTGCCATATTACTTCTTTTTTTCACTATACATTATAAATTTTAAAATTTGATTTTGGAGGCTTCCTGTTAGTAATATTGATTTGTTTGAGTTTAAAGTTCTCTTCTACAATCATAAACTTTTAAATACAATTTTTTTGAGTAAGTGTTTGGTACCTGCAGGGTGCGGTATGAGTGGTGAATGTAAAATATGTGAACTGCTGGTTACCTGTGAATATTTTTACGTAAGACTCGCGAGCTGAGTTAAGCGCTAGTGCTGACGGCAGTGAGCGCGGTGCTGAGGTTGTTGCGTTTGACGTCAGGGCAGGTGCTCTCGTAGGCGTTGCTTGCGCCGACCTCCAGAGGAACTCTACATGAGGAGGGTTTGTTGTGACATCGCTGCTGGTTGCTGTTGACGTGGAACGTGCGGTACTGTTGAACTGAAACTTGCAAGGAAATGTATTTACAGAATGCCTTCACGGTTTGTCAAAACATCTTATATAAAAATTTCCTTAAATATATTAATAGGCCCCTAATATTTTATGAGACTTATATTTACTCAATTAACGTGTGGATGTAATCCTGTTTTATTATATTTATTGTTAAATTATATTGCTGAGTGTGTCCGACCTTGGAAGCTTATATATTTAAACGTGAGTTATAGCTCATTTATTTCTAAACTGTTTTGGTTAATTGTTCTCTCGGGCGGTATATGGATACTAACTTATGTTACAACTTTATAGTTACGTTACTGTTTTTGATCCAGTTGTTTGATAATGCCTACAAATGAAGACGGTTATACTAGTACCGGTTTCATACAAATTATTTTCTCTGAAAATATTTTATTGTAGTTAGCTGTGTGCGTAGATAAAGCTCAGAATTATTAATATATTAATAAGTACGCTGGACACCAACGCATAGCATAAGTAGAATATAGTGACCCTGATTATGTAAACAGAAGATTGTATAGAGGAAAAGGAACACATAAGTAATTAAGTACATACTTAATACAATTCTACTTCCACACAAAGGGGTAGCATATGGGGATTAGGGAAATCTGCACTCAATGACTTACACCAGGGAGGTCAAAAGCGAAAGTACCCTCGTGGTATACTTTCAAAGTACTGTGTAGTATATAAAGGACCCACAGCAAAAATCCAACGCATCCAGATTGCGCCCCTACTGCCTGAACTCTTTCAAGGCCAGTAGAGCACAGAAAAACAGGCCTCTCTAGTCAGGTCACAACTCCACCAGAGGCCTAAAGATTACTCCACGTCTCACGCGAAACGAAAAGTTTGACCTCCTGAGTAAGTACTCCTGATAATTGGGTGGAAGTGGGTAGACCGTGAGCAGACAGTCACAGTCGAAGTGGGTGTGTCTTGGGCACCATTCCCATTTCGTTAAATACCCTTGACATTGCACACGATTATTCCTTCTCACGTCAGGTTTAGCAGTCTACGCATCAAACAATACAGAATGACTGGCATGGCGTGTCGCTCGCACGTCCGAATGCCACGAGGGTTCTCCTTGTGTCCTTATAGCACTGGTTTGTGGGAAGAACGTGAAAATATTGGGAGTATGAGGAACAATAAACTAGAACAATAAACTTAATTTTAAAAGTGGGTGTGGCGCAAAATTTGCGTGGCGCGTGGTAGCACGCCTTTGCGCAAAACCGAGAGGAGACACTAGCAGTCAGTTACCTTCGGCAAACAATTTTTTTTTTTTTTTGTATTTTCATACATTTGTGTGCCCTAGCTCCTTAAAGAGATATAACTGATCCGTGGTAAAATACCCCCACCCTATCCCTACAGAGACCGACCACACTGCTACGTGGCTTTAGCCGAATTTAAAGTGACATGCGAACATCTGTATGTATATGTAGAGTCTCCATTCCAACACGTGTCAATGGTGTTCGCTCTTTAAGAATTACGCGAATTAAAACACAGTTTTATTCCCGAGATGCTAGTCCACCATGCAGATTTATACCACAGTACGAATTCCAGGAAGGACACGCGCATACAGTTCTCATTCACTACTCTTCCTTTCGTGGAGACATATAATTAATGGCTTCACAAGTGCGAAAATATTAGAGCATATTGCAGCCAGTGCATTACAGAGGCCATGCAAATTTAGAGTTATGTTAATGACTTTCCAATATAGAAAAATTATTCTCTGTATACATTTTTTTTTTGTAATTGAATTCTTGCTTGAACTTCACCTTTGTTTATTTCGTGTAAAAAATTCAGATGTGAACATTTTTCTTCATTCCAGTGAAACGAAAGATACTTCGTAATGCTGTGAAACCAAGAAACAAAAAAAAAATTGTACATTCTCCACTTGCTCATACAACACACATACAAACGCACGCACATATAACCCGAAATATTCCAGTTGCAGGCGAGACTGATAGATGCATTAAAAACTATTAAGATAAAAGCGTAGTTAAAGACGTGGATACAAGTCACAATGGAGAAGTAAACGAGAGATGCATGCAGTCGTAATCTGAGCTCGCGCACTCGTCCAACTGCGCTGCACCAGGTGTTGAATTGGACTTTGTCCTAGCGCACTGACCGCAGATGATTTGTGGAAAGGCCGCGGGGGGCATGTCGCTTCAGCAGCACGCTTTATTTCTCACACACGCTAACATTAATTCATAAGATAATAAACACAGACCACACAATTCAACACCAGGGGTCCCCACCCGGGTTCGATACTCAAATCGTTCAGCCGAATTTTTTTTTAATCACTCGAGGTGAATGCCGGGATGGTTTATTGATCGAGTACTTACTTACTGCCGTTTGCCCTAGCAACTCGCTCATTCGCGAAAAGATTTAGACTTTATATTTTTATTATTATTTTAGCTTGCACACCATCAATACCATGTAAGCTCACTGTACTACTTTACAATAATCGAGTAGACAGACACAAATAAAAAAGATTAATATCTGTTTGTTATAAGATGAAGGGGCTTTGAATTTTTTTCTCTCGCATCGAATCCACGACATCGGACATTCAGTATCACGAGCTATCCTTGTTTCGGGACGTAAAAATATTGCAACACGTAATGCAGGCGAATATGTACGTACGTACTAACTAAAACAAAAATCGTGAGCACAAAGATTTCTTTGTTACCAGCAATTCCTAGCATTTTTCAGGCATTCTGAGATAATACTTTACATTTTTTTGTTATTTAAAGCCACCACTTTGCACCCGATCCGTTGTTAGCAAGTCTGATACGGCTAGGAATATATACCGAATCAGGTAATAATTATTTTCTTCACAGCCCAACGAAAGAGTACTTCTATCCTCTAATGCATACACTGAAGAGCCAAAAAACTGATACACATGCCTAATATCGTGTTGAGCCTCCGCGATCACGCAGAAGTGCCGCAAGACGACGTGGCATGGACTCGACTAAGTCTGAAGGTATGCAGGAGGCAGTTCTCACCATGAATCCTGCAGGCCAGTTCACAAATCCTACTGCAATCTGCGAAATTACGAAGATTTGAACACATCAGTTCAGGCTTCCCTTCGAAAACGGCACCCCAGGGCGATTTTGCAACGAAGATCTATTCCACGATGTCACATAAGAGGGATACTGCAGTGGCTAGAGCTCTCGTTTCCCTACACGAGTAGGCGCGCAGCATCCTTTCTTTGGTAAACACATTTTCGCACAGGATGTCCACCTCAACAACAGCCCATTCTTCACTCGCCCTCATCCACCCAACACGACGAGACAAATTCGATTCCCAGCAAGGTCACTCCCAGATTATCGCAATTTGATTCCTCAAAAACATTTCTTCCTCAGTTCCTTTGTTTGTCAAACAAAACTCAGCCAACTACCTCACATCGAACCATATACTCGTAATGCAATATAACGCTCAAATATTCTTTAAAACATATGTACTTGCATTCGATTATATGCATCAATTAAATCACAATCTTTCCATAAAAGCAGTGGGATAAGGTTCAATAACTTGGAACAGCACAACTAAGAGCGCATACATTTATTATCCTACTTTTTCCATATATTTAAACTTTAATTTCTCTGATGTTTGCAGATAATGGATAGTACCCAATGGTTTCATTCAATGTAACCCCTTTCCTTAAGTTCAACGATGATTAAAGATATATCCTTACTGTGTAAGGAAATCAAATGTCTGAGTCTATCAACAAGTTCATTGCAGTCTTCAGGAAATATGTACTCTTTATTCTTGTCGTCTTCTGCATTATTCATGGCACTTTTTTCAACAAATCCAAATAAGAGATGAGTGAGGACGTCGAGAAAATCGCCACTGTTTTCACCGTCAACACAGTCTTTATTATCGTATCGACCCGGAATTAAATTTAATTTACGCTGAAGAAACTTAGGAAAAATCACTTTCATATGACTCACTATAACCAGTTTCATTTACGTAATATTCTCACAAAACACAGCAAGCAGCGTCGCTTCGATTGTGATTAGCAGGGGTATTGACGGAGTTACATGCCATGCGAGAATAGCCTCCTATGAACCCTGATATGTATTAACTTGGGAAATAATTGTTGCACTACTACTGCCGTCGATACCAAGCACGGTGAAAAAAACATCACATCACTTAAAATATTTACGAAAAAAATCAAATATAAAAACCGGGTATAACAGATATCACGATCAGGTAAATATGCGTCAAATCGGTTTTTAACCATGGCGATGACGTTCAGGCACATCCTCATGTTTGTTAATAATTCCTTGCAGCCTAGCGTGAAAACAAGCCCATGCCTACACAAGTAAAAGTTCTCAACATCGCACCTCAGTCCTTCACTAGAGATAAAGTAATTATTTATTTAATTAAAAGTATGGCAGCTCTAAATGCAATCCCTATTACCGATCACAAATATTTACAAACTGTTCTGTGAACTCTGCGATAATCACCATCCCAGAGAAACGTGGCAGTGGAGATCAGGCACCTTATCTACTGTGTAATGATTATTGCGCACCGACTGAGGACCGGCTATGCTCAATAATTCACATTATCCTCTCGACAGCAGTTGCACAACTACCAGAGCGCACGCCTCCCATCAAGGCGAGCTAGGTTCGATTCCCGGAGGTGGTAGCGCCCGTATTTTCTTGCATGTGGGAAACGTGATTGATGAAGTTGCCAACAGTATCGCCCGTGATGGACTTGACGATGTCCGGCAGATTTTCTCGGGACACTTGACCTTCACCGACCTAAACGTCTTAAGCTCTCTCTGAACTCAAAACACATGTTGTCCCCTGAAAAAATGTACTGGTGTGGGGGGTGGGCCGCCCACCTCGATATTTTCGTGCTATAAAATAATTGCTTAGTACCAGTATTAATCTACGCAAATCACTGACGAAGAGTACCCTACATGAGAAAATGTTTTAATTTTCTCGAGTCAGCTGCTGGAAAAGCAGTTTAACCCACCAGTTTTCCAGTGAAAGATATCAATGTTCTGGGAATTGTTCGTCCGAGAATCAGTCAACTGTTCACTCAGAATGGAGTTGCGGTCATTCTCAGAAAGATTTTTACCCGTTTAATACATTGGGTTTTTCGAGCTATGATTAATTTATTGAAAGCTGCATAACGCATCCGTACACAAAACACTTTTTCAATGTGAATTTTAAACTAATATTTTGCTGAAGGGGGCAAGCATTTTTTTTAGATGGTAAGGGGCACTCAGTGATTAATTTTTGTTAATATCTACCATGAAACACGCTCTTTTTATGCTTCTTTCTCGTTATCGTTACGTATATTTCCAGTATGAGGTTTTTACAGTATGTTCGACCTCTTGCCTTTCGATTAGAATAATTTCCTTTCATTAAATGGGGTCATTTTTGCAATGCTGTGTTCGAACCTTACATTACCTTTTTTGGTAGTATGTTTATGTGGAGAGGCAACAGCGATGTTTTCCCCCATTCGAGATAAACATGTGCAAATATGCTTCGAATATCCGCTCTCGTTGTGGCGGTATAGGTCTTTAGACTGTGATGGAATGCAGTTTGGGCCTCCATGAAACCATTGCCATTAACCAACCCAGACCCTGCCAATATTCTTGCTCGTGATGATTACTGGCACTATGGTGAATGCTCATCCTGAACCCATGGTTTTGTGAGAAGTACATTGGTACGCTGCTGAGAAGGAGACTGTACACGACGGACTTCGGTTGGTAAAGGATCTACAGCTACGCTGGTTTCTTGCATGCCTCTGCAAGTTATCGCTCCTTGCAAATGCCATGCCACATTTTACACATTTATGCGTCATTCGATCTGCATTATTCGATCTTTCATACTTTTCGTGTCTTCGAACAAATTTGGTTAATTTAAGAGAAGTGTTACATAAGCGTCACGGGTTCTGAGGTAACGCCATTGTAAATAAGATAACTGGTAAAAAATATTAATTGAAAAAAAATTAGTTTAGTACCGTATTTTATTGCGTTACATATTCCTTCAGATACTAGCTGGCGCAAACCGATACTCCAAATTTGAGCAGATTTGCAATTTCGCTGGAAAATATATGCGTATTACGTGCACGCTTGATAATATTCTGCGACCTGATGTAATTAAATATCTGAACTTACCAGTCATAATGTTTAATGACGAGAGGCGAGAGTGCGATCTGTCACCTCTGGCATCAGACGAGAAACTGTGCCGTAGGTCGACATTTTTCTCTTTATATACCTTCACCACACTAGAATGCTCTGGCGGACAAAACTGAAAACAAGAGCGGTAGTGGTAAGTGATTAAGTGTTGGTGAATAATTGTTCGGACTAAAGTGCTGGGGTAAAGGGTAACAGAATAAATACTCAATCTCAATGGTTATTTAATTGACATTGAAACGAAAAATGATTTTTAATCGGTCTTAATTAAATTTTTTAATAAAAAAATTATCGATTTAATAAATTATGCATATAGGTTTACCGCTGATTGGGATAGCTTTTTTTTTAATTAAATAAAAAATTATGGGTTTTTTTTTTAATGCCTAAGAACCAAATGTGAGTGCCGACAGAGCTCTTTGTGGCTGAATTGTCAGAATGAGCGTGTATCGACAGCTCGATTGGCAGTTAAATCGATAAATTTATGCTACCTGTGTGTTGAAAACAGAATCTAATATGGAGGACGCTGACAACGCCACTTATACTTTTAAATCATAAACAAATATGGCTACCGCCTGGTGGCTAAATAGGTAAGTCATCTGGTGACAAAATGGGTAATTAATACACTAGCACCATCTAGGTATTGAAAATATAAACAAATGACAAACGAAAAAAATGATGGTGTCCTCCAGCAATGTATAAACAAATGTGAAACTAAAAAAAATAGATGACGTCTTCTAGCAATGTATAACGAAATGACACACGAAAAAACCAAGTTGGCCGCATATGACGGAATGAGTATAGGTGAGGGCTGGTGGTGGTGATGGTGTCAGTACTCTGTTGGGCTTTGTGCTGGGGACCTCCGATAATTAACAATTTTTTAAATAAATTTTTAATTACATATTTTTATATATAAATTTTTCAGTAATTCTTATATAACTTTTAGTAATTTTTACATAATTTTTTTATATAAAATTATTAATGAATTTTTGAGATTTAAAAAAAAAATTGGGATGTTAAGGGTTATTTTTTTGTATTTTGACGTCAAATGTCACCTGAACCAAGGTCAAATATCAACATCACCGACATCTAATATAGCGGACAATATGGAGCATGAACAGCTCCGACGCTCCGAAGACCCCGCCCCTTGTCACAAAACCGGTATAGTCTTTCTAATACATACCTTAGTGTTACCGCCAACATTTCCACTGGCGTTATGGCCAGTCTGATAGGCAGTCGTGTTAAATTATATCTTGAATGCTGGGTCTGAGGCTAAATCTTGGTAAAATTCCATTGTCTCGAATTCATAAACCAAGCTGTCGGTGTTCATATGAGCCAACTGAATATTTTCAATATATTTCTTCACTATGACATCGTAGCGGAAGCGATACATAAAGGTATTTGATAAGTCCAGTACTGCAAATCTTGCATGGATTGGCGTGTCGAACTGAATACTTTCTTTGTTCATTTTCATCAATGATAGATTTCATCATAAATTATCCTGTCCTTATAAGATGGTTTTGCAGTTAGTTTTTTAATTATTTTTTCCTCGCATACCCATTCCATTTTTGCCACGTTCTTTTATTTTACATCAGCTTGCCAAACGTTGCATTGTTGGCAAGCTTGAAGAAATATTTCTCAAAGTCATTAGCAGTAGCTTGGTGCTTTTTGGTATTCATATGAAAGTAAGGTTTCAACCATGCCTTTTGATTATATTGCAAAACTCGCTTGATCTTTTTTATAAGTAGACCATGCTCAACTGCTTGTTTCAAATTTACATAGTGCACTATATAATTGTTTTTATCTGCCAGAGTAATCATTAATTTGGTCTGCATGGATCCAGGGGGACACTCATTGATAGGGAGACATGGTAAATATTTTATGGTATTTGTGTAGACTAGCAGGGAACTGTACATCCACCTCCAGTATGTAGCCTACATCGCCATTGTCTGGCACAGTCATGACGTCCAGGTTGGTGCTCACCCATTGAAATATAGAATATGGAAGGGGTAATAACATCGCCCAACCATACAAATCGTTGGCATGTACATACTGAAGAAATTTTAATGGTTTCTCTGCATCATGTGTAGTAGAAGCATGTCTGTTATTTGCTATACAATGATTTTTAATACGCTGAGATACACCACCCCAGATGAATAGGTGTATATCATAGTCAGTAAGTAGTTATAATTCCTCCTTTGTCTTTTTCAACATGGCATCAAAGGAGAATCGGGGGGCACTCACATAATGACCAAAGTTAAAGTCATATGTTTTCAGACACAGCTCCCGTAAATTCTCAAAAGCATCAGTAAGAAGCAACATATATATCTTCAAGTAGTTGTCTGAATATTCTCCCAGTGTGCAACATCCAAATTTCCTCCATACATTTTTGCATGGGCATAGTCCTCGTCACTAATATGGTGAGTCGTTTGTGGAAGGCTTCCTTAGCAGGCAGCTGCATCTCTTCTAACTTCTCCCACGAGTCAACATAATGGTAAGGAAAGATACCTTTCCTTACAACAAACCCAATTTCTCCAGTGCTAAAAAATTTGTTCGTAGTTTTAAATTCGGCGGCAGGCAGTTTCTGTGCAAGGGAGTCTTTTCATTAAGTGTAAGCGTTCTCATTGGTTCTGATGCACTATTTGTCTCCTGAACCTATTCAACGATTTTCAGAATGTCGGACATGAAGTTTTGGCAGCATTTTTTCATCTGTGTATAAAGGGGTTTATATCCATACCTGATGTTTTTGATGCCACTATGACACTGTTGTCCACAAATTTGTAAATTCCATAAATGTACGACTCATGTTTCTGGTGGACCATTGTGTATGATTGATTGGGGTTCAGGTTCACATGATGTAACAGGCTTCAGCATGGCTTCAAAACCTGCATATATTACTATTGGAACCTTAATCATATTTTGATCACTCTTAAATTTCATAATTGCAGGCGTGTTGTTCGATGTTGACTGAGGCATCTCTATTCTTGCAGGAGCTTACAATATTACAAATGCTGCTCAAGAGTTTCCTCTCCAGTGAGGCCAGTAATGCGCGGAATATCATGATAGTATCTGAAGCACCTTTGGCATGCCTATATAGATCCATTATGCTATGTCAGCTATGAATGTATGAGTCTAGAGAAATTGGTAATTAAAGTGTAATGATTGTTGCTGCCATCAGTAAGGAGTAGCAAGTCGGAATGTTCAGGTTTCTCCTCATTGCATATGCGTACGGGCACCACATTCTCATCTTCGAGCGAATAAATAATCACAGAAACCCCGGGGTTATTTATGTCAAACAGACGTATTTGGCTCAGAGGTATAAGTAACTCGAGTACACTGATTTTAAATTTGCCTTCCAAGCTGTGATATTTCTTGTTGACATATTCTGGGTGTGCTCCTTCTACGGATTTTGACTGGATAGTCCACATGGAACATTCTTGATCTTGGTTTTGCGGATTAAATACTGTCTTCCTAGCCCTGATGCTTGTTAGTAAATCGAATTAGATGAAGTTTTATGTGGATCAAGCTTATTGATCCTTAGATAAAGATGTTTTACAGAGGTGAGGGTTCAATCACATTCCTTCCCCTGGTATTCTTCTTCTTCCTTGCAGATCTTTTTGAAGGTAGCCATTACAGCATCTTCAATATCATCTAAGTTGTACAGAGGTATATTTTTGACTTAAAAGTACGATGATCATCTTGGTTGTCATACGGCTCCAGCTTATCATAAATAAAATCCAACCATATGTAAAATTGATGGCTTCCTGTGTTTCCAATTCTAGAGTTAACTGGTTGATAGTGTTCTCTTTCATATCATTTAAGTGTGTACATATGTTGCTCGTTGTAGTAACTGTATTATTTGCAATGAGAGTCTTAAAATTATGGTTGAAGGCTGTCTCTACCAACACAAAGCCATTTTCATTAAGTTTGCCAGCCCCGACGACTAATGTGTAAATGGCAAAAGCTGCCCTTTGTCGGAATCAGACGAGCTGGAACAGATGGACTTCTTTGCGTGTCAAAACATCGACGCTTCGCTGGTGGGGCAGTGGGACCATTGCATTTGGCACTGTGCGCACACATATTGTCAGATCTGGTAAACTACCTCTCACATTAACTACATTCTAAGAATTTTAAGTCTGAATTTTGCCAGCAGCTACGCTCGTGTCTTCTTGCATCGCCAGTGTGAGCGAAATTCTCGTTGCAGAATTTGCATCTAGAAGTTTCCTTCTGCTTCATTTTGGCTAGTGCAGCCGTGTATGTGTGTAAACATGTTGTCCTTGCGGGCAATTGACACCCCAAACTTTTCGCATACATGCTGATCTTCCCTGAAGAGGTGGGCCAGCAATTTCTCTCGTGACGGAGCACATTCCAATGATCAGTAAACACTTCATCACAAAAGCCACACTGCAGTACTGGTGTAGGCATATTTCTTACCACAGTCTAAGAAGTGAGAGGAAGGGAAGACACATCGACACAGGATACCTTGCCATCCATGGTGTGTGTTGTAGGAACAGTCACCTGCACAAGCACAAAGCACATTTAATTATACTAACAAGCAAATATAACTATATGATGGGACATTGGGACATTGTGGGGGCAGGAAGAAATAAAATAGAATATTAAAACATGAAAGTCATACCAGAAGAAAAAGAAGACAGATGTGTGATGTACTGGGCTAGCAACGATAAAATGCGCTGCTAACGTTCATTACATGGCTCTTCGATTTGATTTAGGAGAGAGGGAGTTGATACGAACGAACAGTGAAGGATGTCTCTTGGGCAAACACATTCCACATTTGTTAGTTTCCACTTAAAAAACAAATCACAGAAACGCACTTTATAATGCAGTTAAAACAATTACTCACTCCAAAGAAATATAACTCTAGCAGCATATGACTGGCACCTCAACTTGGCTGCAGTCGGTCGACATGTCACGCACGATCTGATTGAGGGACTTGCGTACTGGCACAGCCGATCCCTAGGAACATGAAAACCCTTCATTTCACAAAATTATCAAACAGACAAAAATGTTGGTCATATTTGGCGAAAATGGTGTGAATTCAAAATTAAAAATTTCTAAGTATGTGCATGTGGTCTAACATATTATAAATCGCATCTGATATTAAAACCAACGCCATCCATCATCATAATCACAAAGTCGAAATACCAGTTTCTTTTTACTTACAAAAATTATAATACTCTATATTGGATTCGAACCTGGTTGAGTGTAGGTGATTAGCTATGATATTTCATGGCTAGTGATGAAATGCATGGTTGGAACTGCAAAAAAGCCGGCGGACAATTTTTTTTTTTTTTTTTTTTTTAGTAGTACAACTAAAAATAACATGACAAATTTACTTCACATGTTTGACGTGGTAAAAAAATAAATTTTAGGACGTCTGATATGTTTTAAACATTAACTGGTAAGAAAAATAATATAAAAGTATTAATTTGATCATAAGATGCAAGCAGTCGGGTGTCTTATTTTCTATTGTAAACTATTTCCAATTCATACAGCTTTGCTTTGATGAAAGTATCTGAATTATTGTATATTATATCGGTATAAAATGTTTAATAAGTGCAGCACTTCGCAGGGCGTGGCTTGGACCCCGGGATTCCTGCAACCAACAAGAGACTGAAAGGTATGTATGCACAAGTTATCATACATTGTCAATCAAACGCTCGTTCACGTATTTTATGTTCCTTTTAGAAGTACGTTTTTTTCCCTATCCGCGCATCAGTTTAAGCAATAGGCAACATGCCGTAATTTTTTAACGGAGCTGTCAAAGCCGCTGGTTGAAGAGCATAGCTTGACTGGTTCCACCAACGTTTTCTTCCAAACACATCTCCAAACACTTGCAATACATCTTACATATGTATGTTTACATTAAAACTGGCTGACCCGACAGACGTTGTCCTGTCCAATGGAAAAATTTCATTTTATTTCACATTCTATCTCAAAATCTGTGATGTGCTTAGAATGATATCGACTTGGAACCATGGTGTTTTTTTTTCATAAATTTAAGTTGCAATTTAATGAAATCAGAATTTCATGTAAACAGTCAAAACAAAGTAATGCTTTAATTTGAGTTGTTTGCTGTGACATCGCTATTTCTTTCATTGCAATGCTTTATAATACACGACATTTTTTGTTTTGTTGTCTGGTGCGTAAACGAACAGAGCTGATGCTTTTCCGACACGGGAACAGGCGACATACAATTGACCTTGCGAGAAGCATGGATTTTCAAGGTTAATGCCGCAAACATTTAATGACTGCCCTTGTGATTTTTTTATAGTCATTCAGAATGCTAGCCGCACGTGAAACTGCGCCGTTTAAAGTCGAATGGCATGTCGGTTGGAATCATTGAGATTCGTGGTATTAAAACGTCTTCTCATTTATACTTTCCTCTAAGAATTGTTGCTTCTATGGCGTTGTTCATCAGTTTTTTCACCGCAAGCCGGGTGCCATTACAAAGACGTGGTTGGTTGATATTTCTCAACATTATAATTACCGATCCAACTTTTAATTGGAGATTGTGAGGCGGCAATGCGGGCAATTCTGGCGATTTTAAAAATTCTGTTGGATAGTTGATGACATCATCTTGGCTAGTAACGGAATCTACCGATTTGTACCGCATCAATTATCCAGCAATTTCACTTTTAATCTTGAAATTTAATTCGCTGACATCAATGTTCTTTGCAGCCAATATAGCACGTTCGCTCAACAAATCATGATTTTTGTAATTTTTAGCAATTTTTGGGAATACCTTTGTGGTGAGTTCTGTCTTTGAGTCGATGAACTGACAAAAATCTGCGGGGAATGTAATGTCAACTGAGATTTTGCCATTTCCAATGTCCAGCAATTGTTTTGAAAATACCGATGATTTCTCATTCGATGCATATCGGCTTCATTTGAATTCTCTCTTTCATCTTGTGTACGTGTTGAACGTATTTGTGACAATCGATTCCGTTCAATTTCATTTCGTTATTCGCGTAGCTCTGCAGTTTGATTAGATCTAAAATTCATTTGGTTAGTAGCATTGCGAGTTCTGCGACTTAAATTGCTCCGTCTTATTGGCGGCATTACAGTGTAATTAAATTGTAACAATTTAATTCAATTAAAGAAAAATAACAATTCAACTAAAAAAGACTGAATAGATTGCAAAAAAAAAAAATTAACTAAAAAAAAACACGATTCAACTGACTGTAAACAGTAGAATATCGTGAAAAAAAGTAAGAAGAAGCAAAGAAATTTGAATCAACCATATAATGTCGCATAACGTGAACGATGAACGACAACCAATCAAAGTTGAGGAAATTAAAATTTTATTGCTGAATGTAAATTAAATGTCAAAATTAGAATTAGTTTTGCGAAATATTCCCTATTCCCTTTTTTTTCTGATAAATTTTCAATGACCATAAACAAAACAAAAAAAAATTTACGCATATCCATCGTGACGTTTGGTTTTTCCTAAATTCGCAGAAATATTTTTAAATTTTTTTTTTTAGAAAAACCTAATTTGGACTATTGCGAACATTTTAAAACGAAAAATAGCCAAAACGGTCCAGCCGTTCTCAAGTGATGCGCTTACCAACGAACAGTATTTCATTTTTATTTATATAGATGTACGCACCAAAATTATTTTTAAAGCCGAAAGAAAGAATTTGTAGATATAAAAAAAAACGTTATTCCTTATAAGTAAAAGTTGGAAAAATGATAGCCTACACAATGCTATCAACACATTTTAATTACACACAGAAAAACTTCACAGGTACTGCAATGGTAATACGAAGTGGACTTTTATTGAACATATTAAGTATTATTCGTTCACATATATTGTCATAGTTTCTTTTTTTCAACACACAAGCACATATTTCCCGATAGCATGAATAATTTCACGCACATGTTAACAGGTGCCAAAAGTGGTTTTTTTCTCATCTAATTGGGCCTCGGTGAGCTATGGTAATTAGTTCAAAGTAAGCACAAAACATTTAATAATGTTTCATTTTCATGCTAAGGACTTGTACCAGTCGTGAAGAAAGTTGCGGTATGAGTGAATGACAGCCCAAGGATATATACAAAATCTAACGGTCACTTTCAATCGGTTACAAGCCAGGTACTGTGACGGTAATCGCTTATATAAAGCACTAGCGAACCGGCCCGGCTTCGCCCGGTAACAATTTAGTTTTTACAGCGATACTTTGAAAGACAAAAATGGTTACTGTGGGTCAACCTTAAAAGATAAACATATGCTAACACGGACTTTTCTGTAGACCTTTTTGAGAACTACAATTCTGTATTACATTAATTTGATCTATCTCTTATAGTTTAGTCAGCGCAAGCCATGTAAGCGTTCTATAAGCGGTTTTTTACGACTTGCCTACAAAATGTTCGATATTTCTCTACTATCCTTACATTAAATATAAATATCTTATAAACCAAACCTTCATCAAGAAATTCTCTAAATGATGTTGAAACCCGGATCAAAATCCATCAAGTAGTTTAGAAGGACCAAGCGAATACACAGACAGACGCGGATAAGCGACTTTGTTTTATACTATTTAGAGACTAGAGATGCATCACTCAATGTGACATTTATTCCGTTCACTGTCTGTAATACTACTTATGAATATAGTATTTCGAATGAAAAAAATTGCTATTTCAAAAAAGTGCACGTAAGTTTTGGTAAGCAACAGTAATAACTTACGGGTGTCCACATGAAACCTCCCTGATTTCAAAGTATAATATAAAAAAAACTATTCAACCTAGAACCTTTCAGTTTACAAAATCCTGTCAATAAACTCAAATAGTTTTACACAAAAAATCAGTGCACTTCTACGTGTGCTCCTTTCGTAGCCCTCAAAATGCCTAAGCGATACTCAATCTCAGCCCATGTGCACCCAAGCATGTCTGGGGTGATGGAACCAACTGCAGCCACAATTCTTCTGCGTAGATCGCCAACGTCACGTACTGGTGAGGCATACACAATGTCTTTCACATAAACCCACAGGAAAAAATCAAGACGTGTTATTTCTGGAGATCGCGGTGGCCACTTGGTCGGTCCATCTCGTCCTATCCATCGCTGTGGAAATGATCTGTCCAAGAATTCACGAACATGTAAACTCCAGTGCGGTGGTGCACCATCCTGCTGGAAGATCACATTTGGTTCCAGAGGTTGAAGCTGAGGGACAGTAAATTTCTCGAGCATGTCCAGATAAATGCTTCCAGTTATTGTTCGCTCGATAAAGAAAAAAGGTCCAACAATTTTGTCTTGCATTAGCGCACACCACACATTAAACTTTGCGCGGTCTCTGACATGTTCCCGAAAACTGTGAGGGTTTTCCGAACCCGATTAACCTTCCCACTTATGTGGAAGGCTGTTTCGTCGCTGAAAACAACATTCCCCAGGTAGTTGGTGTTATCCTCTATCCGGTCCAGCATTTCAATAGCAAACCTTTGGCGTGGTTGGCGGTCGTTTGGCTTCAGCGCTTGCACAATTTGAATTTTGTACGCATATAAACTAAGTCGTTTGTGCAGCACCTTGTGAACTGTAGAGCGCGGGATGTACAGCTCTCGTGATACTCGGCGAACGGACTTTGATGGGCTTCGCTGGAAGGCATCTCTGATATCCTCTACCGTTTCATCAGAACCTGATTGTCTGTTTACACTCCCAGTAGCTAGAAACTTGGCATACTAAGCCTTAATTGTCTATCAAACACGTTGGAAATTCCTTTAAACAGGAATTAGTGACGATGTTTCCGCATACTACACCACGCATTGGGCTCTCTTTTGTATTGTAGTTATTTTTTATCATTATTCCGCACCTGAAACAAAATTACAGCACTCACTTAGACAAAATTACACAAAAAAATTTTTGAGTTGATTTACAGGATGGTGCAAACTGCAAGGTTCTATATTTAATAGTTGTTTTAATATTGTACTTTTAAATCAGGGGGTTTCATTTAGACTTTGCGAGAAAAAAAATGCTCTCGAACGGAAAACATATTTTGAAAAATGCTCACTAGTGTTTTAGCTCTGTAATCAATTAAAAATAAATGTGGTAGTAGTATTTTTTTACTGACGCTGATAATAATTTGCTTGTCAATGCACGCAGGTCCCACAGTATTTCCTCGCTCCCCGTCAAGGATAAGTTAATAAATGCATACGAACATGTTTCAATTTGGTATCGTCGTTTACAATAATATTATATAAGATTGTCCGTACGAATAATATATTATGAAGTGCATGCTCACTCAGCACTGGAAACATATGATAGTTTATTAAAAAATTGCGTGCAAGTATTGTACGGCTGTAATAAATGTTTTAAACTTTTATTTTTACAAGTGCTATTAAACATTAACACTTTTTGACATACCTGAACGAGTTTTAACTCGAAGCTGAAATGGACGGAAGGGTAATTCACGAAAACACAGCGACGACTTGGCGGTGAAATGTTGTCATCGACAATGTTCCTTGATGATCAGACGTCAAGCGCAGATATCAAAGTGGGCCCAGGCAGCCAGCGTCATCCCTTTCATAGGTTTAGCGAGAACTGACACGCCTAGTTCCATGTCTGAAGGGCGTGGCGCGGTGGGCGTGGCCAGGCATATGGTTGTGCTACAAAGTACAGAGCTGCCATTGGTCGGCTGTGCTCTTCCTCAGCTCTCCTGCCTACAGTTGTTTTCAACCCGGGTGCAGGAAATCATGCAGGTTGCCTTTCTAAAAATATCTCCCCGACTACCAGAGAAAGTTTCTATCCCGAGGGATTCCATTAGGTTGTCGAGCAGATCCGGTAAAGAATACCACGTGACCGCTGCACTGCTTAGCGCCTTTTAACTTGCCGAGCGCGATATGAAGAAAAATAAATACGAATTACTTGATTAAAACTTCCTTTGTAGAGGCTTTGAAGGATATTTCTTTGCGTAACACCAAGACGACATAAGCTTCACAGTCGATGACACGAAGCTGTGTCATCAAACAATCAATAAATGCATTTCATTATGACGTCTGACTTTTGGTTTTGAGAATGGTGAAATGTATACACAGTTTACTTGCACGGCAGTGTTTATATTAACAAGTGACAGAAGGATATAAATAGCCTGAAAAAAAAAGTAACCAAGGCTTCAAAAGCGCTCACTTTACTGTGACCAGCCTATAGAAGTAAAGTTCCCTACACAATCTTAATAGCAGCAGTGCTCGAACTGAAAGGGGTAGAAACCAGCCAATTTCCCCTCTTCTGCATTTCTGAGTACACTCCCAAATAGGCAAAGAAAATGTCCTCTCTTTGAATACATGTTTTTGAATCCTAAAATAACATTTCCGAAAATTGATTTAGATTTTCTGCGCGGCTGTCTATCTTGCAGTCTGTTGAAACTGTAACGAGCTGTTAGTAACACTGTCGACAGTTTTATGATTCGTAATCTATCGCTTTTATCAGTGAATAGTGTAGCCAACAATAAAAATACAAGTCCCTATGTTTTGACACTATGTTTCGTGGTATGTCTAAATTTTAATAAAACTTACAATCTTTTACATTTTATATTAAAACATGTTCCAATGCTATTTTTAGAAAAACTATACTCAATTGGTTTTCATAATTGTATATTACTACTGTTGTATTCATAATACGATTTTGTAGCTGATTTGTGAAACAACTAGTACAATAGTTGTATGTTGTTTTAAATCATTATATCAACCATATTTTTATTCCATGTCAGAGTTTTAGCTCAGGAGACAGAAGCATCATTCTTATGTTTCTTACCATTTCTTAACGCTCCCTGCGTTCGTCAGTTCTGTGATTCAACAATTTTCGTGGAGTAACGTTTATTTTAGGATTGATGAGACACACCAAAAACTTTTTATATATGCATTGCTACATCCTGAGCTACAGACATTTTACAATCTCTCTTACGATTCTATACAATCCACTTTTTTTGCCATTGTCTCAATTATTTTCTGTCCCCAATTTTTTTTCAGGGATTGCTAGGGTCCTATAGACCTACCCCTTAAATACACCCTTGTCCCTCTGAATGGAAGGTAGTATTTATGAGTATATTTTGTTCAGATAATTTTGTTTTGGCTTGTTAGAAAAACATGCTTATTGGTTTATTTGCTAGACACATATGGCTTTATACTTCCCTTAATATATTCGAATATTATTATTTAATTTTTTAGTATCATTTTCAAATACACATACCATTTGCATGTTTCTGAATAGTTTAATGTCCTTATATATATTTCCTTTTTTGGCACAAGAATTTTTTTTTGTGTAATGAACCATTTTGGTTTTTATAAATATTTATTCAGCTATAAATTACCTTTTAGCAAACCACTTTTTCCTTAAGCTCCCATCCTTGCATACGTTTGTATTGTGGTTTATGAGATGCACAATACAACATACGTGAAAATTCTATCATTTCAAGAGAGAAAACATTATTTTGAAATATTCTTCATAGACAAAAATATTTTGTATTGTAAATTTTTTTTCCCCCAATCAATAATTTGTGTTTTACTTTCAAGTATTAAACAAAGTACAGGATTATTCTCGTTTTTTTCACTCGACATAACAAACTTATAAATTGTTTCGTTTCAAAACAACATGAAGTGGTTTTAGAATCATCCTTTACTTTTATGGTTTTTTCCTTTAAAGTGCGTCAATACATTTTAAAAAATTTGTCTCGTAACATATTTTGCACAAGTTGTCAGTACTGGCGAGTCTGTTGTAATCGGGATAGGTCCTCTGCTAGTCACGATGTCCACTGGCGGTAAACACAGCTGTACTAACTCTTCACCGAGAACTTGCGTTGATGAAAGTGCTGGCTTCTTCTTGCGAGGGGTCGCAGGTTCAGTCGTGTTGGCAGTCTTACGTTTGCTGTGGCTGGATAGTATTTGAACTGCCGGTCGTAACTGACGACTGGCTGGTTGGTAGATGGAATGGCGCTGGCCACTACGCAGTCCGTGGCATGAAGAGGTTTGGCGTCTTGATTTTTAGCAAATGCGATAACTTCTTCTAGAAAACTCGGCAGCTTGGTTTATGGACGCACGTAGAATACATAACATTGTCCACAGAGCGTGCAGTCCACAATCTGCTGGCAGGCCTCGAAACATGTCGGCTCGTGGGCATACAACGTATGACACAGCCCGTCACATTCCTCTGTAAATGTTCTCAGTTCTCCTCCTTTCCAGTAAGAATATGTTACTCTGCTTAAACCAGGTTCCGTGGTTACATAATGGTTAACAAGGTGGAACATAGCCATCTTGCTTAGCCGGCGGTCGACGACAAACTGGATGCAGGAAAACTTTGTTCGTGTTGTGACAGGTATGGTGTCATACCCGTTATTTATAAATCTCGGCAAGAAGTTGCTGAATTCTAGAAACAAGGTCACAAAAAGCATCCATGCACTTTCATCTGCTTCTGGATATAATTTCACTCTCCACCGTTACACTGTCAGAATCACTACTGCTGGGTTCTATAGTCCGAGGTTCCGAGTTCATGGCTGTGTGCAGTAACCAGAATTAAATGGATGTTGCTAGGTAGACTTCGCACGTTAGCAGCGAGCACAGGGTCTCCCAAGTAGTTTTTACATTGTTGACAATTAATATATGCCGCTCACCCGTACAAAACTCAGTCAATCTTGTAACGAAGTCACCGCCAAGCCGACGAAGTTCATATGTGATTTTCCGCGAACCCCAACGCTGTCTAAGCTGCTCTTCACTTGCTTGCGACATCATACGGCATGTAGTAGTGGGAAGTTGACAGTCAGGGCGTAGATAATATACTGGACAATCAATAAAACTGCATGGTACTGAAATTATAATCATACACATATCTTCAACATTACAGCTTACCCAGTGTTCTAGTCCATTGCATGCTACGACTTGTTCTAGTATACCTACTGGCTTAAAATGAATTATACGATAGCCAATGGTCGCATCCCTATACTTGCCAGCTGATTGAAATGTACATAAATAATTGTTACTGCTCTGTAAGAAGGTCGAAGTTCAACTAGAGTATTTTCTTCCTGACTGAGACGTGGCACTGTCATGTACGGAAATTAAAGCATGATGACCAACACAGTGTAGCTGAGTTAAAGTACACACTTTTTTTCCCCTTCTTCCCTGCTGCTGTTGGAGATGTACGTACTCTGCACGAAAAGTCCAACAGGTGTGTATTTTTTCCTCCACCATTAGGCATCATAACTCTGTAATTTATATGTACCAGGGTTTTCTTAAGATATTTCATGTCCCTCCACTGAATAAGTTGAGCATACCGTTTTGGTAAATGTACTATAAAGTCATTGTTTAATACGCATGTAATTATTTTCCTGTAGGTCGTATCAATCTCCTGGAAATCTGTTGCTATATATATATATACTTCTGCCCGATCTTCATGTCAAAACGTTTTTTGTACTGAAAAGCAAGATTCAATTTTCTATAAGTCCATTCATGATGATCGACTGTGGCACAACGTGCACGCAGGAGAGCTGTACTTCTACTGATATCTTAACGTAAATTCTACCTTAATTTTACATTTACGATGGCTGGTGACCTCATTTACTTGTTTCTCTTTCGGCTTGTACTGTTAGCAGCTGAACTCATTTTCTTCTTTCAGTATGTCGCCATCATCTTCACAGTCCATAGCGCACATCTGTAAGACCACTGCGTTGAAGCAGGGACAAGCAAAATAATTCTCACATGTATTGCAATTGTGCTTAATGTTTGTGTACCGCACTTTTTATTTTTTCAGTGATGGACAATCATAACCAGTTTGCCAGCCGTAAATTTTTATGTTAGCACTGCAGTAGATACTTATAAATCTTTTTTGTTCTAGGCCGGCTATGAACACTACCCCGTTCATCTCAACAAACAACATGTAAGTGAGTATTCTGCTTATTTTTTCATATTCCGTGTCACCATCTTGCCATGCAAGTAAATGATAGTGATTTGTCAACCACCGTTTCGTGACTTTACTCTTATTGTCGAGCAGCTGCCAAGCAAACGGCAGTAAGAATTTTCAGGAACTTGTCCTTCCATTTGTAAACGTAATACATATTTATTTGATGATGGATCCAAGAGGAGATGTGAACCCCTGCACATTAGCGAACATGTTGACGGGAGATGTGTAACTGAATGGATTTCCACACTCGCATCAGTACTTTAACGATTTTGTCTCGTACATTTTATGGGACAAGGCGAACGTGAATTATCAAAGCATATGCGCAAGTGTTGTAGGGAAAATTCTCTGCATACACCATTTCTATGCGACAGTAAACCACTCCTGTATTCACTTTGTCATCTTGTTTGATCACATCGAAAACAAGGAGAGGTGCGATGCTCATATATTCACTCGGTTCTAGCGCTGGGGATGGTGTTTATCCATAGTAGCTTTTCTGGAAATCTGCAAACATTTGATATGGGATCTTATAAGTGCCATTCGTAAAATATACATTTAAATCTCCGTAACCAGAACTTTGAGAGATGAGAAATGTTTCAATATTCTTTATTTTAATGTGGTTGAATTTCAATCGATCTTCAGTGACTACATTTTGTTTTACCATCTGGAAGGTAAATATGATTCAGCGAGGCTTCTCGCTTGCAAAAATAGAATTGCATTCCAGTTTACACTTATGGAGCGCGGCATACTCAAGTAAGGTTCCAAAATCCATGTTCAGAAAGCGATATCGGTGTTTCGTCCCTTCTCGGAGTATTTCAAAATCTTTACACACTCCGACATTTTTAATTGCACATGAGGTAGCATCCATTCGATGATTTTATCGACAGTGTCGTAGCTTCTGGCCCAGCAGCAACATCCTGGATCGCGATTGTTTTCATGTTGGCTAAGAGAAAAACCAATTCTTGTGTGGAATTAATAATAACATGCCTGTAACCCTCTACGAAACCTAGCAGAATGGCTAGCGGGATACATACTTCCAATTTTTCACCTTCATAAACTGGTAGTTGATAGTTGCTTCAACTCCCAGCCAGCCATTTTCTCTGCAGGTAGTTGGTTGCGTGTTAAGAGACAGGTAGTTCTATATAGTAACTGTAATTCCAACATCCCTTGTCAAATCTTATTAAACCCCTACCAATTCATAAAATTTTTTGTTAATAATGTGCAGTAAACCATTTCTGATGATTTGTGTTGTTACAGCCACTACAACTTCTTTCTTAGTAACCGTTCCCCTGAACCTTAAATATGAGTTACATTGTACAGTATTAATGTCCTGGTTTGCACTGGGATTTGAACCTCTTATGACAATGCATACGGCCCCAGTATATACGGTGAATACGAGTGAAATTCAGTTTTGGTAATAGAATCTTCGTAGCTGATGGGTTCTTCAATGTTTAGTACTTTGGCGTCCATTTTTGCAGATTTTTAATCCAAGACTTTTGAGGAAGTGTACGTTTTCACGTGTTAACGCTGACTACTCACAGCGTACTGACCTTTGACGTGTTGCCTCTGCCAGTTTTTATAATATCTTTCCTCTTAAAATGCAGTCCCATCTTTCTTCAAATATTAATGTAAAGTTCTTTCTGCGTCACGGAAATTATTCAACCTGTCTTTTTGGTCGACTACTCGAAACACAATTTCTTGCACACTCTTAGCTGTAACTGGAGCATAAATTAGTGTTTGAGGCACCTTGACGAGCTTGAATCCTGGAGGTACAAGAGCATGAAACTCATGTAGTGTGTAGCTTGGCTGATCATTCAGGTATGAACTGCTAACCAGATTGCAGTTTATCCTTATAACATTCACCGGCAAAATATTTACCAGCCGAGATGATACATGCACTTTGCTTGCCTCATACATTTTATTCGCGAAACATATAATGAAAGCTAGTGTATTGTGTTTTTTTTATATCAATTTTTGCACTGCAAATCATTTCGCTCTTCAAAGTATTGGGGTTGCCTCGAAGAATCAACGTTACATCAGGCTGTAGCGAGTGTTTCAGTAATATAGCAATATGTTTTATCTCGTAGGAGCCGATTGGTAAACACACTTCGCCTGAGGCTCTATTTTCTGCTCGAATATAACGGAACATAAAGTAGGAGAAGTTGACATTTGGGACTCTACATATGTCTTGAAATCGATTAGGGCCAGATACCAGAAACAGTCTACTTTAAGTGCAGGGACATGTGTTGAGTGAAGCTCTGAGCTCTGCCCAACACGACCAGAGTTATAGACATGACTGACACAAAACTGCTATCTGCACACATTTAAAAGATATTACATTATTCGCTTAAGAAGCAAATGCACAAGTGTCCACAATTCCACTCGCTCGGCAGCTGCTTGGCATTGTAATTATAACTCAGTTTCACACCTTGCAAATACTCTCTGAACTCAAGCGGTGGACGTAAGTTTCCAAAACTATCGAAATAATATGCTCTGTTTCCACTTTTTTGTATGCAACCCAGTGCGTGCCTCGACCTCTGATATTATCTAAGTTTACCACTGCCGACTCATTGTTTATGTTTCCGTGGCAGTACTTCACGCACGTACACACCGAGGAAATTTGGTATTCCTAACTTACGAGCAAACTTATGTATGCCTATATTCGTAAGGAGGTGCATAGGCAATGACTTCAAGATCTCCTTTTTGTCCCTTTCGCTCGACTTTTCCTTTTTCTTCCTTGGCCTCCACCGACTATCGGATATGGTCTCAAGTACAGACCTTTGCCGTTTTTTTTACCGATTGCGAGCAACTCCAGCTTTCGGTTGTGTCGAATTGCTTAGGCGAACTGCTTACCTTGTTTTGTAGCACGGTTTACTGCCCTGGCTATACCTCTAGCACCTCCGATGAGACCTCCAAGAGTTCCCAGTGCAGGCAGAAGGAATGGTTGAAAACATCCTCTTTTCTTCATCCCTTTATTTTTCTTCTAGTTAAATTGCATGCCGATACCTCGCTTGACTTTGATTTTCATTATCTTGAAAACTCCTCAAGCAACTGGACATTCAGGAAACTTGGACTAAGGTGATTTTACAATTTTCTTGGTTTTGTCGGTGAGCGTGTCCGTCGCTCAAGTTGTTACTGCTCGCATAAGCAATATAGTGGTCTTAACACACCGCTTTTAAAGCGTAAATACCTCTGTCACCACTTGCAACTTTTTTTGCAAGCTTCGTGCCTGGCCTGCAGTACTCATTACCAGGAATGTGCAGCTTGAATGGAAGCTTGTTTATAAGCGAATTTACAAGTCCACATCCACTTTTGGTTTTGCCCCTATGAGACATTACAACAGATTGACCACCAACACACTAGACAGCTACTTTTTATATTTTTGGAGAGTGCCCGACTACTTCCTCAGACTTTGTGATGGCCTCTTACTTTCCCTAACTTTAATATGGTCACTCTATATGTACCAACAATTTGCCTGTTTTCTATATCAGACGAATGGAGATTGTCAAGCAGGACAGTAGTCCCCCAGTGCATATCATCACTGAGGATGAAGCTACTTCCCACGAATCACATCATAATCATCTGTTGCCAAATACCATATGGTGTATTATTTGTGGACCATCTAATTGTGGCAAAACATGCGTGCTTCTGAGTTTACTGCAATAGATCAATGGTATTTGGTTCTAGAATGTGTACCTATACTCTAAATCGCTTCATCAACCCAATTACAAGCGAATTTCTCGGATTCTAGAAGCTGTGGATTGTCTATGGTATTTTCCATGCAGCGATTATGAGGATGTGATTCCTCCCGATAAGGCTAAACCAAACTCTGTATTTGTTTTCGATGATGTGGCATTTGAGAAGCATACCTGTATGCAGGAATATTTCAGTATGGGCAGGCATGCATTGATGGATTGTTTTTACCTCTTTAAAACTTATTCTCGCATACCGAAACAGCTACTCCATGTGCTATTTTTGTTTGGGATGGACGAAACGAATTTATGCTATGCGTGGTTTTGATCAGTTCATAATCATTCACCAGTAAGAGATGGCATATACCATATCTAAATTCGCACATTATGGTCTGAAACGATGGGCCTGGTGCAGTTGGAAGATGGCCACTGCAGCATTGGAGGGATGTGACTTAAGAATGTGGGTGAACTGAAGCATGGTGGTGATGCTGTTAATATGTTGTATGTTCAATCAGATAATTAAGAAACTTTAAGGGTATTGGCACTAATGCAAACAATATCTGATAAAACAGAGACCCAACTATGTACATTGACTGAATCTTGAGCAAACTGTCTGTTAGATACAAAAATTAATGGTGTAGAAGAAAGAATAACTGGCGAGATTATCACTGCTTTGTCTTCCATGAATTATGATGAGAAGGTATGGAAACACTGTAGTAATATCCGACATGCTATGTACAGCACATAACAAAACTAGAAGACAATATCAAAAACAACATCAAGCCGGCTTCCATACGACCTGTTGCTACTCCTTCATCTAGTGCGCTTCGGCCTACAGCAGCATTTCGTCCAAAACCGAAGACTGCACCTAAATAGTAAAATTATATATAAACGATTTCCATTGTTGTTTTGTATTAAATACAATGGCAGACACTGCTGATGAATTACATCGTGTTATAATAAATGTGCATGGAAAATATTAGACGGCCAAGCGAGCATTTTTGGAACGTGACATGGTTTAGGAAGATGCATTCAAACTGCTTGATACTTTGAAACCTGTAGTGTCACATGTCGCATTAAAGAAAGAACCTTATGAAGCCATACAGCAGTCAGAGAGGAAACATAAGTGAAAACTGGATGTATAAGAAGTGGTTGATGAAGATGATATTCCATTGTCAGTTCTGAAGTGAAAAAATTAACGCGCTAATATTCGAAATGTACATACTCATGGTTACCTAGGAAAGTATTCGCCTCTGTTCAATGATAGAACATATGAAGTTTATAAAATAATTAAAAAAAAAATTTGGAAACAAGAAAATACTTTTCCACCCAAATGGTGAAATTTAAATCGGAAATGAATCCATGCATGCAGTCTCTGGCCTTTACGAATTACTCTTCAGGATAGAACCTACTGCGAATTCACAACTCTGCGACAGTACAAGAGGCTGCTCAAACAAACGAGTACACATTTAAAAGATAACGATCCATGCAAAATTCAGCATTATTTCACGTCTGTTTCCAGAGTTAAATGTAACATCTTGTTCTCGTCCCCTAACCAAAATCAAAGATGGGCAAGAGCATGTATGTATATTGGGATGATGTTAACGAACGTGTTGATAGATTGTGGCTGCTGGTTGCTTCATAAAGAGATGGAAATAATTCCCACACGAATGAAATTACTTATATTCTGGAGGAATTCCTAAAGGAGGCTGCATACGATGAGTTGGGCAGAAATCGCTAGTGAACTGCACAAGCAGGCTAGACGGAATTATCCAAGACGCAAAGTGATGGTGTTTGGAAGGCGTTATTTATACCAGGCAGATTTGGTCACAATGATTCCAAATGCCCGTGTGAATGAAGGATACAAGTATATGATGACTGTGATCGATTGCTATAGCAAATTCGCCTTTTCTGTACCAGTCAAAACCAAATAAGGTAAAGATGTTGATAAAGTGATGGAACTCGTTTTGTGTAACAAAGGCCAACTAAAAAAACTTCAAACCTATCTTGGATGCGAGTCCTATAATTCAGAATTCCGGCATGTTATGAAGAAACACAAGATAAATCATTATTCTGTACAGAGTAGTATTAAGTGTGCTGTTGTTGAAAGGTACAATCGTACTTTGAAAACAGAGACGTGGAAACAATTTTCAGCACAATGAAGCTGCAAATGGTTGGGAATATTACCAGGACTGGTTTCCGAGTACAACTACAAAAGACCTCGTACAATAGGTGTGTGCCCCATCGATGTTAAAGACAAATAGCTTCTATAAACAGTTTAAAAGAATGAAAAAAATATTGATAGTAGGAAGCTAAAAGATAATGTTGGAGACTATTCTCACATTTCAAGAATGAAAGGGGCATTGACAAAGGATAAGCATATAACTAGTCAAACGAATTGTACAGTCGTCAAAATTCGACATTATGAATTCCATACCTACAATCTCGAAGACCTGGATGGCCAAGTTATTCGGGGCGGCTTTAACAGTGAGTAAATACACCCTACAAAATTTATTGACACTTATCTTATAGAAAAATTTTGAAACGTGAAGGCAATTTAATCTACATTTGTTGCATGGCATTACCAGATCAAAAAAATAGTTGGATTGAGAAAGATGCAATCATAGATAAATAATAATATTTTTTTTACAGCAAATCTCTACAAGACTTATGAAGTTGAAAGAACAGAAGACTACAATTCAGTTTGGAATTTGTAAGAGGACAGAAGATGATTTTGTGAAAAATTTACCACAGTAAAAATGAATTATCCAGTATAAACTAAAATTCATTTAATAGAATTTTTTTTTGGAATAAGGTGTTTTATTTTTAGGATTATTACCTTCACATGTCTGCGTGTCTACTTCATGATCTGAGGTCTAATATGCATACTCTTGAATGAATTGTATCTAATTTATATTAATAGAAAATTCAGAGTACTGGTTATAATTATAAAGAAATGTAAAATCATTTTCAGTGTCTAGTCGACGTTGGCACTGCATGAGTTAACAAAATAAACACGAACCTCTCGTATAGATATACCCATGTCTATAACATTCGGGAAAATAAATTAAATATATTATATTATGTATTCATAATTTAAACCTACACTGGCACTCATGTCCCGATGGCTTAGTCGACTATGGCATGTCGTTTATCGAATTAGATGATGATGTCAGAGGCGGGAAGGAATGATAGAGCATGATAGGCAGAATAACAGATCACGAACTAGAACATTCTTGAAATAAGATCATGCTATATTTAGACTGAGTGGCCCTTGCAAATTTCAGTAAGAAAACGTTTTGCAGGACATTTAGCAGATTTCGAGAGAAATTGTAAGGGAAATGCTAGAAATTTTGAATGTTTTTTCAGGGGAAATGGGAAATTTTTGGGTCAAGGTCAGGGTCAAAGGTCATCTAAAATAGCGTCCATCCTACGTACTAAGCCCAAATCCCCTGTCCACCAAGGCAGAATTAAAGATCAAGAACTCGAACATTTTTGAAACAAGGTCATGCTATTTTTATTCTGAGTGACACATGAATATTAGTGTATGGGAACTTTTTGTAAGAAATTTTGCATATTTGAGGGAAATTAAAGAAATTCTAAGGGAAATTCTAAACATTTTGAGTGTTTTCCTAGGTCAAACGTCAAGGGTCAATTTTAAAATGTCAAGATTACCTTTGGTTCTCTGCCAGACGCCACTGCCAGTCCTTTGCCATATGCCATGTCCATCCTACCATCCTAAGCCTGTAGCCTGTGCCCCAGAACTCTCATTTTCTATCTACTTATATCCTAATTGATTAAATTTACACATACAATATATCTCCAGCAAAATCTTTTACTGATTAAACTAACTCACTTTCTAACTCCTTCACTGCCAAAGAAATTATTAGTTTTTAGAAAAAACAATACACAATAATTTATTCATTTGAATAATTAAATTAGTCCTTACAACAATCACAAACTCTATTACTGTACATCAGTCAGATAGCACTAATTGTATCAGTGTATTGTCATCTACTCCCACCTCCACTCCGTCGCCCACAACAGGCGCTTATTCTTAACCTACTTCAGCAGCGATGATTTACACTAATCCTCCCGCTTCTGAGCCCGTAGGGTATTGCTGGAGGATCACAATTCCAGATCTTAAATACAACAGTGCGTACAGCCGGCCAAGGCACATAATTTCCCAGACATTCCATAGCCATTCCATTAGCTCCAGAGCCCAATTTTTCTGCTGTGTCGTTCCGGCCAGGCATGATTTACATCCCATGCCATATATAATATCCGCAAATATACATTATTTAATGAGCGGCAGTTAAATGCAGACTGATAGAAAGAGTTGCGCCCTTTCAAATCGCGGTGGGCTGGCTTGGCTACGACCTCACCTGTTAACAGCAACGCTCAAAGTTGAACGCACAAGGTTGAACCTGCACGCGCCACCTTCATCACAGACACCGCAGTACTCATCCAGAGCGCCCTGATCGCTACTCGCAGTCGCCTCAGACATAGAGGCCACTGTATCCACGCTTACAATAACCAACATAGTCAAATAACAAGGAACATTCTCCAAACACAACACTCTTCAGAATGTGTTTTGGGCCCCACAAATGTCTGCGTTTATACCTGCGCTAATCCGTTACATATTATCCCACACTTACGTGTTGTGCAAAATTGTAAATGCACGAGAATGACAAACTAGCTACTCGCAAAGTTGGCAAAATATTTAAACCATGATTGCCCTTTCCTAGTTCTTCTATGCACGTTACAAAAAAACCTGTGCACTTCAATTCACGTAAATGGAGTTGGTTTATGCCTGCGCTCTGGTGAACATCATATACCGACGGATTCAGTTCGTCGAGACGCGATTTTGTCGGTGTGCAGCGCACTCCGAAGCGAGCTGAGTGTGAACATCTTGTATTTCGTTCCTTTACCGCAAATATTGGAGTTTGATGACGTCGAAGCTGTGATAATCGCAAGATGTAAGTACAAGCCTTCGTTTTGATGAGGCCAACATCGCAAAAGCTAGTTGATTAAGAGATAAACATAATACACTATAAAATGATGTAAAATACTTTGAATCATTGG
>NQII01002899.1:206739-380661 GCA_002778355.1 Clitarchus hookeri | reverse complement strand
TATACATATTTGAGGACGACTAACTGTCAAAGACGCACTCCGAGTTGCGGCACGCCCGCACTCCCGCTCCCAGCTATGTGGCATCTGTTGTATGCATAAGCTGATAATACATACACACACATGTGAGGGCAGAAGTCACTTCACCTTCGCACCTTAGAGTGCACATCACTAAGTCGCCAAGACCAGTGTGTCATTATGTATTTTGTTTCAGAATGCCAGTGATACTTTGAGACTTATAAATTTACAGAATTCAATGTGTTTAAATTCTTTCGTTCGTACCATTGGATATTTAATTATTCTGATATATTTTCATTTTCCACAGACATCAGTTGGACGAGGGGCATAAATTTATATCAGTAAAACTTTCACCCATGCAGGTATCCCAATTTAGCTGGCATATATCGTCCTTAATATTACATGCCCGGGCGAAAAAAAAATGTCAATTCTACCCAACCGTGTTCTGCTTCCTGTGAAGATGGAAATCATCCTGACTACGACACTCGTTGGAGAAGACAGGTCAAAAAAGCGAACCCTCAGTGAATTCACTGGTTTGTACACAAGAGACACTCATATGCACAATAAGTTGCGAAACACATCGTGACGGTTATGAGATACCACCCCGCCGAAGTGTGTAATACTGATTCCTAAAATAAATCAACAACCTGAAATTACGAGTGGATATAAATTTTCGGTCTGCCACCAATAAAAATTACGTCTCACCAATGGCTGGAACGTGCATGGACAGTGAAAAAAAAATATACACAGAGCTCAGAATATAAAACAAACACAATACAGGGAATATATAGTGGCATGAGTTCATTCCGTTATTCGCAATACCTGGTATAAAATAATATCACCTCATAATGGAGCCCCAATTCGTCAAAGAAGAAATTTCAGTTATTTTCAGAAAAAGAAAATTACCATTTCCGTGGCCATATGCACAATATCTTTTGTAGAAAAGTGAGAGCTGCACCACACTACTAATTACTTGCTTTACCCATTCGGAATTTGCACATCACAAGTTGTAGATGTTTACTTGATCTCCCAGTGGACATAAAATAATTTCGGCAGTCATCGCGTATGAGAGACAACACTCCAAGATATGGAATACGAACTCGCATTCATGTCCAAATAATTCCTGGTGACATATGCGCACCACTAAGTTCGGTATGTATACGAAAGACTACCGTCATACCTGCAGCTGAACGAAAACACTCGCAACTGCTTGCCATCAAGGAGTGCTTCGAAAGCTGCACCACCTCAGTTCTGGACTCTCCAAAACTCCGCAGTTGGTGCAAGGTAAGGTGTCACGTAGAAGCAGCTGCCATCGTCACAACCTATACCTTAGTCACAAACCCACAGCCCAACACCATCTCCACCTCCACCACCTAGCACAACAATGTCAGATGTAAGTATCCCCAGCCTCGAGAAGAAGCCTCCGCACAGTGAAACACTACGAATGGATGTGCAGAGCAAGCGATCACACCAGCACCACCTGGCCCTCGCTCACCACGGCGACATGCGACTACTGGCTTCCAGGACACGAGAGCGCCATGCAGACCATCACGAGCAGCAGTTAGTCGACGTCTACCACAGCTACACTCATCCCACCAGCACCACCTGGCCCTCGCTCACCACGGCGACATGCGACTACTGGCTTCCAGGACACGAGAGCACCATGCAGACCATCACGAGCAGCAGTTAGTCGACGTCTACCACAGCTACACTCATCCCACCAGCACCACCTGGCCCTCGCTCACCACGGCGACATGCGACTACTGGCTTCCAGGACACGAGAGCACCATGCAGACCATCACGAGCAGCAGTTAGTCGACGTCTACCACAGCTACACTCATCCCACCAGCACCACCTGGCCCTCGCTCACCACGGCGACATGCGACTACTGGCTTCCAGGACACGAGAGCACCATGCAGACCATCACGAGCAGCAGTTAGTCGACGTCTACCACAGCTACACTCATCCCACCAGCACCACCTGGCCCTCGCTCACCACGGCGACATGCGACTACTGGCTTCCAGGACACGAGAGCACCATGCAGACCATCACGAGCAGCAGTTAGTCGACGTCTACCACAGCTACACTCATCCCACCAGCACCACCTGGCCCTCGCTCACCACGGCGACATGCGACTACTGGCTTCCAGGACACGAGAGCACCATGCAGACCATCACGAGCAGCAGTTAGTCGACGTCTACCACAGCTACACTCATCCCACCAGCACCACCTGGCCCTCGCTCACCACGGCGACATGCGACTACTGGCTTCCAGGACACGAGAGCACCATGCAGACCATCACGAGCAGCAGTTAGTCGACGTCTACCACAGCTACACTCATCCCACCAGCACCACCTGGCCCTCGCTCACCACGGCGACATGCGACTACTGGCTTCCAGGACACGAGAGCACCATGCAGACCATCACGAGCAGCAGTTAGTCGACGTCTACCACAGCTACACTCATCCCACCAGCACCACCTGGCCCTCGCTCACCACGGCGACATGCGACTACTGGCTTCCAGGACACGAGAGCACCATGCAGACCATCACGAGCAGCAGTTAGTCGACGTCTACCACAGCTACACTCATCCCACCAGCACCACCTGGCCCTCGCTCACCACGGCGACATGCGACTACTGGCTTCCAGGACACGAGAGCACCATGCAGACCATCACGAGCAGCAGTTAGCCGACGACGTCTACCACAGCTACTCTAATCGCACCACCCCCACGACCAACGAAGCACGAGGTGACGTACACCATCTCCTTCCAGCCAGGTACGGTAAAGTGTTATCCCGTCATCACGGGGCTCAGGCGAGGGGAGTATTGGCTAGGAGGCCCACGGTTAGAGTACGCCGTGAGAAACATATAGTCCTGCGGAGGTGCGAGTAATGCTCGCCTCTACTATGCCCTGGTACCTGCTTGCAATACGAGCATCGTGAATTAAAGCCGAAGACAAGTCAACAGTTTATTTTATTGACAGAATCTGGTGCCTTGGCAAAACCCGAACAGTGTATTGTTAACGGACATAGCCATACTGTGCATCACTGATGGGCTGCAGGAGCTTAACGAGGGTGAAACCATCATCATTACAGAAGGTGATTAGCATAGGGACTGCGAAATAAGACGACGAGGCCAGGAAACGTTGCTTTGCTTCAGCGGAGAATGCGATGGCGAGATGCGTAGTCTTCTACCGGGCGAAGAAGCAGACATGTTTCCATTCATCGAACAGACAACAACGCTCTGTAATCTGTTCTGCGAGATGATGACGAGCTCGCCAAACGAGTATGTGGAAGAACCGTGGATGTTAAAAAACTACTGACACTGCAGTAGATGCTAGTGATAAGTGCTGAAAAAAGGTGGCGAGTGCGAAAAATTATGTTGGTTTGTGCAAAGTGTAAGCATGTGGGCAATTCAAAGTGTTAAGAAATACATTCATATGTGTTTCAGCAAAGGAAATAGGGAGACATGAGGAAAATAATAAACTAATGAAACTATAATTGTTATAAAAATTATATTTATTTAACTGCAGGTACCCTGAGGTGTATACGGAAAATAAAATACTGCTATATTCTGTGTTGTATAAATTACAGCAATGAAGACACTCGATTATGTTTTATGTTATCCCATGTCACAAAATTATTGTTTTTTTAAATTGCACAGTACATATATACAAGAAATGACAATAGCTAAAAGAAAAAATTTATGTCCGAAAGCATCCTCGTCAAAGTGCTAACTTACATGTCTGTACCAGAGAACTACGAGATAGCCAGACGTTGCATACATGCATGTGTACATGTTTTCACAGCATCTTCAGAAGTCTGCATATGCATGGTAAGTTTATCACAGTCTGCACGCATGTATGGATGTGAAGTACAGCATTAGCATTTATCCCTATGCACAATGCCACAAAAACGGAATGTTTCATATGAAGCAGCTCAAAAACATAGGCTTTTATTCACCCACATTACCAAGGTTGTTACCCGAATAGGCCGTTACAATATTCCAAAGCGAGTGAAGTTAGTTCCCGACAGTCCATTATGAGAGTGTGTGTTCTCGCTGATAAAATTACACGTCTTAAATAACTGTTGTCGGTCTCATGTAAAAAATATGACAATTTTCATATTCGCAACAGACTATGAGTCGAACCTTGGTTCGCACGACCAGGATAAGTGCGAATATCTCCAGTGCTTCATGCAGTTGCCATTGTCACTTTACACGGGCGTGTGTAGGTAGTTAATGTTCCAGTAGCATAATTCGAGGATAGAGTGCCAAGGTACGTCACCGTCATAAATATTGTCAGGGCTACATATTCGCTTGATATCCAGATGTCAAACGAAGGAAGGGAAGTGCACTAGCTACTACATTTACTTCGGATGAACGACCAGGCCACAATCGTGTCTAATAACTTGAAATCAGTTAGACATCTAACATGCTTCAAAATCAACCGAGGACCCTCCTGCCGTCCTTTGAGGACATGCAGCTGGCAAACCAGATGACCTGAAATTAAATTTATGAGGCCTCAATTTATTTTTACTCTAATTATCAGCCTGGCAGTATCTATCTCTGACTCCACTCGCAGCCACAGTTTCCGGCCTCGTTTACTCGAAAACCTAGAGCCTTACTTTTTCGTAGTGGGAAGGCTGTTAGACCCTATAATGGTGAACCAGGTTCGATTCCCGATTCGGGTATCAAGACCTCGATGTTAAGAGCCGCCAAAAATCTCTTATCTCTCTCACTCACTCGATTCCCGTTGGATCACTCCATATTTCCATGTATGATAAATATTGAGGACGTTTTCGTTGGTCGACGTGCTTCTATGGGTGCTACTCGATCACCCATAGTCGCATTTCTTCACAGTTGCGCAAAATATTTCATGTCATATGCTGTCTGCGGAACATTCTGAGGTACTGGAGGAAGATTCTACAAGCTCTCTGAGCCAGATGTCGATCACACTCACAAGGGGGAGGGGAGGGTCTCAGTGCGTGCCAGTGCATTAGATCATACGTCCAACACATCACCAGCAGTATGGCCTCATGGTTTTATGTTGCAGAAAAATTATTTATACTTCGGGAAACAGTCCCTCATCTCCTGTAATGTATTATCTGTGACTCCTTCTAGCACGAACATGGCATATTAAATTTCTCACAATCATCTTCCCTATGCAGACACTAAGAAACCCGAAACGTAGCTATAAACATGAAAAATGCCAACGCGAAACAGACCTCGCACTCCCAATCAGGATTTCACCCTTCGTCCAATCAAAGCTAAAGAGATCAGACATCCTTCTGTTAATGATTATTTTGCACAGATTCCAGACAGGTGCAGAATATATCAAACAAAGAGCCACAGTACACTCCAGTCATGCATTGAAATGGATAAGATGCGCTGCTCAATAATTTTCGTTCCTTACTATAATCAATAAAGATAACTCACCGATAAGATTTCCGACGGCTGAGGCTCTAAGGATTTGCTGAACAAATATCACACTGCTTATCACTTGTAATGAGGTGTGGCAATCAACAGGAGGCTCATTCACACTGTTTATTTTCAAGGCTATTTACATATACCCATGTTTTACACATGTATATCTCTAAATTATGGACACACATTTTTGTTTACAATAAATACTTCATACATAATCGAGTATCATCCCTTCTGTAATTTTGCAACACAGGTTAAGGTAGTATTTTATTTGCAATACACACCTCAAGATATTTGAACATAAGTATAATTTCTGTCACCATTACAGTTTCATTAGTTTATTATTTTTCTTGTGTCTCCCTATTGCCTTTGATAAAACACATGCATGTGTTTCTAAACCCTTTGTATTGCCAACATGCCTACATTGCACAAATTAAAACAATTTTTCGCCCTCGCCACATATTTTAGCACACTTCTCTAGAATCCGCTACACTGTCAATACAGTTTTCTTCGCATCCACGGTCCTCCCACATACTTCTATGGCGAGGTCGCTTTCACCTCGCAGGGCAGATCGCGGCGCTTCGCTGTCCGCTCGATGAATGGAACGACGTCTGCTTCTTCGTCCGCTAGGAGCCTCTGCGTCTCGCCATTGCGTTCTTCGCTCAAGTGAAGCGCCGTTTCCTGGCCCTCGTCGTATTTCGTCATCCCTATGCTGGACACCTTTTTTAATGATGGCTGCGAAAAATAAAATATTTCCGATTTATTAAAGAACAAATTGTTATAACGAAATAATATTAACACATAAAATTCTGATCAAGAAACTTTCCTTGATTAAGCCTTATTCGCTACGAAATGTAACTGTCATTCAGAAACAAAATACGTAAGACACATGTCTCGGCGAATTACTCATACGCATTCGTTTTTATGGGGGAGAGAATTCGTATCCTCTTCCACGCCGCTGCCATAATCGGTTTTGATGTGATATTTCAAGAATGCACAGTCTTTTAACGACAGGAGCATTGTACGTGGTGCACAGAAATGTGTGGCTCGTGTCTTTCACCAGTTTTTTAAATCCATGAATTTTAGCAATGTTCTGTTCGTCGCATATATTATGGCGCTGCGTAAATTGTAGGTAGACTAATTTTATAACAATGGTCTGGGAGTAAAAACAAGGTGCGGCAAGAAAAGGATTGATTATGGTGTGAAAAGTATTGGGGCCATTCTGTATAGATTTCTCACGTTAGCATGCTGAATTGTAGACGAGTCTGTCATGTGTGCCTTAAAAAATTCATGAAACTAGTTATGTGAATTGTGATAGAAATTACTATCTTTCTCTGTATTTTCCAGTGCAGGTTTTGTTTCCAGATGAATTTCCAGTATAATTTTAATTCTATCCACTGAGATTGTTTGTTTTTTTTTTCGAGTAGAGAATATATCAGGTTTACGATCTGTTGTTGAACTTATATTTTGCTAGCGGAGTTCGGCAGAACCTAGATTAAATAAACGTGTGTCTCAGTCTAGTGTAAAAAGACGACGAAAGACAGAAAGTCATCGTGTTTTCTCTAACAGCGAAGCTAGAACTTCAGCTTCGTGCAATCGTTTAACTGGTCCGAATAACAAATTACATGACGAATACAATTTGTTACGTCATTGTTGCGCATCCCCTTATGCTTGACTCCGACACACGTTCATTAAATTCGTGATTAGCTGGTATACGCTAGTAAAATTGTAGTACTTTTTTCATAATAAATTATATCCACTGTGTGGGTTATAAATTTTGATTATTGTAGTCGTGGAAAAAATTAACTTCCACAACGTACGCCATCGTTAATGTGGGTAACTGGGAAACATTGCAAAGAGACCAGCAGTAATTGCATAAAATTTCTGTGCATTTAATGTGTAGGTTTACTGTTTTAGCACATTTACTTTCATGAATGTTCGTAGATAAAGCATCCATTCAAAAATTATAATTATTCTTGTGTCACTGTATGCGAGATTTATGTACCAGACTAATAGTGTGGTATATTTATTTAAGCAAATGTAGAAACTTGTATCTCAGGGAATAAATATTTGTAATTAATTTCATGTGTGTCGTAAGGTACGAAGGTAAAGTGATGTTTACCCTAATATGTTTGTGTGTGCAAGATCAGCTTATGGATACAACAGATGCCACGTAGCTGGGAGTGGAAGTGTGGGCGTGCCAGAGCTCGAAGCGCCTTTTTTACCATTTTGTTCTCCTCAAATATATATATATATATATATATATATATATATATATATATCTGAAGGCAAATGTATTACGTTTCCACACATGTGATGGTAACTTCGCAAAATCTTCGAATAGGGCTCTGACTGGAGTTGAGCCCCTCCGAGAGTTCGTAGACGTATTTTCTAGACGCTTGCTTTAATGCATTTTTTTCGGAATTGTTATATTTTATTCTGTAAGTGGTGGGTGAAGATTTCATCAGTTCTAAAACGTGTACCTGTACTCGAAATCTCCCCAGCAACCTAAATAGAGGCGCCTGGCGCGTGTACTGCAGGCCATGGATGACGTGAAATATTTCCCTTGCAGTGGTGATGTTTTCCCGCCAGCTACAACTCCTGGGTCAGCAATGTGAACATAGATAGGTAAATGCTCAAGATTATGAATAATATACATGTGCATATTCATTATTACAATGCAATTTTTAATACTTTTAAAAAAGTATTGTATTTACTTCTTTTATTGGTTTTGTGCATGGTCATTACTGCGCGACATTTGTACATCTACGTCAAAGATTGCGGATACAGGCTAAACGCCACATTCTCAGACTGGTCGATTGGCAGAGGCGTGCGATATACAAAGGTCGCCTGGACGGATGAGTCGAGGCACACGTTGGTACACGACCATGGTAAGGTACGAGTACATCGCCAAATGCAAGAAGCGATGGATCTCCTCGTGTCAGCAGGATACAGTTCATGTCAGCGATAGCATCATCGTACGGGTACTGTTTACGTGGGATGAAATGGGTCCCCTTGATAAACGTGCCATCGTGCTTCACTGGCGAACGATACAGATACAGGGACCTGCTGGAACATCGTGTGCGCCCATTTCTGTGACCACACCGCCCTGCAGCAGACCTATTTCTACAGCAAGACAATACACCGGCCCACCACTCCCCAATTTTGACCGATTGGTTCGATGAACACTTTACGAACTTAATGTTGCTTCCTTGGCCCCCGAGGTCACCCTATTTCAAGCCTATAGACAACATGTGGGATGCTGTCAAGAGGAATACGTGCGTCGTGGATCCTGCTTCAACAGGTTTACGTGCATTAGGGGAGGCTGTGCAGCAGTTAGGGATCAATAGCTCCCGACCGTTTTCGGTGCCTTGTGAAGTCAATGCCATGTCACATCACCGCCATAATCAGTACTTAATGGTGTGTTACAGGCTACTATACAAGGCACGTATCTGTAATTCAACTACTCCTGAGTGCATGTACAGGGGATGGACAAAATAATATGAACACCTGACATATACACAATATTTATTTATTAATAAGGTGTTGGGCCACCATTTGCTTTTATAACAGCTGCAATTCTTCGCGGAATAGATTCGTAGAGTGTCTGAATAGTTTCCAACGGAATGTTGTCCCATTCTTGTACCAAAACATCCGCCAATTTCTTCAATGATATTGGAGAAGGAAATCTGCTCCTCACTCTCTACTCTAAAACTCCCCATAACGGTTCAATTATGTTGATGTCTGGCGATTGTTTTATGATATTCTGATGCTCCTCAAACCAAGACTGAACCTTTTTGGCTGTGTGTATGGGCGCATTATCATCTTGGAATATGGCAGTGTTTGGCAGTAATATGCTAGTCATAGTAAGAACTTCACCATTGAGGATGTCGAGATATTCATGCGCAGTAATCCGGCCAGTGATGTGAATGAGAGGATCAGCTGAATACCCCGATATAGCCGCCCAAATCATAACGGAACCACCCCCATGCTTGACTGTAGGAAGCAGGTAGTCCGGATTGTAGGATTCTTTTGGTGTTCTACATACATAAACACGGCCGTTTGTAGGAAACAATGTAAACGATGATTCATCGGACCATACCACATTCTTCCAATCATCAAGTGTCCAGGTTTTATGATCGTGGCACCACTTATTTCGCAACTTAGCGTTGGCTTCCGTTATAAAAGGTTTCGCAATTGCAGCCCTTCCATGAATGTTAGCTTTGTGGAGCTCCCGCCGTACTGTTTTTGTCGAAACAGTATTACACAAGTGAGTGTTGAGTTCTGCTGTCACTTTTGCCGTGGTAGTTTTATGTTGTCTAGCCACAATTATTTTTATTGTTCGTCGGTCTCTGTCAGTTAACTTTGGGTTTCGCCCGCTATTCCTCTTCGCCGATGATGTTTTACTATGTTTTGTGTATGCTGTCATTACCGTGGATACTGTCGCTCGTGAAACGTTAAACAATTCAGCTGTTTTCGTCACGGACGCTCCCGCTAATCGAGCACCAACGATTAGCCCACTTTCGAAGTCTGAGAGATCACACATTTCACCGATCGCTTGTTTTAACCGTCGCAGAACAAAGCGTATAATACACTGAAATATAACTTACAAGACTTGGCACGTAAACTGTGCAATACATACGCGTCGCATTATTTACACGGAAGCAGTGTTGTCAACATGCAACAAAATGTACTATATTGCATGGTGTTCATATTATTTTGTCCATTCCCTGTATATGTAGAAATATATATTAGTATACATATCGTTACATGCTTGTTACATTGCACCGCTTCCCTGGCCCTGTCCCGCTCGAGCGAACGAATAAGTGTGTCAAAAGTGTGTGGTAAGCCGAGCAGCGCGCGGAGATTTACAAATGCGTGCTGCTACAGTCGTGAAAAGACTGTCGAGACTCGTGTCCTCCCGTTCTCAAGCAGAGTGAATTTCTGGGGTTATTGTAGCAAGAATGTTCTGGTCATCGCCCTAGCCTCTCTCAGCGATGCACGGGGTGTGGGGAAACTTCCACATCGGGCCAGTGAGACTATTTATGCCACGATGGATTTTCAAGCTGACAGTCTATAGTCTGAAGGATAGCACGGCCACCATAAGAGCCAGGTTTGTGAAATCCACGAAGCGACGAGACAGCAAAACGACGAGTGGTGACGAGAGTGAAATCTGCAGACTGCGAGCATCGGTACTTTCGAGAGTGATGCAGACGTGGCGGAACAACTGATCTAGAAGCGTGAGTGTAAGACATTAGGAATGATAGCAGTATACCGATTGACTATTCGTAAATAAAGAGTGTGAATTAAGTTACAATAGCCAATATCGAGAAAGTAATACGAACTTTAATTAGAATTGAGATGGACATAAAATATTTTTCACTTAGAATTACAAGAATAATAGTGGAGAAAATTTGATGCTGTAAAGAATAGCTGTGTGAATATTTACAGCAGTACAAATAAAGTTTTAAAAATCCAATTTATTTATTTTATTTTTATTCAGACCTCCATCCGTCTCGAACACGGATACGCCCCTGGCATCTAGCAATAATATGTACTATAGATATATGTATATATATTTAATATTTTCTTTCGTGTATGTATAATATCGTATTCTGATTAACGCCTAATGGGGCGTAAAAAGGAAAAAGCTATGCTCTAACATAAACTCTAACATTTATGCAGGGAACGCATTCAATCAAGAGAACTGCGGTGTTTAACTGCAATGTGCAAACAGTTGTAGAAGATTGGTGAGAAGAAGCATATCTTTTAGTACTGTAATACTGATGTCAACTTAGAAGCAAGAAGTTACTGATAGCTAATTAGCCTAAGTTCCACTACATATGTGAATTAAATTATATTGAACATTTTAAAAGCTTAGTTGGCAGGTAGGTGATGACATATCGTTGACAGCAGTATCATTAGAGATGAAACCAGAAACATGTGAGGCAGTACCAAGAAAATTAAAATACACTTATAACAGACCCGGGACTCAAATTCAGAAAAACTCATAAAATTAAGCTAGCGTGCAATCAATAGCATTAAGGAGGTAGGATTCGGAGTATGAACTTCGGATGTAATCAGTGTAATGTTTTGAGTGATAACATGAATATTTATACGGCCATCGTTTTGAAAATAAGTGTCACAGCAACTATATCACATCAGTTTACATGGCATACCATAACGCGAATTGTGTGAAAAATTTGGTAGAAATCAGTTGATTGGTCTTTAAGATATGGCATAAAAACTTAATTTTTTTAACACAGATATCATAAATAAACACTGCCTATAAAGAGTTTCTGTAGACGATGTTTCTAATATATACTATCAGCATAATAAATTTGATTGAATTTGGTTAAACTATTAAAAAGATATGCCAAACATACCTAAATTTGCATATGGCCATCATTTCGAAAATCCATGTCTGGCCTTATTTAAATTATGCAACTTTACATGGACTTCTTTGTTATATTAAATTTAGTGGCAATTAGTTGAATTGTCCCGGAAATATGACAAAATGATCGATTTACCCACCCAACACTATTTTGAAAAAAAATCCAGCCAAAGAGAATCTCTGTATGCATACATTATGCTTCAATGTATTACTGTTTGCGCACAAAATTTTGTTAAATTTTGGTGAAATGATTTATAGACATAATAAATGAATCTCAATTATTTATATAAAATATGCTTGCACACATAACACATATTAAATTATGTAACCTGCTGTTACAATACTTCGTGAAATTTTGGTATGAATAGGTTGTTTGTCCTCGAAATATGGCATAAAACCTCCATTTTTCATGTGACGATCTTCATAAATGAAGGACAGAAAGTTAATATATTATCACATTCGATGATTGTCACAGATTCATTACACAAATATCGATGTAAAACTGTTACATAAGTTCGTAGATATAACACACCAAGTTAAAATGTTTGTATAGGCGCCTCTCCGAAAATAAGAGACTTACACACTTAAAACATATAAATAAATATGATGGCCTACCACAGTACACCTTCTTCGCCAAATGTGAAAAAGATCGGTTCATTATTTATCTATAGACGACAATGAAATTGTATTATTTTATTTGGGGCTATCTTACGAAATGGCGGAGAAATGAGTCTCTCCATAGATGATTTTGACGTTTATATTTGATACTATCAGCATAAAAAGTTATGTTGAAATTTGTTTTGCAGTTTGATAGATAAAAAATTCTAAGCTTACATTTTTTATATGGCTACCATTTTAAAATACGTGTATCTGACCGTCACAAAGTTTATCAGTTTATATGGCCTGCCCTAGTGCTACTAATTTGCCAAATTTGATATAATTCAGTTGTTTTTCAGAGATATCACGTAATTTTTATGTAATGTGATACTACTTAACAAAATGGTGGACAAAATATATTTTGTCTGGGAGAATTTGATGGTTTTAAGATGTACGGCCAGCATACAAAGTTTTCCTGGAATTAATTGGATAGTTTTGACAATATAACATATAAAACTAAAAATCCATATGGCCATAATTTTTTTAATAAGTGTCTGACATAACCAAACATATCAGTCAACATCACCTACTGTACTGTGCATTAATGCGTACTATATGTGCCATATTTCGTAGGAATCGGTCGATTGTTTCCCGAGATATGACATAAAAATTTCATTTATTCGTGTATCACTATCTTACCAAATGGAAGACACATGTGATGTTTCATATAAATACTCCCAGCATAGAAAGTTAAGATGGAATTGTTTACATGGTTTAGAAGATAAAGCACTCAATTATAAAATAGCTAAACAACCGCTATTTTGAAAATAAATATCTGTCATGCTTGGAAAATATTTGTACATATCAACTGCCTCAGTACTAGTTGTTCACCCAATTTGGAAGCAATTGGTCAATTGGTTCCTGAGATATTGCACTAAAACTTTATTAATTCATTTAGCGGTATCTTACAAAATGGCAGGTAAACGTGATTGTTTTTAGCCTAATTTCCAAAGGAATAAAAGTATTATGACAAAACGTTCCTTTCTGTGTGTGTGAGTATGTGTGTATATGTGTGTGCGTGTATGTGTGTGCGTCTCTGCAAATTTTTGGACGTGGGCACCGAATTTTACCAAACTCGGTACACACATAGTACTAAGTAGACACACCTGACTTTCGTCTTTTTTGACCACGTAGGGCACTTACTTTCAAAATGGTGGCCAACTAAAAATTAAGGTTGAAATTTTATATTTTGGAAATTATTATACCGATTTAAATCGGTATAAAATGTGCTGATAGCACCTTACATTACGTTACATTAGTGAACCAAAAGGTTTGCTCCTCAATTCGTTTTATAAATACTATTAAGTGCGGACCTCCACACCTCCGCACAGCCAGTCTCAGTGTTGGGGAGGGGGAAGTGGTGCACAGGCCAACTGGTCACTATAAGCCATTCAATATTTCTTCATGTGTTTTGAAACGAACCTTTGAAAAATCACCCTAGGAGTGACATGTCAACATATTTTTGATTAACTTGTATACCACAAATATATAACACTGTGATTAACTTTAAAATATTGTATTCTTGATTAACTGAAACTTTAACATAGTATCTTTCATAACTTGTAAAATTTGTTTTGTATTAAATACGAATTAAAAACAGTGAGAGCAGCGATGTATTGGCAACAGCTAGTAACAAATAGTTCACAGATAAAATTTTGTTTTAACCTAGTTTTTTGGTATTCTATTTGTAAATTAAACATTGCATATTGATATATTTAAATGTTTAGGTATCGCTGAAGGAAACATATTTCATTGTAACAGTTAAAAATATCAGCGCAAATTATGGTGCGTAGGCCCTAGTGACATGTGATTTTTTTCCGTCCGAGGAAGAAACTTGAATACGCGGAGTGGAGCTCGCTCTCTCTCTCTCTCTCTCTCTCTCTCTCTCTCTCTCTCTCTCTCTCTCTCTCTCTCTCTGAAAGTTTCGCACCTTTAGTAGTAGCAAGAAAATAATACATGTTTTCAATTTTATTTCATACTTAGTACAGCAAAAAAAAAAAAATTATTTTTGAATTTGTAATTTACCACTTAAACGAGATTTTATTGTTTGAATACTTATAATAATATACCGGATGTTCACGCACAAATGATAATAACCACAATAGTAGGGTAGATAAGATTAAATTGAGTATATTTTATCGAGGAACCAACAGTCTAACGTTCATAGTTAACCTGCTAATGGCAGTGGCAAAGTGCAGGGGCGGGTATGCAACCTTGTGTACGAGATATTGTAACCAGCCTGTGCGCAAGTCTGCGTCCCTGATAACACCGCTCAGTACCGCACGGTCGCAGTCTCGGAGTTGCTACGTATCTACAGTTACTGCAGGACGTGTTACCGGAATACTTGGAGGAAGTTCCTTCAGATGCTCGTGAGGCGATGTGGTTTCATCTGCAGGGCGGGGCCCCGCCTCTTTATGCCAATGCGGTTCGCCGACACCTCTTCATGCACATTTCGAGCAGATGTAAAAGTAGGGGAGGCCTCACAGCATGGCCACAACGCTCACCTGACATCACACCACCTGACTTCTGGCTGTGGGGACACATCAAACCGATGGTGTATGCCACACCACTTGTCACAATGGATGAGCTCATTACGTTGAAAACCTTCACACATGTGCGTCGCAACATGCTTCAGCGCTGCACCACCTGTGTGGCCGACGGTGGCAGACAGTTTGAACAGACACTTTGAATAGAGACAGCGAACAGACACACTGTCCCCATGCCTTCAGCCCACATGTGTAAATAAAGTGTAATTTCATTGCAGTAGCTGTAGCCTTTATATTGTGATTGCCTACCCGCCCCTGTACATTGCCACTGCCATTGGTGGGTTAACTATGGACGCTAGACTATTCGTTCCTGGATGAAATATACTCTATTTGTACTTATATATCAGACTCTGGTGTTTAATATAATTAATTTTTGAAAACGCGGTATTTATTTTAGATGTGATGGCGAGACGGTTACAAATCTGAAGTAGGCAGAAGTGGCTACTGGCGACATGAAATGGCGTGTTGTTGAACGAAGCGTTAATTACTCTTCTTATGAAAAATATTCAAAATGACAACATCAAGTTTGTACATGTTGTGTTTCTTAAACCTACCTAGTTAAGTTATGATGTTGTGATAAATCTGTTTTTCCACTGCAGGAATAAATATATTGTAGCGTGCGTAGTGACCATTGTGTGAAAGAGTATTGTTGCAATTACATAACGTTGGGCCAGTGTTCTTATGTGATTGAAAATATTGGACGTGCAAAATTTACACGTTTTAACTGTGAACTGTTTTTATGATGAAATCAATATTTTGAAAGTCACGTCTGTTTATTTATCACAACGCTGCATCTTTGCTCCAGGTGTTGGAAACACAATTGTGTAACGTCCTTGCGTTTTTTTGATTTGAATGTTTGCACAATCTCAACAAAATACTTAATCCAGCAATATATATTTAAATAAATAATGATATAAACCTATAAATCCGTAAGTACCAATGCATAGAAATATGAGCGGAATAAAAGTTATGATAGGCCTATTTGTGTGCATGTTTACAACTATCATTAAATTATTCGCTGTTAAGTACAAAAAATATGTGACAATAGTTGCGTGCTTGAATTCACTGTGTCTTTTCGTGGGACTGATTGTTCCTTCGTTTTAATATTTATTCAAATTGATGCCGTCCTTTTAAAGAAATAATGCAACACATCAATATTAAGATGTTAAATGATAAAATTCTTTCCCCCACGGTTGTAACAAGGTTGATTAAAGCAGCGGCAAAACTATCGTCAATACAGGCATTGTTTAAGTCATAAAGCTGACCTAAATATGGTTATAGACCTAAATTGTTAACATTCGTACGCAATGGTTTTTGAAGTATGACAAAATTCTTTGAACAGCTGAAAACGGTAAACAAAGCATATGGCAATTTTTATGTTTACATGTAGTGAAAGTATACGTAATCAGTAACCAAAAGTAAAACTTTATCAGTGCTTCTGAAAAGTGTGAAGTAACCACGAATAGTCTATGCAGTTCAGAGACTGTTACAATAATGTCAATTTATAATTTTCACTGGAACAATTTTCCATTTTGTATTTAATCAACTGTGGTTGTGTTTCGCATACTGCTTCTCGCCTGCAGAAGACGACGGAAGTAATTTATGTTGTATGTCTTACATTTTCCCCTTTTTCTCTGAGTCTAGGTTATGATTTTTAATGAGTATTGAATTATTTTCTATTTCTGAAGTTCTTAGCGGTATTGATGTTCCTTTAATACTGCAAAGTCGTATAAATATATTGTTTTCATTTTTAACTTGATTTTTTCTACTACGATTGCCATTGTTTGATTATTATTTCAACAATCTGAAAATTTTGAAATATTTGTTATGATTTCAGCACGATAGTATGTTTCCTGGCCATTTGTAATTTAAGCCGTTCTCGTTTTGGTTGGTTTTCCTTCAGTGATTTTGAAATTTCTTTTGTTATAGGGTTTGTGGTTACTGGTGGTGTTTTCATGACTTCTAGGATCTCTCTTCCATCCTTTTACTTTGTCTCACAGTTTTATACTTGTTATTTTTGTAGTTTTTTTGTAAATTTTTATTTATGTTTGGAAATAGACTTAGTCAATTCATTTTCATAGTAATTAAATTAATTTTTCTTCACAATATGGAAGCTTCCTTTTCCTTCACGAATTATAGAGACCGATGAATACACTGAGTAATTACCAGTCTACTACAAGACACCAAATTAGTTTGGCAGAAAGTTTACTTGTAGTGTCCATTGACGATCTTGTTTTCAATCTATCAAATTCCATTTATTCCTTCCCATTCCACTACTTGTTTTCTCTGCAGTATGTAACACGGTTGTAAGCATGCGTCCTTTTTTATCCATACAGTATTTTGCAATTTTCAGCCAGCATATTCAAAACTGTTTCAGCAGAAACGTACTATACTAATCATGTAAATTGAGTATTTAATTATATAAACGAAAGACATCGAACTGGAAAGAAACCCATTTCAATGTACACAAAGTGTAATAAAAAAAAAGTGGTTTTAATAACACCCAATGAAAATAATATACATTGAAAATATGGGCTTGTAAAGAAAAATGGTTTCTTAATCGTTAACGTCGTTTAATTTCCTGTTATGCTGCGTGTCTTTTGACTTACATATGGTAACGGAAGCGAATTACACAAATATAAAATGCGGGGTGATAATTAACAACTCTCAATATTAATACTGGTATCAATAAACATGATCGACGGGCTATGGAGAGGGTTATTGTTGTAGGTGCGATATTGTACCTGCGCCACAGGTAGCGCAATGAGAGAGTGGAGAAGTATGAGTGACAGACTAGATCAAGTTCATTTGAATCTGTGGTTGAATGCGAAAGTAAGAGCAGATGGTTGTGAAAAATAATTGTGTAGTTCAAAAACTTGAAGCCAGGTATAATATAGCCTTTTATGACTGTACATTAGAACTGTTAATGAAGTTTCACTGATATCTGCACGCGCCTGTACTACAGCCCGTCTCCAGACCGTGAACTAGTATCACATACTCACGCAGCAAATAGAGGGGAAAGGTAAATGTTCTACTTATAGCATAGAAATTGTAATTAATAAGTATTTGTAAGTAACTAACGTTGCATAATACTGCATATTTCGTTATATTTCTCTACATTTAATGAAATGTTATTTATTCAAAATGATTTGAAATTATGGACGTTTTCGACATATTAAGTTTAAAAGCCACTACATTTCTCAATTAGGAGAAAGTACACAGGAATAATTTATTTTAACACTACTCTCATTTCGCTATAAAAAAATTTCAACTCTAAATATTTGCCATTAAAACTGATTCAAAACTGCCGACTTACAAATGCATGGTCTCTTGACTGGCAAACAAACGAATATCGTTCTTTTGTTTGGTCTCCTCTCCCTTGTAATAACAAACTTAGCAATCCTGCTACTTGATATGTATTTATTTCTGCATTATTACTTAGGGTTACGGACTTACTGTGATGTGCAGCAGCTTCTACAGTGGCAAATACCCATAACTCCCACAATATGCATTCATGGAGCATTGCACTCCTCCCGTGCCCAGTGCAACCAATCATTTAAACACTACAAACATGATTATTGTTCACGCTTGTAACTTGAAGCAAGTGCCTCAGAATCGACTGAAACTGACTGATATTCACTGTGTTCTTTATCACTTTTGTTAAAAACATGAATCGAGTTGAACACAAAGATACACCAGGTAATGAAAAACCAGTTCTAAAACAACACATTTTGAGGTTGACAAATAAGCTAATTTTCGTAGAATTGTTAAATAACCCATATAAGCACTTGTGAATGTAACTCGCATTCAGTGCAATATATACTTGATGAAGAAACTTGAAGCCGAGCCTTCATTCCTGGACATTAACATCTAAAAAAAAATCATCTTCTGGCAAATGAGAAAATTCTGTTCAACTAGTCCTTGTATAAAGAATTGACGCATTCTGTGTCCCTATATTTTATTCGTCAGAACACACGCTCTGGCGAAGCTTGCAGGTGGACGACTGCAATAAGGATTAAGGGTTTTGCGGACGTGATGGGGGAATGGTGCCAGGACGGCCCGGCGGAACGACCACGTGCGGAGAAAGGGGATGCAGCTGCATCTCACAGCTGCCAAGGGATGCTGAGCCCACACCAGCGGCTGAGTCTGTCCCAGGCTAGTTTCAGCAATAAACATTGGGAGCTTTTAGCAGGCGTGCTGGGATAATAACGACACGGTATCCGGAGGCATAAGTGCGCTGAACCAAAGAGGCCACCGAAGAGTTCCCGCACGTGCAGAATGGAACAATAAACTTCCAGGCCAGAATCAAGGGGCGACGCCAGGCCAACTGCGGACCACAGGAGCAGCAGTCACGTGTTTTACGACTCAGGGGGGGACGCGGCAAGCACCCCGGCCACGTGCAGGGATGGTGCAAGTTGAATATGGCGATGGAGCCTACAAACGACGGGAGAGCATGAGGAACGGATCAGTCAGTCGAGGATCGAGCAGTCAGGCAGTCATTCGGGGGACCTGAAGCGAGGTGTCCGGGTCGGAGCCGGACGAAGCCAGTGCGATGATCGATCAGTCAGTCAGACGTCGTCGAGCGTGCAGTGCGGAGAGAACCGGGAGTTCAAGAGGGCGTTGAGACGCCCACCAAGTGCCGGAGCAGTCCCAAGTCACCAGCCGAGAGAAGACAGCGCCTCCATCCAGATAAATAGAGTCATCCAGCGAGTGTGAAGAATCTTGTCTCCCCCCCCCTTTTTTTCACGACGCGGAGCGCCGCGCCAAACAATACGGAGCCTACATATAAAAGGGAAGGGGAGTGTTCTCTCGTGTGTACATGTATGAGTGGCCCTGTTAAGAGTTAATAAAACTGATTTATTGGTAACCTAAAAACGAGGTGAATTGATTAGTAAAATGGACCTAGAGACAATAGTGTCGACGTATTCCTACGCCCTAACACGGAGGGCCAGCATCAATCGCTAGCGCCTCACGCCGATAGCAGATTCGATGCCTACTTATAAACCACAACATTGGGCAGGTATCAGAATCTTAAATCATTAATGTGTTCTATGCTAAACTGTGCATGTTCAATTGTGAAACCATTTTTTTTTCTTCCGAATACTAGGTTGAACTGTCCTAAATGGACATAGAAAATTTTTCTTATAAGGCCTTTTGCAAGGCCTGGCTTACACGGGACGATTTCTCCCGCGAGTTTCTGTAAGATATTATAAAAGAACGAGACAAAGCGCTACATAATTTGGTTACTCACGGAGACCGTCGCTGGTTTGGCCGCACACGGTAATGGTTTCCTCGCGAGCTACTCTGTCAACTGGTAACGCCGCGCCGGCAGCTATAACCATGTTCGACAGCTAATGAAAACAATGTACGGCGAAGAAATATTGATGAAAGTAATAGCACTTATTTCAGTTCTGTATGATGAAAATAAAAAATGTAGACGAAATAAACGACTGTGGACAAGAGAATAGTTAGGCTGAAGGAACGTAGACAGTAGTGTCCTGGCAATGCTTTTCGAAGTATTGGGGTGAGTACACAGGTAACCTCAAAAGTGTATACAAACATGTTTCCTCTATGCATATATATATACACTTATAACTGGTCTTTGGTCCACTTTTCCGTGTCCATAGCTTATGAAAATACCGCCATAACCATAATGTTGCTATGTAAATAGTCACGTGACACGTTTCCTTGCTCCCATTTGCTGAGATCGGAAACTAGCAAAGAAACACATAGAGAAAATAGCGCCATTTTAATTGCCGAACAAAAGTAGACTAGCCAGCAAAACTGCACGTAGGCACGGATTATTCCAGTGGACGAGCACGTGCAGCAGACTCCGCGCATGCGATGTCATAAGGAAAATCGTTACGTCTGCGATGGGCTAAAGTCGGGTATTTTCATTGCACGATGAAGAATCACACATCAAGAGCTGCTGCAGACATCGCACTTTCTCCAACACAAGCACAGCGAATGGAATATCATCGTGCATTGCGATTCGCTAGCAAGCTTCGTTTCCTCCGTCACCTTGCAGAGGTGGTGTATTTTAAAACACCGCTTCCCAACCAGGAACGTAAATCTTTCAAGACTATTCAAATACATTTTCCGGAGTAGTCGTATCACATTAGTTTTGTCACTTTTTTCCGACTTGATTCATTAATATTATTGTTTGTAAATTTTTTTAGATATTTTCTTGCGATAAAAAGTGGCCAATATCACCTTTCAGCCCTCCAACTATTTCTGTGCAAGAAATTACGTCGATCTGTTGCTCGGTTGCGACGTTACATCGTTGACCTTGCATTGTTGACGCTTCATTGTTGACGTTGCATTGTTATTCCCTTTGTGAACTTTTTCATTTTCCAATAAGAATTTTAATAAGAAATTTGAAAAAATATATATTCTCGGGATAAAAAGTAGCCTATGTCACTTCTCGGGCCTCCAACTATCTCTGTGCAAAAATTCACGTCGATCTGTTGCTCCGTTGCGACGTGAAAGAGGGACAAGCAAACATNTCTCCTGATTTACCTTCCGCCTCGTGGCGAAACTGCTGAGAACTTGGACAATTTCCAAACACCGGTGGCGAAAGAATGCCAATACGACATTGGCATTCTTTCGCCACCGGTGTTTGCAAATTGTCCTGAATACAGCGGCGTCTACCTACGGTGCGTTCAGAAAGTATGTTGGTTTAAAGGCAGGTTCACGCTGGGGCCTAAATAACACTACTCCTTCGAAAACTTAAGCAAATTATGCTAAAGGTTTTTTTTATTGTTAATGGTGCCGAGTCCTTTTTTATCATCTTCTGTGACAAATTTTTAACGATTTGCCAATTCACTTGAAAACTGCATAATAAAGATTGCGTAACCTGATTTTTGTCTTCTAAGCGTTTATATATGTAATGCTACTGGAATATTTTCAAGTTACATTAATTACTATTGTAGTGAAGAAAATATCAGGTTTTAAAAAACAAACGCCTTTGCCATTGTGAAAACATGTGATTTTTACAGGCCTCTATGTGTATGGTAAGTTTATAGTTGTAACAGTTATGTTTGCATTATACAAATTAAATGTTGCAGCACGAAGATGGTTACTGTGCAGCTGAATGGGCACTATATCCCAATTCATTCTTCATCAAAAATGATGAGTGAAATCATTAGTCGCAGTACAAAATGTGATTTAAACACGTACACAGAACTTCATAAGGAATAAAACATAGCGCGATATAATTCACTAACCGCGCAGTCTACCAATGCAAGCTATTATTGATCCTGCTTAATTATTGCGATTTTTTCTTCGAATTTAAGAGGGAAATGCAAAACATTTTTTTTTTTTTCAGTACGAGGCAGGTTTAATATTTTTTTATACTGTTTTGTTTTATAAGCTTTTACATAACATGTTGGTTTGAAGTTAACAGGCATGGAGTCGATGTAATTCAAGTAATATATAATCGAAGACACACTCTAGACTTTTTCGCCTTCTAAAGATTTGAATTTAATAAATTCTGAAATTAGTTCTTATGCATTAAACTTTACATCTGACCGGGTTTCTGAGTTATGGAGGAGTCTGTGGAGAATGGACTTCGTGATATATTTTATCTTTGGTAGTTTTTTAGCAGCAGTTGTTATGTATATTGTGTTCGGCTAAGAACAAGTAAAAAGACTCAGTTGAAATTTCAAGTTATTGAAGATATTATTGATTTGTCATATATCATCAAGAGCTGTAAATTTATCAATAAGTGATTAAAATTTTTATCTAATTGTTTCAAAATCATTCATTTTAAGAACCCAGGTCGTTACTGAGATAGAGTTGGAGCTAGATTTGATTTAAGAGGCGTCCCGTATACATTTATAAGAGAGTATGTATTAAACCACCAGTCAAACATGTATTCCCATTTATAAAATTACTATTAACATAATTTAATTTAATATAACAGTTTTACTTTACTACATATCAGGGTGGTGATAATTTGTGGTTTCGTATTCGTATCATTAGAGAATTGGCGCCCATATTTGTGGCAGAATGAAAAAGAAACGATTGGACTATGTTATAAGATGGTCAGTAAAGCAACAAACTGCCTTGTATTACAGTTGTATGAACGGTAAAAATCTAAATAAAGATAACTAAAGCATCCAGTGAGGAATCCGTTTTGATCGTGGCTATATAAGAAATGTATTAAGTGTGTTGTAATTTTATTGCCATTGATAAAATTATTTAAAGTAGTGATTGCAGTTCGCTGGAAGGCAGTCCATTGCATAAAGAAAAAGAGAACAAAACCTCAGCCATAGATTTAACAGTGTCCACTGAGAACGAACATAAAAATGCGTGGCAAATGATGGGCATTGCGCCGCTCAGTCGTTTACAAACGTATTGGGTAACGTAAGTTACACTGCTCCGCCTGTGCAGCGGCACCCTAAGCGTGATAGTATTCTTGTTGCAACTATTAGAGTTAGATATGCAATGGCTACATACCGAAATGGCTACAAGTCAAACTAAATTGCAATAAGAAGTAGCTCCGAGGCATGATAAATTGCAATCAGAACTTACAATGAGGTTACATTCGGAGCTTATTAGCAGTCAAGCATAATTAGCAAATACTCTCCGAAAAGAATTAAAATCTGTTGGTGCTGAAATGCAGGCTCAGTTCAACACGTTCAAAGCTGAAACCGTTAGTGAAGCTTTGCAAGAGGTGGTACCACGTATACATCTTGTAGCGGCCATTCTTACAACCACTGTCGAAGGATGTCAGAGGCGTAGCGCTGTAACTGAAAAAGAATTAGAGGAATTGCATAACACCGTAGCACAATTACAAATCGCACTATAATCTTCAAATTCAAGCTCAGGTCTTGATAGCGAAGTAGTAAATTTACTGGACCACCGTATTCGCTGTTTGGAAGAGTCACTTAAGTAGCTTAAAGTTACCTACCAATCAACTTCAGTTGCGTCTAGTACTACACTTTCTACACCTCCTCAGCATGTAGTGCAGTTTGTGCCTATGTTAAGCCAATCGAGATTGTTAGTAGATATGTTTCCTAACTTTAAGGGTTGTGATGTTCAGAACCCAATAGCCTTTTTGAAAAGACTAGAGAAGTATTGGAGTAAGAAAGTACGGCGAACGTTTCTACCCAAGTCACAATTATTCTTTGGATGCTCATTTTACATCACTGTATGGACGCACTATATACATGACACCACCTATGTCGGATGAGGAGTTTGTAGCTATAGTTTTCCTTAGACTTACCCACTGGTATTAATTAAATTGGGCAAGTAGATCTATCACTTCAGTGCAGCAATTTCGATACGAACTCTTACGTTACGCAGGTTTAGACACTATGTATCGAGGGAACACACATACAGATCAACCAGGTTCTTCCGGTTCACCCAGCGCATCAAACCAATACAGTATGTCTACTTACCGCAATGTTCAGTCGCCTAGTCACTCGACTAAGAAAGGAGATCGTTATATTGACCATTCCTATAAACCATTGCACGGAAATACTCGTCGGGGCTTACCGTCTTGGCGTAGAAGGCGCAGGCGACAGCGTTGTTACGAAAATCACCGATCTGAAAATAAGAAACGAAGCAGATCGGGTGGAAGCGACAATGAAAAGTCGCCGCGACGTAAGCAAACTAGTATCGAACATACACCAAATCAACGTCGTTATTCAGGATGTGATCGAAGTCCTATCCACCTCGATGACACATGTGTAAACAACCAACATCGTTACGAACGTGGGAATACTCCGACAAAAGATACAAGAAATATGGAGGCGGGGTTGAATCCCTCTGCGCCACCATTTTTACTGATTGACAGTAATTCAAAATCGCCGCAGTGACTGTATGACTCCTCACCACGTAAAGTCAAACAAAGCAAGTCAAACTAGGGTTGGTCGGTATTGACGGCACTTTAATGCCAAACAGTGGTACTTTAAAAAGGGTGCAACCATCATTGGAGCCAGTTATATGCCGTAAAATGTTTACAAGTTTGTTACGGGAGAATGAGAGAGGATTTTTATTGCATGAAAGTTCTGGTGTAGAATGATTATTGCGTGAACCTCAATGTCCAGAAGTTAATGTGACCATACACGAGACTCCGTGTACCGCATTACTAGACAGTGGGCCTGAAGTGAGTTGTCTTTCGGAAACTCTTTATTACTCTCTGAAACGAGCAAATGTTCGCATCCCTTTAACACCCGTACCCCAACTCAAGATTGTTGGTGTTANCTTTATTACTCTCTGAAACGAGCAAATGTTCGCATCCCTTTAACACCCGTACCCCAACTCAAGATTGTTGGTGTTACATCAAGGGCTAGCCCATTAGTAAATCGACCGGCTTTATTACTTGTGTGGAAGGTATTGGTAAAATGAAAATAGCAGTATGCTTAATTGTGAAGGGGTTTTTCACACCTCTGATACTTAGTGTGGATGTCTTAACCCATTATGGCATAAAGTTAAATTCTGACAACTGCACGGCATTTGCCAACAAATAATTCTGTGTTCCGGAACTACAACCAGTCAAATTGACAGTTGGTTATTCAATTGTGAGGTCTCTGAGAATTTCCCGAATGGAGAAAGTAACTTCATTCACTCTTACACATTTCAGGCTCAATTTGAGACCTTGTGTGAATTGCCGTCACGTTTGCCGATTTCCTACCCTATTGAAAAACCGGAACATGGCAACAAAAACATTGGAGAGGCCAACCAAGAGAAAATATTGCAAGAAATCCGACAATTGGTTAAACAGTGATTATATCACGCTGCTGATACACGTAGAAGAGCAAAAAAGGCGAAGAAGGAACAGAATTTGCTGATCGAGGAGCTGGTGTTAGTACGTGTGCACAATATCAGCAACCAGTCTGAGTTTGTTGCAAAGAAATTGCTCGCATTATACAGAGTCCCACATAGTGTGTCAAGCATTACTAGCAACAACTGCATCGAGTTTTCGCTTGTAGATCGTAACGAAATCATTGATGAGTTCAACGTCATTCACTTACGAATATATTTTTTAATCATCGGTCCTGAGCTACCAAATAATGCTGACTAAAGTAAAGTGCCCCGACTCGACATGGAAGCAACACCGTGACTGGTGGCGTGAAGTATGTTTTGCCATATATTGTGCATGAAATACATGGTGATGCACTCCGCTTGGAGCAGTGACAATTTCATTGTTGTGGATCAGTTGTAACCAGCACTGATTGTGACTTGGTATTGTTGTCCACTCTTGTACGATGTGTCATGTTGCCTGCATCAGCGGTGTGATGATGTGAATAAGGCCTGCCCAGGAATGAGGCTTCTTAATGGTAACATTTTTCGTCTGGCCTGCCGTTATTATAGCTCCGAAATATGTTGGGTGCTGTGGATAAAGTATGATCTCGGACGAAGTTTCATCGAAATAAAATTGTCTGTGTGAACGTCACTCGATGTATATCCTTCTGGATAAAGAATGAGTAATCATCATAGGCACGTATATTATTCACAAAAGAAACTTTACCCGACATGCCTAATCTGCCAAGATATCTTATCGAATAAAACTGAAAGGAATTAAAATGGGATTAAATGAAGTCCTTCACTCTCTCTCTCTCTCTCTCTCTCTCTCTCTCTCTGGTATAAAGATTCTCTAAGAGATTGTTGTAAAATTACAAGTGATAGTTTATTGCAAGACGATGAACTGTCTTAAGTAATACTTGAAGGTCGTCTCTTTGTTGCGAGTGTTGCATTTAAGAATATAATAAGTGAAAGCATGAGTTTTAATTACGGACCTAACTATTGGCCGTGAGAGACACAACTGAGAAGTCCAATCTCCTTGGAAGACGATGCGGCTGAAGATCGACTAAGTCTGGGTCGTCACCCTCATGGAGAGGCACTGTGGACAATGGACTGTAAATTACTCAGTTGGAATTTCAAGTTATTGAAGATATTATTTATTCCTCCCGGTTCGCTTTTGTGGGAGGCGAGCAGCCTGACCACTCATCCACCGCGTCCGCGAGTCAGCACTGCAATTGAGATGTTTTAAATTCGAAAATTATGTATCCCTACTTGACATTAATTTAAAAATTTCGCAATTATTTACTTTCGCAAAAAAAAAATTCTCTCTGTCTCACCGAAATGAATTTTGGTTTAAAGATATATTTAATCGGCCGATTAATTAAGCCCATAGTATCGCTTTTAAGGTATTTTATAAAATAAATATTTTGGAACTGTAAATATCATTATACCTAAACTATTATGTAAATCAGAATCAGAAAAATATAAATTATTTGAGACAAATTATATTTATTATAGCATATAATTGTCGATTACAATCAAGGGTTTTTTTTAAATATAACATCTGATGGTATGAATAAAATAAAGAAATATATAAAGGTTGTTCACGATAGAGAGAGCACTTTTGAAATGAACCTTAGAAAAAAATCACTACTCCTACCGGGCGCACTGGGTGACATGCGCCCAGTGAAGTTGGCAACGGCGGAGGGAAAGTTGTTACATATCTCAACGTCGAATAAAAAGTGTTAGATAACACCTCGTGATAAGTTAAATTATTTCTTTTGCTTTNGTTGTTACATATCTCAACGTCGAATAAAAAGTGTTAGATAACACCTCGTGATAAGTTAAATTATTTCTTTTGCTTTATTTTCTTTTGCTTAATACTTTGAAGAGTAAAAATGATTAGATTTGTAAAACATTTACATTCGTAATAAATTCTGTTTCACTTGACCGACGCATGAATAGAGATATGAGGCCCATAACAATGTTAACTTTACATAAGGCGCAAGANATTCTGTTTCACTTGACCGACGCATGAATAGAGATATGAGGCCCATAACAATGTTAACTTTACATAAGGCGCAAGAATACACAACGTGCATACAAGCAGATCTTAAGTAGGGCTTTCAAATGTTCTCATTTTACTGTTAACATGCTATAGTTTGATCAGACATAAATAAATCACGAGAGAGGGAAATTTTGAATGTGTCCAATTTAACCGGAGGATGTTAACAAGTAATAACTTGTTTATTTTCCACGCTGTGGACTTGTGGGGGAAGGGTGGAGTAGTTGCTACATATTGTCCTTGAGGACAGACCGTGACTTGAACTGGGATCAAGACGTCTCAGATGCAGCGGGGGAGGATGCGACAGAGTGTGGGTCGCAGCTAGCTGTCGGTCTCCACGGCGAAAGACAGGCGTCACCGCCTCGCGACTGGAACTGACCGGAGCAACGAGGCAAACAAGGTGCCGTGTGTGCGAGATCGATAAATATTGGCGCGGCCACTGGCGGCCCGAGTGTCGCTGACCTCGACAGCCGGCGGACAGCGCAAACAACGCCGGGACTCGCCAAGGCAGTCGCCGCCATTCCCTAAAGATAGCTAGACCGCTTATTCATCTTCTGCGCATGTACCCACAGGAACACAACTGTCAATCACATGGTCAACAATTATGGACGTGTTTGTTTATATCTTAATTTTCATAACGCAAGCACATTTATATTAATAAAATNCACATGGTCAACAATTATGGACGTGTTTGTTTATATCTTAATTTTCATAACGCAAGCACATTTATATTAATAAAATACTTTTCCCAATATGCATTTAATCAAACTGCTTTCCATATTGGATAGAGGAAATATGCAAACATCCCAAAGCGCTTGTTTACCAAACGGCGTTCAACCTCAAATTCAATCCACGCCTGGCAGAAAAGCAGTTCATTGTTGAAACACGTAGCTTGGTTCTGCGCAGCCAGTGAGATCGGTCTTACTTCATCACTAGTCTATGGTCTCAACCACAGAATATAAATTATGTAGAGTNCACATGGTCAACAATTATGGACGTGTTTGTTTATATCTTAATTTTCATAACGCAAGCACATTTATATTAATAAAATTCTTTTACCAATATGCATTTAATCAAACTGCTTTCCATATTGGATAGAGGAAATATGCAAACATCCCAAAGCGCTTGTTTACCAAACGGCGTTCAACCTCAAATTCAATCCACGCCTGGCAGAAAAGGAGTTCATTGTTGAAACATGGAACTTGGTAGTGCGCAGCCAGTGAGATCGGTCTTACTTCATCACTAGTCTATGGTCTCAACCACAGAATATAAATTATGTAGAGTGAGCATGCACGATGCGCAGTAGAGACTCTCTATGTTAACAAAATTGGACTGCCTTCCTGCAAATTGTAGTATAAAAATAACGTTGACAGGGTTTGATTAGAACACTCTCTGTGTAACTATGTGCTCTGAGATAATTCATCTAACCTCATTTTAAAGAAGCGGCTATAATCAAGCTCGTTAAAAGTATTTTATTCATGTAAAAGGGCGGGTCCGCTGTAAATTCTAAATGTAACAGACATGTTCATTAATGCTGACCAAGTGACTTTGACAGACGTATTAGGATTGGGTGAGTCATTGTTGGGGACATACGCAGAAGAATACGAATATATTTACATCTCATGTTTAGTCTGTGATCAGGACGAGCTGGCTCTGTTTACTAGCATTGCAATCTGCGCAGGAACGACACTAGGTTCATCTTTGTTCACAGCCGCCGAGTCACGGGATCCACGCCCCTCCCAGATATATAAACATTCTCAAACACGATTCAAGGTAAAAAGTAGGAAAATAATGAGTCGGACGCAAGGGAATTAGGAAGTAAAAGCTAGGAGCCGAACGCCGCTATCTTCAATTACCATATTTTCTTTTTTTCTCTCAAAATTCCTTTTTTTCCCTTGACATCAACCATTCTTCACTATAAATTTCCCTTTTTCCCCTTAAAGTTTCCCTTCTTCCCCTTAAAATGTCTTGTTATTAATTCAAAAAGCACTAATTCCTTCATTAAAAAAAACAGCACCTTTTTTAAATAACTAACGTTTGAAATTATTTGGGTTACTTATTTTTTACCTGTGACCTTGACCTTGACTATTAACCTTGACCCCAGTAAACCTTGAAAACCCCAAACAAAATTTGAAAAATAGCAAAAATTTATAAAAAAAATTTAAATGTTTATTTTAAAAAAATTTAGAAATTATTTTAAAACTATTTAATTTAAAAATTAAATTGTAAATGTTTGGGCATAAGGGGATCAGGGATATATGCCAGATGCCAACCGGCCGCCATATTGTGACGTCACCCGACCATCTTAATGGATGAAAGTGACTTTTACCTTGACCCATGACCTTTAAACCATGCCCATGACATTTAAACCATGCCCACGACCTACAATGACCTTCAAAACAGATAATCCGAAGAAATCCCAAAAAATTATAAAAATCCACAAAAAATTTCAAAAATATTAAAAAAAAAACTTCTGAAAATATTAATAATTATTTTAAATAAAATATTTAAAGATGTACACGTAGGAGGAACGGTATTCGATGACAGGTGGATCCATTAAGCTCCCGAAACGACCGACCCTCGCTAGATCGGCCAGTGTTCATCTCCTCAGTCATGTTAGATGTCGATGACCTTGACCCATGACTTTGACCCAATGCACGTGACCTTGAATGAACTTAAACACAAAGTATTCCCAAAAAATAATAAACAATTCTCAAAAAAATGTTTACCGGTAACACTTGACTCATGATTCATGACTCTAAACTCAAGACCCAAGACCTAAAACCAAAGACACCAGACAAAAACTTTAGACTAAAGACCAAAGGCTCAAGAACCAAGACCCAAGACACAATACTCAAGACCCTTGACTCAAGACTATTGACTTAGACCCAAGAAACTTTACCCAAGACCCAAGACCATTGACCTAAGATCCTTGACCCAAGATCCAAGACCCTTGACCATTGACCCAAGACCCTTTACCCTTACCTCTTAACCCTTGACCTGGAACCCAAATAAATTATTAAATTTCAAAAATTCTAAAAAAAATCCGAAAATAATAANAAGACACAATACTCAAGACCCTTGACTCAAGACTATTGACTTAGACCCAAGAAACTTTACCCAAGACCCAAGACCATCGACCTAAGATCCTTGACCCAAGATCCAAGACCCTTGACCATTGACCCAAGACCCTTTACCCTTACCTCTTAACCCTTGACCTGGAACCCAAATAAATTATTAAATTTCAAAAATTCTTAAAAAAATCCGAAAATAATAAAAAAAAACATTTTAAAAAACGTATATAAAATAAATAAAAAAGATATATATTTATAAAACAGAAGATAACCATACCATGCTTCTCATGTCGTTCTACTTGTTCTCAAACTTAACAGTATACGTGTTATAACCATGCACACAGCTCGACTTTTATTGGGTATAAGTCTACTTCGCAGAATTTTTTTTATATATGTATATGTGACCAATCCAAGCCCTTCATACCAGTACCAACCACCTACCTAAGTCATGTTAACATCATGGTATGGATCAGCATCGAAAACAATTTATTAGACATACATGGCATTAATTGAAATACCAATAGTGCTAGTCCCTTGAGACTTGGAATGTACGACGGTGACAAACAGTCCTATCTCCCACTGTCTTCTTGAACACCAATCCCTAATCTTCCAATAATTCCGTCAATCTTTCGCAATATTTCGCAATTTTTCACAATCTTATACAATCCCCCTCCTCAGAAATCTTTCCATCAATCATTCGCAGTATTTCGATCAATCTTTCAATATTTCCATAATTTTCTTCGCGGGATTTCTATAAATCTACTAATCTGCCTATTAATCTTTCACAATAATTCTCAATCATTTCATTAATCTTCTCACCTTTTCCTAAATGTTCCAATCTTCCCATCAACCTTTCGTCTAATAATTCCATCAATTTTTCGCAATCCTTTATAATCTTTCCATCAATCTTTCGCAATCCTCCTCCTCAGCAATCCCTCCATCATTATTTAGCAATCTTTCCATCAAAATTCTCATATTTCCCTCAATCTTCCAAACATCTCATTAATCTTTCGTCCAATCATGCCATCAATCTTTCGGAAACTTTTGCAATCTTACACAATATTTCCCTCAATCTTTCACAATCTTTCCATCAATCTTTCGCAATATTTCTATAAATCTTATCACACTATTTCCATCAATATTACAGTATTATGTCCAATATTTAAATCTTTTCATCAATCTTTCGATCACTCTCGCAATCATTCCATCAATCTTTCGCAATCTTTTCACCAATATTTCGCAATCTTTCCATCAATCTTTCACAATATTTCAATAAATCTTGCGCAATCTTTCCATTAATCATTCATTCATGTTCAATCCATGGGTTTGTCGTCTGTCTCTATCTACATATATTAACAGACAGATTCGCCAACTGTCTCCAAAATTTGTACATGTCAACAGAATTAATGTTTTGTATGCAGTTCATACATTTTTTGTACATAAAGTCTTTATTATTATTCTATGCAGATCTCTCCGTTAATAGTCGAGTGCTCATGCCACCACTTTATATTTGTGAAGGCAAAAAGTACACGACGTACAAAATAAAGAAAAACCATTAATTTTATAATAATAATTTATTATTATTTTGTAATTACAATTTTAGAAGAAACCAGTCATCACATCATACGCTATATCCCCTATCGTTTCGTTTAATAATGATTGAAGATATCTCGTTAATATGGGTGAGATACTCACGTTTTTGCAGGTCAATCAAATATCTGAGTCTATCAACAAGATCATTCGGGTCTTCGGAATTAGGTAGGCAGTATCCTCGGCGCCTTCTGCCTTCTTCATGTCGCTTGTTGCAGAAAATGAGTTGGAGGTGTGTGTCAGTGCATCGATAAAATCGCCATCGTCGTCTTCAGTTCTATCACTGTCTTCGTTTTCATTTTCATCAATGCTCTCTTCATTGTTATCTTTACCTCCTCTTTTGTATTCTATATTAAATTTGCTTTTCTTACTAGCAGGAGCTGTATGCTAATCAGTATTTAGAGCCGACGATAGTTTATTTTGAAGTTCGTCGACTTCACGTGAATTTTTGCAATTGTGCATTCCACACAATCAGACTCTACTGCACTCATTCCATCTTTAGCATGAACTGCCTCATCATAATCGCCTGTCGAATTGGTACCCATCGATGAGGCAAGAGGTATTGTCGGCAACACTTGCTGACTCCCAAAAGACGAATCATTGCAGATCTCGATATGTTCTTTGAATGTATCGTCTTGCACAAACTGAATGGAACCAATGTCTTAATGCTTCATCGCGCGAAAAGGACTCTTCGTACAGGTCATTCACTCATACCGACAAGCATTTTGACCAAAGGTGAAAACTCGATCGCAGAATCGGCACTGGCGACAACCAGTTAGCGATGATATCGGTGGAGGATCCGTGGTTGTTAAGGTCAAAGATATGCTTTCGTATTTGCAATTAACCTTCGTGGTATGACGAGAGAGCACTTCCAAATCGATGTTCACCTGACGATGTCAGAACACCAAATGTGATTTTTTCTATACAAATGCAGTTCTTTTTACAGCAAAGAGCCTAGCTTGTGCCCAAAAAAAGGCTTTCCGCCATAAAACGTATATGTAAAAAAGATGGGAGCACTCTGAGAAAACTCACTCGTTCGTCCCAGAATAAAATTTGCAGATACTTATACAACGATATGTTATTTGAATATGCTGGCAGGCATGTCTTTATATAAATATAGAAATTTTAAATAATTTAAATATTCATATTTATATGAACATAATTATGAATGAAATGAATTTCAAGTTATAATTTATTTACATATATGCACATGCATATTTATATAAAATTTATTAAAAATACTTTTATATGCCCATACATCTACATAATTAACTATAAAAGTAAGCTAAAATAATTTTATTTACTTATTTACATACCTACTATCTGTGCCCGCGGCTCCGCTCGCGTGGACTACAGAATTATTATTAAGGTTTTTTTTTTTAATAATTAATCAAAATCAAAATTCGCAGTGGACTCGCAATAAATACACTACATGCTCGAGTGTGATTAGTTTGTTACTAACGACGCGAGCCGTCTGAGTGCCGGCCGAGCACACGCAACTCTTGTTACACTAACCCTCCACATCGCCAACCGCGTACGGTCAACCGACTAGCGAAAAGTTACATTTACACAAAACTTTCGATATCTCTCAAAGTATAGGCGGGAATTGGCTTAGACACAGCGTATTTCAAGAAAGAGCACGCTGGCGCCAAACCTTTTTTCCGACTTGATTCACTATTATCGTTACTGCTTTTTCCTTATGTTACTTTACGTAACAAAATTTATACTAAACCCTGGCCAGAGAATATAGCTAAGAATTTTTTTAAAAAAATGGGATAAGTGGTTATCGAGTGGTAAGAGCACTAACAGACAAACAGACAGACGGACGTTGAATTTTGTAATATGTATAGAATCATATTTATTTATTTAATTAATTAAAAATAACATGATATTTATATATTTATATGTACATAATAANTAAGTGGTTATCGAGTGGTAAGAGCACTAACAGACAAACAGACAGACGGACGTTGAATTTTGTAATATGTATAGAATAATATTTATTTATTTAATTAATTAAAAATAACATGATATTTATATATTTATATGTACATAATAATCAATGTTTCAATCTTCACATTAATCTTTCGAACAATCTTTTGATCAACATCAATCTCTATCAGTTCATGTGTGTGTCGTCTGTCCCCCATCCATACATATAAAAAAACTTTCATTCGCCAACTGTCTCCACACATTTGTACTTAAAGACTGCGTTAATATTTTGCATGCAGTGCATTATCTATGCATTTTAATGCTTAACACTTCATTAATATACTGTGCGCAGATCTGTATTTCGGTAAACTATTGCTTATAGAACCACTTTCAAGTCATGAGGGATTAAATATTATAGCACAAAAATATTAAAACTCAATTATTATTATTATTAAAAAGCATTGACGCTATTCACGACCCTGTGAGACACAGGGAGGGTCATAGAGTATGGGTTACCTTTACCAGGCACAGACTATGGATGCCTTGGATGTTGAATAGGGATAAACAATAACTTGGTCTCTCAGTGTTTCAGTTTACGAAGTTTATATTTGGCTTAAAAAACACATATACACTTGCACTGTGAGACTGTTCCCCGTAAGTTATGAGCCTTGAAGGCGGATTAAAGTACTCGAGCTAACTGCTTCTGACATCGTGGGGGAACACTAGGTATCGGGGAAGGTCCCTTGAGCGACGACGCTAGTACTTCGCTGTAATTCCTGCTGAGGTTGTTCCGGCTGTAGGTTGAGGTCTGCTCAGCTGGGTGGCCCTTCACAGGCCCTCGGTTAGGTCTCATTGGCGTGGTGGACACAGCTGGTATCCTCCTTCGGGGCTGCTCCTCGGCCTCCGCGACGACTCTCCACGACTGACTCTACATCACTGACCCACTCCTTTCCCCGCACTTGACTTTTAAACTCTCCTCGGCATCAACGCCAGACCCCATCAGCATTTCTCATGCATCTCACTCGAGGAGGGAGGGAAAAGGGGGGCGTTGCGATACTGCCAAACACTGTCAGCCCTTCCCACGCATCTAACTAGAGGTGTTTCGGTGAAACTCAGGCCGCCTTCTCAGCCGTTTCTCATGCTACTTACTCGGGGAGGGGGGACCACGGCGATTCTGCTCGTCACCGTCAGCCTTTTCTCAAATATCTTGACTTTAGGTGCATCTGTGGCACTTCCAGGTGTCGCCCGCCTTCCCGCGTGTTCATTTTCTCATGTGTTATTACTCTGGATGGGGGTGGGGGAATTGCTGTGATTCCACCCGTCATCGTCAGCCTTTTCTCACGTATCTTGACTATAGGGCACGTCGGTGATATTCTAGCCACCGTCCGCCCTCCCACGTGTCTCGATTATCTATCCATTTCTGGGCCGGTCGGCCTCGTGGTAAACGCCTNGCGACCGCGGCGATTCTGCTCGTCACCGTCAGCCTTTTCTCAAATATCTTGACTTTAGGTGCATCTGTGGCACTTCCAGGTGTCGCCCGCCTTCCCGCGTGTTCATTTTCTCATGTGTTATTACTCTGGATGGGAGTGGGGGAATTGCGGTGATTCCACCCGTCATCGTCAGCATTTTCTCACGTATCTTGACTATAGGGCACGTCGGTGATATTCTAGTCACCGTCCGCCCTCCCACGTGTCTCGATTGTCTATCCATTTCTGGGCCGGTCGGCCTCGTGGTAAACGCCTGTCTTGGGGCCCTAGATTGGGGATGCTAGTTTTACGATTAAGGGGGGTGGGGTGTGACAGTGGCGCTTCAGAATACTAACAATATGCGGCATGCATCAGTATTTATTATTTTGTAATTACAATTTCAGAAGAAAGTATTTAATCACATCATGCGATTTAACCCCCACCATACCACCTTCCAATAAGTATGCAAATGATTCAAGATATCACAACAATGTGTGAGAGATCCCCGTGTTTTTACAGGTCTATCAAATGTCTGAGTGTATCAGCAGGTTCATTCGGGTCTTAGGGAAATAGGTAGCCAGTATTCTTAGCATATTCTGCCTTCTTCATGTAATTCGTTGCAGCTAATGTAGTCGAGGGCTGAACCAGTGCATCGATAAAACCGCCTTCGTCTTCAGCGCTAGAACTATCTTCACATTTATTGTCATTAATGCTGTCTTCGTGATCGTCTTCACCTCCTGTTTTATCGTCAATATCAAGTTTACTTTTCTTTGCAGGGGTTGGATAGCTATCATCAGTATGTAGACACAACTATTTATTTGGAAGTTCGTCGATTTCATGTGAACGTCTTGCAAATGTACATTCCACACACACTGACTCTACCAAACCCCATAGTTCTCTCAGTCTGTCATTAGCATTAACTGTACCGTCATAATCGTCTGTGGAAGCGGTACTTATCGATGCAGCAGGGGGTATTGACATCATTTGCTGACTCTCAAAAGACGAATCCTTGCAGTTCTTGATGTGGTTCTTCAATATATCACCTTACATAAACTCATGTGCCCATTGTCACAATGATTCATCGCGCGAAAAGGACTCTTCGTACAGGATGTTCTCTCTTGTCACCGAGCTTGGCAGCTTTTGCTGAAGATCATTCCACAGTGGCAACACTGTCATACATGTAATTTTCCAGCAGTGGGAGAAGGTATCTCCATANTTTGCTGAAGATCATTCCACAGTGGCAACACTGTCATACATGTAATTTTCCAGCAGTGGGAGAAGGTATCTCCATATAAGTAAGCTCTACAGGAGACTTCGTACAATCATTGTCTTGGATCATCTTAATGAAAAAAAGCTATGTCCTTTCTACAGTGGCAACATGTGTATATATTTGGCGTAGCTATTGCTTTATACATATATACATAATTACTAACACATTTCATCAGCGATATTTAAGGAATCCTTCAATGAGACATTTTATCTAGTTCCTAAATCGCATCACTATGCAGTTATATCATTAACAGTTTCTTCCAGACAAGTTCTTCGCTCAACNAGTTATATCATTAACAGTTTCTTCCAGACAAGTTCTTCGCTCAACTTGAAATAATGGTCACACTTAAAGCAGACAACTGATTTCCCCCATACCAACCCTTAACAAGACTGACCCCACACCCACCACACGCACCACAATCAGCACCACACACACCACAACCAGCACCACATTCGCCACAATCAACACCACATGCACCACATTCAGCACCACATGTATCACAATTAGCACTATATACACCATAATTAGAACCTCTCGCACCACAATCAGCAGCACGTGTGTTATAATCAAAGACCCTTTAAATGACCCATAATGACCTTAAAATAACCCATAATTCCCCATAATGACCCCTGATCGTTGTGCATGTGGTGCTGATTGTGGTGAGTTTGGTGCTGATTGTGGTGTGTGTGGTTCTTAATCTGGTGCTAATTGTAGTGTATTAAGTGTTGATTGTGGTGCATGTGGTGCCTAGAAGTTCGTATTCCAGCTCTAAAAGGTTAAAAATATTTATATAGCAAATTTGTAATATATTGCTTTTATGTATAGTTGTACAATTAACTATTAAAGTATTAACAATGTGTACAAATATATAAAAATGGGAGACGCGGCAATACACCCGGCATCATAAGAAAACCGGATTCCCTNCGGCAATACACCCGGCATCATCAGAAAACTGGATTCCCTACCACTCTCAAGTGATGCACTGCGTCTACTTATTATGAAGAGTTAGTTACATAGAAAATAATAAAATTTAAAAATGTCTTTGTAATGTTAATTTATATATATATATATGTATTGGTAAAGTATCCATTTTTTAAACAAACCTTTGAAAAAAATTACTTCACATAACTACAAAAAGGAGCGGATGTTTGCTTTTTTTAGGGGGCGGGGATGTCATTTTCCCATTGTGAAACTGCACAAATAGACTTTCGCTTCGTGACATGGGAGGGAGGCACTCTCTTATTAATATTTTAGGAAACCATATTGAATTTTAAACAATTCTGATATTAATTAATTCTATTTTTTTATCCATAGTACAGTTCCATGTTAATGTGTGGAATAGGGAGGGGCTCATGTGAACTGTGACCTCCTCTGGATCCTCGCTTGACTATAAAACACTGGCATGAAGGCTCCAAATTAAGTTGGCAGCAAATAGATAAAAACAGTTCTTAAGTCTCCCGCCTACCTGCACAATTAGTGTGCCTCGTACTTGGACCAGAAATCGGCTGCCTGCGACTAGACACGAAGTCACCCGATATTCTTGAAATATGGGAGGATTTAAATTTTCGTATGGTGGCACACCTGGTTGACATCTATTATAAATATCAGTGGAAAAATCATATGAGCTCGTTTTGTCGATGCCTAGAGGTCTGATCGGCACCATGACTCAATTCTGTCCTACAAACATTTATTCACGCATCAAGCTGGACTATGGTAGCATAGAGTATAGTTTCATCGCAGAAGATGGATATCTGAGCACATACACAGAGACCTGTGACGATAGTGGCATGCAGCACTGGCGATTCGCACATTTTCCAATCGTCTATGAACCAACGCAGTTTCAATTGGATTACCCAGGAGCATAGACCTGCGTCGTTTTCCACATGATGACACAGACGCAGCTTCTCTGCGCCGTGGACCAAATCATTTTCTCAGCACAGACTCATGATACCATCCACGCACCAGACTGTGATGTGGAATCGCTGCAGGCGGGGCACGAACAATCGGTCCACTCTCTGTGACCAGGGTCCAAAAGGATGCCGCCAGCCAGACGACCAGATGCCACCGAGTGCATCGCCGATGCCAGGCACTCGTGTCAATACCTATCACAGATGATTCTGCCTGTGGTTCCAGGGATGAACCTGCACACACTCATCGACGACCAGCAATGTGTACTCCCAAGGCTGCTGATGTTGGTTCTGCTACTGACAGACCAGGTGTCGATGAGCTGGATCTTGGTACTAGTATCATAGATCTATCAATCAAAGAGGAGACAAGTCTACACTACAATGATAATGTGATGAATGGTGAATCGGATACAAGTACTGCTGCTTCTTGTGTCGAAGGTCTTCGTAGCGACCCTATGATTTGTGCGGCCCTTCTTAGAGCACTGCTGCTTACTGCCACATATGAATTGCTGAGCCTTCTACGAGATATCCAAAAATCGTAATTGAGTACCTGCAGATTAAAATAATATGTAATTTAGACTCTGTTAAAAGAAGATTAATAAAAATTATTGTATTTTTGCTTATTATGTATATTTTTTATGTGTAAAATAAATTTTGTGTATGAAATAGGTTGTGTTTTATTTATTTTAGGAAAAAAACACTTTCAGTAAAAACATTTTCAATAAAAATAATTACATTTATAAATAAATCAAAAAGATTAATTATGTAAGTTTAAATGACCTCGTCACCATTCGGTACAGGTAGATGGCATTCTTGTCGATAGTAAATTATGTCTGGTGTTTAAAACCTAAGTTACCACTGCGCTCTAGTGGGTGATACTAAAAATAAATGGACAGTAGATATGGCATGGCGTGGAAGGGGTCGAGCGAATATGGATAATTAACTGACTAAATAACCAATAAAAAAATTTCCGAGAATCGGCTGTGCTGGGACTCTGGAATTTCACGTTATTTAATAACCATTTTTAACAATTATTTACAAAGAATTTTAATACCTTTTAAATACATATTTAGAATTTTTATACATTTTTTAATGTTTCTATACTTTTTGGGGTTTTTAAGAATGGCTTGGTTTCACGGTTATCCTAGGTCAAGATAGAAGGTTAAGGTCAAGGTCATCAACATCTACATGTCTGACGAAATGGACACTGGTCGACTTGGCAAGGGCCAGTCGTGTCGGGAGCTTAGTCGAACCACCTCTCATTGAACCTCGAACCTCCTACATGTACATCTTTAAATAATTATTTTTAAATAATTATTTATTTATTTCAATTTTTTTTAATTTTTTATGAATTTTTGGAGCTTTTATTATTTTCCTGCAATTTATTCGATTTTATGGATTTAAGGTTATTCAAGGTCACTGGTATGAGGTCAAGGTCAAGGTTGGCGCCTGTGCGGGATGCCAGTTTTGTCCCATTTAAAATACATTATGCCCGACTCCCCAAAATCATTCTACTCCATGACTACATGCAGTTACAGGAAATACGAGCTGCCATGCACAATACTTTGTTTTTACAAAATTCAGTGCGTTAACCGTTATATAAAATATTCCGTTTGATTTCATTCTGCTTAACCACTTAACCAGCTTTGCGTTACTATCTCTGGTTATATTCTTTTTAACCAGTTTTATCAAATGTTCATATTTTTCCCTTGTACATAACAACTGNTGTTACTATCTCTGGTTATATTCTTTTTAACCAGTTTTATCAAATGTTCATATTTTTCCCTTGTACATAACAACTGTGTGTTACATGGTTAATGATTTTATATTCCCTGCTGAGAATATATTCACTGTTCTACTTTTAAGACATATTTTTCTTTACTCAGTAGGTGGACTTTGAATAAATATTTGTATGATATGTCTTTTACTCGTAAAATGCATAATATTTTAACATTGCACTATATATAAGTGGTACTGGAAAACCACTTGCAGCTTTCCGAATGAGTTCTACAGGGTGACAAGAGGCGAGATAGACAAACAATGATTTGGGTCACAATCTTGAATTGCGGGTTTTCGATCAAGATTTATAATTGGCAACAGAGNGAGATAGACAAACAATGATTTGGGTCACAATCTTGAATTGCGGGTTTTCGATCAAGATTTATAATTGGCAACAGAGATTGTAGAATTAATTAGGGTTCAAATTCCCTAAAAACGTTTTTCCCCTAAATGTTATACACAATGCTACTTGCAGCTCTTATAACTGGAAATGGGACTAGTTTACAAAGACGNCGTTTTTCCCCTAAATGTTATACACAATGCTACTTGCAGCTCTTATAACTGGAAATGGGACTAGTTTACAAAGACGCGAAAATGTACCAGCAGCCTTGGGGTTTGTGTTTGGTCAAACTTTGTGCTAGCTGGAGGTGCCTGCGCTGATTGAGTGTAACTGAGTCCTTCGTTGCGTACTTCACGTAGATTATACTCCAGGGAAGGACAGGTCTTTGTTTGTGAAAATTTCACTGATACGGGAGAAGATTTATAATATGTCAACAATGGCATGTATATAGTTTGCATATTTAAACGATATTAATCCCTCTGTCGTTATTAACTCTCATTGGAGTTTCCTAACATAACTGTTACTGGTTTTTCCCTCGCAGTTGGCTGGGCTTGACCACACGGTGAGATGTGAGAGGTTGTAGGGGAAGAGGCATAACCTCGCTGCCCTTCGTTTCAGCTCTTAGCTCTTTGACCTTTCCAGAAAAATAAGTGTGGCCCTTTTGGTTTTTTGTCGCCATACCTCTTGAGACAAGTGCAGGCTCTCCAGCTTTCCCAATACAACAGAAACTCTTTGTCTGCTGACTTAGTCTCAGGGCTTCCCCTTCGCTCCCCNCCCACCTAGGTCACACACGCGCCTTAAACCCCTCGTTGCTGCAAAACGTTTTTACGACGATGAAATAATAATACATGTTTTTACATATAAACACATATGACCTACGTGATATGTGTACCGTTTACAGATTGTTTGAAAACACTACAGAATCATTTCTGGAAGTTATTTCCAATAATAAATGGGGTATAAAATACCACTCGACATGTAGCTTAGCTCAATTACTAAGGGACTAAGGCGTCCCCTTAAAAATCTAGTTTATTAATTGTATTTTTTTTTNACATGTAGCTTAGCTCAATTACTAAGGGACTAAGGCGTCCCCTTAAAAATCTAGTTTATTAATTGTATTTTTTTTTTGAAAAATATTAAAAATTTATGTAGAATAAAATTACAATTTGCTGTAGGTTATCGAGATCAACTCAAGTACAAAATCTAGTTAGTAACACCTTCTAACATATTGAAAATAATAGCGGTATCCACCCTAAAAAGCGTATATTTTTACCGAGAGGTTTTACGGAAGTCAGGTGCCGGTTTATGGAGTAATACGGCTTAATTAACGAAGATGGCTCTCCTTTGTTGCAGATGCCTAGGACTCACCGTTTTCGTTTAAAGCAGGCACAATGTTGACAGCAATACAACGCCCGGCACGTAGGCAACATTTCCTACGCAAGGAAGTAAGAATCCGTGACCGACAGACTATCTCCGAAAGCCACAATAGAAACGCGCCATGGTAGGTGCGTGCTGTGTCGTAGTAGTTACCGTGTGAGGTTTCACGTGAGAGTAAATGTTAGCAATGCAACTAACGCACGGTGCAGCAGGCGGNACATGTAGCTTAGCTCAATTACTAAGGGACTAAGGCGTCCCCTTAAAAATCTAGTTTATTAATTGTATTTTTTTTTGAAAAATATTAAAAATTTATGTAGAATAAAATTACAATTTGCTGTAGGTTATCGAGATCAACTCAAGTACAAAATCTAGTTAGTAACACCTTCTAACATATTGAAAATAATAGCGGTATCCACCCTAAAAAGCGTATATTTTTACCGTGAGGTTTTACGGAAGTCAGGTGCCGGTTTATGGAGTAATACGGCTTAATTAAAGAAGATGGCTCTCCTTTGTTGCAGATGCCTAGGACTCGCCGTTTTCGTTTAAAGCAGTCACAATGTTGACAGCAATACAACGCCCGGCACGTAGGCAACATTTCCTACGCAAGGAAGTAAGAATCCGTGACCGACAGACTATCTCCGAAAGCCAAAATAGAAACGCGCCATGGTAGGTGCGTGCTGTGACGTAGTAGTTACCGTGTGAGGTTTCACGTGAGAGTAAATGTTAGCAATGCAACTAACGCACGGTGCAGCAGGCGGNACGTAGTAGTTACCGTGTGAGGTTTCACGTGAGAGTAAATGTTAGCAATGCAACTAACGCACGGTGCAGCAGGCGGCAATGGCTTGTGAGCACGTTGCATGGAAAAGTTCAGGTACCTAATCTTCGTGTCAACTCATCTTGGAACGATTAAGGCGACTGACCATCGTATAAAGGAATCATGAACGTTGACCATTCTAAAACTCTAAACATAATCACGTTTGTGATGAAGATGCGAGTCACATTTGGCACGTATCATGTTTTATCAGGGAAATTGATTNTCTAAACATAATCACGTTTGTGATGAAGATGCGAGTCACATTTGGCACGTATCATGTTTTATCAGGGAAATTGATTGTTAAACTGCCAGCGCGTTGTTCACGTGTTGGCTAGAGTTGCGAGCCTCTTTAACTTAAGAGAAGCCTCAACCCCACCTAGAAAGCTCGCTTCCTTTTAACCTCTCGTTGTATTTGTTAATAAGGTGTATGACTTCCATCGTTTCATAATTTAAATGCAAATAAACAGCGTATAAAACTAGTTTACAGTGGTCACAAATAGATAAGCGGTAGAAGCATAAATCTGGAAATAAGAAATGTTACCGTAATAAGTGATAGATTACTGACCATCAAATTTATGTTACTCGCTCATCATCTCGCAGTTTGATGCAGCATAAAACTTTTTACTTTTAATGACTAACAATGAAATATATTGAAAAAATTCGGTGACTTTGGTTACAAAACTGGTATCATAAATCGTTCTATGTGTACAGCCATTAAAATATTACGAGTTTGCACCATAATCTCTTGGCTGCCGAACATAAGTTGCTGCGGAAGGAAATTAATATGTGCGTATTGTTTTCTACTTCCCTAATAATCTTCATATTATTGAAATGTTATCTCCTGTCGCTGGTATTTTGTGCTCGTTTTCCAATTTTTAAGCGTTGGTTTAATTATTTTACGCCACAGTATGGTGAAGAATGCCTCAGCATAATGTATAGAACAATGTTGTGAGATGCTTCGTCTTCCATAATCACATTTATCTGTTTCATTTTTCATCAGTAGGCCTACCGACTTTTGTAGCACGTAAATTAATTTATAATTATTTTTAACAACGTACGAATACTTTGGAGAATGCATTTTAGTTTTAATCTTCTTCCTAGCTGCCGGAAGCTGGAAACTTGCTTTACATTGTTATCCTCGCGCATAGGACTCAGAAAATCATAGGATTGTGTTTGGTAGATGCAGTCCCATTGAACTTTTATGCTTTTCTAAGCCAAGTAATACAGAACATATACGTTAGTATGCATGCACGGTATAAAATAAATAACAATCCACAATTGCATTATTATATTGCATTCAGTGCTATGTTTTGCGTAGCACACAGTCAAAATACAGACTGAATGGGGCAAACTGCTGTGTGATGACTCTTCCGTTACAGGTGACTCAGAGACGCTACAGTAACATTCACGCAAGTGATGACGCGAACTGCATCCTGCAGTTGTGCAGGGTCACCGACAGAGGTTCTCCATCGACATCACGGCTGGTGTTAGAGACAACTAAANTTGCATCCTGCAGTTGTGCAGGGTCACCGACAGAGGTTCTCCATCGACATCACGGCTGGTGTTAGAGACAACTAAATCACTCGGCCGTAGCAAGTGGTGCAAGACTAGTGTCGATGTCCTATCTAGCAGTGTAACACGATTGAACCATTTCTCGGTGGCCCTATTGAGGGCCATAAAGCAGGGGAATTCATTTATCCCGTAAGAGACCATACGTATATGATTGTTAGAACGGCGTTTTTTCAAGACCTGGCATACTGGAAACTACTCCATATGCTTACTATTTTTCAATCACCATGATTAAACGTTTCTACAATACAACCTAGCTGTTTAGAGTATAATGCCAGTAACACATCGTATTAGCAATTTAGAAAAGAGGGGGGGGGGCGTTGTTGGCCAAAATGAAGGGTTTTTAAGGACTCTGACACTTGTACTGCTTACAAAGGTGTTATCATAAGCCTTATATTTGTATGCGAATTTTAGAGTCACGAGCTAATTTTATCCTGTACATAACAAGTGCAGGTTATGGAAAATCAACATATCTTTCTTAGAAAACAATTAAAATGATCGGTGCAGATTGAAATATATTATGAATATATCTAACATATGCGTATATATATTTATGTATACGTGTATATGTATAGATGTATCTGTAGCGTATATGTATGGATATATGATGGTATAAATGTGCATACTGTATGTATCTAAAATACACTTCAAAACTGTGGGTACGCATACAGGACATGTAGAAGAGGCCAAAATGTCAGTGTGCATACGTCCGGAAATGGTTATATTTATTGCTAGAACCGTTACCGTGTACGATGAGAGACACTGGATCCCTTTCATGTAGAATGTCATATCAGCACGGTACATAACAAACCATACCAGAACCCTTANGATGAGAGACACTGGATCCCTTTCATGTAGAATGTCATATCAGCACGGTACATAACAAACCATACCAGAACCCTTATCATCATAGCAGTAGAAAACTCACAAACATAGTAAACATTTCGAAATGTATGTAAGCATAGAACAGGGAATAGGAGACTTCAGACTTTAGTGTCTCATTTCGAAATTTNTAAACATTTCGAAATGTATGTAAGCATAGAACAGGGAATAGGAGACTTCAGACTTTAGTGTCTCATTTCGAAATTTCCATCATGAGCGCGGATATGCGTCCACGCGTCGTCGCAATGACTGCCGGATGCGCTCATGTAACCCTGTAGGCGTGCGGATTGTCTCGCAGGCTTTCCACAATATGGTCACAAACACTACCGACATCTTCCACTAGGGTCGCTTACACCTGCGGAAAGTGTCAGTTGCCGACTCCTGTGGAAGGAGTCAGTCGGCAGGAGTAAAGTGTATGAATTCACGTATGCTTTAATACTATGCAAACCCCTGACAAGTTTAAATTGAGTACGTCATGTACGACTACATACATACTTTTAACAACCGCCCAAAAATTACATGGAAAACGATGATGTTACTTAGCCAAGACCTTTAGTAAAAGTTGAATTGCGCGGTGACATGAGAGGATTGAATGTTTATAGACAGTTCACACATCAATGCCGACAAATATAGTGTTATTTCGTCCATTGGGAAACAGAATGTACTGACTTCGTTACCTCCTGTTAATACACTATATACTGTGGTCGTAAGCGACGAGGTAACTCGCATGATTAAGCATTACAACAATGGGTGCATGCAGTTTATATGGCGATAAATTAATTAACCACATCAAAAACTGAAAGGATTCGTCTTTTGAGAGCCAGCAAGTGAGGTCGCCAATACTCCCTACTGCATCGATGGATATACTGATTCCACAGACGATTATGACGAGACAGTTAATAATAATGAAGGGATAAGAGACTTACGTGGCGTGGCAGAGACGGTTTGTGTGAAATGTACACTTGCAAGACGTTTTCGCGAAGCTGACGTACTTAAAAATAAACTGTCGTCAGCTCTAAATACTATGATGACCATGCAGCTCCTACAAAGAAAAGTAAACTAAATAATGAGGATGAAACACGAGGTGGAGATGATCANACTATGATGACCATGCAGCTCCTACAAAGAAAAGTAAACTAAATAATGAGGATGAAACACGAGGTGGAGATGATCACGAAGACAGCTTTGATGATAATAACTATATGACGACAGAGTCTATGAAGTATCTGATGAGAAGGATGATTATCTCACGATGTTCCCACACATTTCGCCAACGAGTTTCCTTCGACGATGGCGTGAAGAAGGCAGAAGGCGTCACGAACGCTCGTTACATATTTCCCGAAGACTCGAATTAACTTTTTGATAGACTCGGATATATGATTGACCTGCATAAACGTAGGGATTCTTCATGCAGTGTTGATATATCTTCAGTTTAAGATTAACTGAAGGATCGTGGTTTAATCAAGGCTCGTTAGTTTCAGAACAAGTAGGGCTGTGCAGTGACAATGAATATTTGAGAGGGGTAGGGAGAGTAAGTTAATGAACTACATAAAAAATTAAAATTTTTAAGTGCGGAAATAAGTTTTACAATAACCTAAGTTTATGGGAAAGTGACTTTTTGTTTCACGAAACAAGAAAGAAAAACCTACTTTCAAAACAATGCGAAGTTGTTCCAAATTGCAAACCTTCTGCACAAACGGATTGTGAATTGCAAGAAAAGAAAATCTTTTATGAACAGTGCCTTCTCTCTTGCAGAGGAAGACAACAACCTGTTGAGTTTTTTCTGAGATATCTGTGGTATCGTCTGACATCGCAGCTACAAATAGTGATTGTTTGATCTCAGCACAAATATTTTCTTGGCTGACTTCTACATGCAGTCTAATAATTCATTCTGAATTGTCTTTGAAACCCCTTAATCACATTCGATGTAAGCGTGTCCTTAGGCTCTCGTTTAGTTTGCTAGCGAATTCCAATAACCATAGGAAAACCCCCAGGTTGAGTGAATCGGCTTTTTCATCATGACCACGCAGAGGAAGTTCAAATTTTTCACAAAATGTAATAAAGTCAAACATTTTTTTTTAATATTTCCTTGTTTTTCCTTACTTCCTCACTGTGTCTACTAATTTTTAATCTGTGAGATTCATTCAGGTGTGCATCAATACTGTATCTTCTCAGCATAGCAAAATCAATATATTACATTATTTAAATATTTTTCAGTCTCTTCATGTTTTTTTAACTTTTTCGTTCAAATGTTTTAAGTCCGTTACACAAGTTGTAACATTTCAGTTCTATCATATATGCAGAAATTACTTCCGTAGTAATATTTACGTTTAAATTAGTAAGTCNACTATGATGACCATGCAGCTCCTACAAAGAAAAGTAAACTAAATAATGAGGATGAAACACGAGGTGGAGATGATCATGAAGACAGCTTTGATGATAATAACTATATGACGACAGAGTCTATGAAGTATCTGATGAGAAGGATGATTATTCTCACGATGTTCCCACACATTTCGCCAACGAGTTTCCTTCGACGATGGCGTGAAGAAGGCAGAAGGCGTCACGAACGCTCGTTACATATTTCCCGAAGACTCGAATGAACTTTTTGATAGACTCGGATATATGATTGACCTGCATAAACGTAGGGATTCTTCATGCAGTGTTGATATATCTTTAGTTTAAGATTAACTGAAGGATCGTGGTTTAATCAAGGCTCGTTAGTTTCAGAACAAGTAGGGCTGTGCAGTGACAATGAATATTTGAGAGGGGTAGGGAGAGTAAGTTAATGAACTACATAAAAAATTAAAATTTTTAAGTGCGGAAATAAGTTTTACAATAACCTAAGTTTATGGGGAAGTGACTTTTTGTTTCACGAAACAAGAAAGAAAAACCTACTTTCAAAACAATGCGAAGTTGTTCCAAATTGCAAACCTTCTGCACAAACGGATTGTGAATTGCAAGAAAAGAAAATCTTTTATGAACAGTGCCTTCTCTCTTGCAGAGGAAGACAACAACCTGTTGAGTTTTTTCTGAGATATCTGTGGTATCGTCTGACATCGCAGCTACAAATAGTGATTGTTTGATCTCAGCACAAATATTTTCTTGGCTGACTTCTACATGCAGTCTAATAATTCATTCTGAATTGTCTTTGAAACCCCTTAATCACATTCGATGCAAGCGTGTCCTTAGGCTCTCGTTTAGTTTGCTAGCGAATTCCAATAACCATAGGAAAACCCCCAGGTTGAGTGAATCGGCTTTTTCATCATGACCACGCAGAGGAAGTTCAAATTTTTCACAAAATGTAATAAAGTCAAACATTTTTTTTTAATATTTCCTTGTTTTTCCTTACTTCCTCACTGTGTCTACTANTATACTAATTTTAAATCTGTGAGATTCATTCAGGTGTGCATCAATACTGTATCTTCTCAGCATAGCAAAATCAATATATTACATTATTTAAATATTTTTCAGTCTCTTCATGTTTTTTAACTTTTTCGTTCAAATGTTTTAAGTCCGTTACACTAGTTGTAACATTTCAGTTCTATCATATATGCAGAAATTACTTCCGTAGTAATATTTACGTTTAAATTAGTAAGTCNTAGTTGTAACATTTCAGTTCTATCATATATGCAGAAATTACTTCCGTAGTAATATTTACGTTTAAATTAGTAAGTCGAAATTATTTCCACCAATTTTATTTTCTCGTTCCCCTTCTCGCTCAATAGTAGACAATTCTCAAAGAAATACAATAAATAATTCACTCCTCTTCTCAGATAAATCCAAAAACGTACATCTTCTCAAAACATATTGACGATTAAAATTATAAACATCTTGCAACAATTTTTTAATTAGGCGTATTTATCAATATATAATTTTACATCTTTTTCCACTCACGTACATTCCTTGAGGTGGCGGTATGACTGCTGTTATAAAAATAAATTTCGATTTTACTTCTGCCTTACTTCTGTTGCAATCTGTCCTCCAATTGGCTGTCGTCTGACCATGCCACATCTCTCCTCTAACCAGCAATGGCGAGACGAGAGACAACTGGCATATATTCTTTCATGCATTTGTTTAATAAACATTCAACACTTCCTACCCTCTAAGGAATAAACGGATAATAATAAACAAAATGATAATACGGAATATCGTCTAGAAACGGGTTAAATATACTTATACATGATCTCTGTCAATGAACTATTGAAATAACCACAGAATATACTGCATTTTGTTTAACTCATATAATAAAGCTGAATTTGAAAATCATATTAAATGAATTGGCAACATAAGCAAATACTCTGTAATCATATATAAATACAATATCTGTGACTAATGGTAATTATATAACACCAGAAAATCAGAACGTTACATAAATCCCTCCCCCTCCCCCCACCTACACAAGATTTGGAACGAATTTTATGAATTGGTTACAAATCAAAACAAACCTATGAGATAATAGACTAAAATTGCTGCAAAAGGTTTTTTTTTATTTAACTTTGAAATTTAAAATTATGTATAGATATATATATATATATATATATATCTTTCAATATTAATACAGCAAATTATTATGAAAATAAAACCTTAACTAGCAATCTTTTACATAGGACTTATTCCTTTTGCCAAAGTTATATCTTGGTTTTTACAAAATTAAATTATCCGTTCTTAATAAGTTAATTAGACATCCCCTTTATATATCTTCATGTATACTCCATTGCATCCTTATTCGCATAATGTATAAAAAAATTCAATTTATATTACAATACAATTATGTTTTACTTCCTGTCTGAAAACAGGTTATTTTTTCAATATATAATCATTGGTGTTTATCACCACTCGCTTATGTTTCCTTTGTCCACTAAACCAAATAATTTACAATTATATAATTATACATAGCACTCTTACACATCAAAATAAACATTCTCTTTACATCACGATTTTCCTAAATTTTTATTATTATGATTATTNCATAGCACTCTTACACATCAAAATAAACATTCTCTTTACATCACGATTTTCCTAAATTTTTATTATTATGATTATTGTAATGGCTTGATTTGTGTCACATATAGATTCATTTATTAAAAAAAATAACTTTTTTGAAAATTTGAAATAAATATAACCTATCATATTTTAATATGAACTTTCTCAACCTTAATTTTTGCTGTTGTACTAAGATTATGTAATATATAATCTTTCCTTAGATTAAAATTACCTCTTTCACCTNAAGTAATATATAATCTTTCCTTAGATTAAAATTACCTCTTTCACCTGATTAATTTACAATATTTTTACTACAATAAACAAATTATCTATATTACATTTCTGTTTTAAACAAATAAATATAACAAAATTATACATAATTGTATATATTAATTTATGAAACGTCAGTTTTTTTTTTAATTCTTTTTCTTTCTTTTCGTACTAATTACTACCATTTTTAAATTTTGTCCCCTTTTACTTTAATTTACCTCACTACCTTCCTCATATAGTACTTTATCTTTTTTTCTTTTCCCCACTGCCCAAACTTTTACCCACTTTTTTCTTTTCTTTTCCTCAATTTTTCTTGTTTTTGTGTGCCCCATCACACTTTCGAACTGTTTGTACCTGCTGTTTACTTAAACTCATCAATACTCTTTTCCTTACTTTCTTTTTTCCTTTTGCCCCTCTTAATTTTTGTACATCTGTCACCTTTGTCCATCCCATTTCATCCCATCTTACNCTTTCTTTTTTCCTTTTGCCCCTCTTAATTTTTGTACATCTGTCACCTTTGTCCATCCCATTTCATCCCATCTTACTGTTGGTTTTGGACGTGTTTGTTTTCTTTGATCCTCCACCATAATGATCTTTCCTTTTTTTATTTATTCCTACTTGCACTTTTCGCCTTGCAAATATATTTTAATTTTACCAAACCCCTTTTCGTACAGCAATTTTCACTAATTTTGTGTGTTTGTCCCGGTTGTTTATCTAACCCCNCATAGCACTCTTACACATCAAAATAAACATTCTCTTTACATCACGATTTTCCTAAATTTTTATTATTATGATTATTTCAATGGCTTGATTTGTGTCACATATAGATTCATTTATTTAAAAAAATAACTTTTTTGAAAATTTGAAATAAATATAACCTATCATATTTTAATATGAACTTTCTCAACCTTAATTTTTGCTGTTGTACTAAGATTATGTAATATATAATCTTTCCTTAGATTAAAATTACCTCTTTCACCTGATTAATTTACAATATTTTAACTACAATAAACAAATTATCTATATTACATTTCTGTTTTAAACAAATAAATATAACAAAATTATACATAATTGTATATATTAATTTATGAAACGTCAGTTTTTTTTCAATTCTTTTTCTTTCTTTTCGTACTAATTACTACCATTTTTAAATTTTGTCCCCTTTTACTTTAATTTACCTCACTACCTTCCTCATATAGTACTTTATCTTTTTTTCTTTTCCCCACTGCCCAAACTTTTACCCACTTTTTTCTTTTCTTTTCCTCAATTTTTCTTGTTTTTGTGTGCCCCATCACACTTTCGAACTGTTTGTACCTGCTGTTTACTTAAACTCATCAATACTCTTTTCCTTATTTTCTTTTTTCCTTTTGCCCCTCTTAATTTTTGTACATCTGTCACCTTTGTCCATCCCATTTCATCCCATCTTACGTTGGTTTTGGACGTGTTTGTTTTCTTTGATCCTCCACCATAATGATCTTTCCTTTTTTTATTTATTCATACTTGCACTTTTCGCCTTGCAAATATATTTGAATTTTACCAAACCCCTTTTCGTACAGCAATTTTCACTAATTTTGTGTGTTTGTCCCGGTTGTTTATCTAACCCCCCTCGGACTACTATTGATCTGCAGGATCTATAGCCAGGTCGCTGTAAATGTCGCTAGTGCTGTTGTGATATGCCCCCTATCGGTGTCCATGTACACTAAGTCAAACCTTTCTCCTTTATTTTGTTTCATAACATCGTAATGGGATATATACATAACTTTTTTTAAAGGGGTCGAGAACGGAGAACCCTGCATATATCGACATATCGAACAAAATCTACTCTTTCTCCAGGTAGACTAGGGCTAAATCTTCATGATAAATTGTAGTATTTTTTTTAATGAGGGCTTTGTCACAAGAATCTTCAGTTTTATCCGCAGAATTCAAGTTCCATTCTTCGCCGTTTCTTCTTATTTTTCATGAGCTTGCCAAACACAGAGTTGTTGGCAAGATTGTAGAAGATGTGGTCAAAATCATTGCTAGCTGCTTTCCTCTTTTCAGTGTTCAATTCAATGTATAGTTTCAGCCATGGCGCCTTCTCAAATTCTAGGATGCGATGAATTTTTGTTAGCTGGAGTCCATGAGATATTGCCTCCTTGAGATTCCTGTAGTACAATATTTAATTTTGTCTTCCAGTGTCGTCATTACCTGTGGCTGACGTGATCCTGGTGTGCATTGGTTAACTGGCAGAAATTACAGGTCTTTATGCCCTTCATGCAGGGAAGCAGGATACACGATACCTACCTCTAGTATATAGCCGACGTTTCCATCATCAGGCACCTTCATGACATCAATATCATCGTTGCACCTCTTGACTTTGTGCTGTGGCAGTGGCAGACTCATTGGCCATGCATAGAGGTTGTTAGCATCGATGTACTGTAGATAAGTATCCTGCTTGTTGTTATCGTGCTCACCCTCCATGTACTCATTATTAGCGGCACAATAGCATAGTACACTGGGACACGCCACCTCTGATAGCCTCCTCGAAAAACATGTACCTGTCATAGACGCTTAAGTTCCACTTTCGTCATCCAGAGCATGGCATCAGATGAAAATCCTGGGAGGCTAACATAGCGGGCACAGTCGAGACTGTAAGTTTTAAAAACACATTTCGTGGAAATTTTCTAAAATATCTGACAAATTAAAAACATCCACCATTCATTATAGTTTTCCAGTGTCTTTCGTTCGAACTTGTTCCATACAGCTTGTGCATGCTGATAATCTTCATCTGTTATATCGACATTGGTGAGTCTGATGTAAAATAATTCTTTATGTCGCAGCTGGGGCTCTTCCAATTTGCGCCAATCAGTTATGTTGTCATACGGGAACATTCCTTTGTGTATTACCAGTGGAACTTCATCTCTACTGAAAAATTTCTTGGTGTTGAAAGCTTTACTTTCAGGCAGATTGAGGACCAGACGAGCAAGACCTGTGGCCATGGAACGATAAGCATCTACAAATTGAATTTCGAAGCGATCACCAAATTGCTTGGAGGAAGTAATCAATTTTTGTTTACTATTTGGCTATATATATACACTGAAGTGACAAAAGTCATGGGATACCTCCTAATAACATGTCGGACCTCCTTTTGCCCGGCAAAGTGCAGCAACTCGACGTGGCATGGACTCAACAAGTCGTTGGAAGTCCCCGGCAGAAATATCGAGCCATGCTGCCTCTATAGACGTCCATAATTGCGAAAGTGTTGCCGGTGCAGGATTCTGTGCACGAACTGACCTCTCGACGATGACCCATAAATGTTCGATGGGATTCATGTTGGGTGATCTTGGTGGTCAAATCATTCGCTGGAATTGTCAAGAATGTTCTTCAAACCAATCGCGAAAATTGTCGCCCGGTGACATGGCTCATTGTCATCCATAAAAATTCCATCGTTGTTTGGGTACATGAAATCCATGAATGGTTGCAAGTGGTCTCCAAGTAGCTGAACATAACCCTTTGCAGTCAATGATCGGTTCAGTTGGACCAGAGGTCCCAGTCCATTCCATGTAAAAACAGCCCACACCATTATGGAGCCACCACTAACTTGCACAGTTCCTTGTTGAAAACTTGGGTCCATGGATTTGTGGGGTCTGCGCCACACTCGAACCCTACCATCAGCTCTTACCAACTGAAATCGGGACTCATCTGACCAAGCCACGGTTTTCCAGTCGTCTAGGGTCCAACCGATATGGTCACGAGCCCAGGAGAGGCGCTGCAGGCGATGTCGTGCTGTTAGTAAAGGCACTCGAGTCGGTCTTCTGCTGGCATAGCCCAGTACAGCCAAAGTTCGCCGCACTGTCCTAACGGACACGTCCGTCGTACGTCCCACATTGATTCCTGCGGTTATTTCACGCAGTGTTGCTAGTCTGTTAACACTGACAATTCTGCGCACATGTCATTGGTCTCGTTCATTAAGTGCAGGCGGTAGACCACTGCGTTGTCCATGGCGGCAGGTTATGCCTGAAATAAGGTATTCTCGGCCCACTCTTGACACTGTGAATCTCGGAATTTTGAATTCCCTAACATTTCCGAAATGGAATGTCCCATGCGTCGAGCTCCAACTACCATTCCGCGTACAAAGTCTGTAAATTCCCGTCGTGCGGCCATAATCACGTCAGAAACCTTTTCACATGAATCACTTGAATACAAATGAAAGCCCAACCAATGCACTGCTCATTTATACATTTTGTACGCGATACTACTGCCATCTGTATATTTGCATATTGCTATCCCATGACTTTTGTCACCTCAGTGTATATATATATATATATATGTATGTGTATGTGTTTGTTTGTGTGTGTGTGTGTGTAATTAATGTCGTAAGCCAGCTCCATATTAATGAAGTTTTCATCATAACTTAAATTATGAAAGAAGACAGGAGGTTTCTTCCGGCGTCGACGAAGCACGTTGCACTCTTTACAGGCAGGGCCAATGTAGTATCCTGTAAAATTATTATGGTCCCTCACTTTATAGTTTTCATTTATAAATGTTTAATTTCAGTATATACAGTATATTGCCTGCTTGTGAGCTGTTTTTTCGGTCACTGACAGTTGAGACATAGGTTTTGAATCAGCATATATTTCCTTAACATGTTTTCCGTCGTCGACCACAGTATTCATAGAGTGCTTCCCTACTTCTTCCCCTGCGTATATGAGTGGCCTGGGAGGCAACGATGTGGTCAGGTGCGAAGGGATCTTGCCATTATCTACATGCACATGTAGCTATAATCTACATGTTGTTGGTATGCATATGTGTAAGATGTCTCTGGGTGTGGCTCACAGGTATGGATGGGCTTGAGTAAAGATTTGAGATCCGCATATACAACTATAGACAACTTGTCAACATTGTGGTAGTTTTTAAATGTCAGTATGGGGGGCTGGGCATCCTAAGTGCCCTTTGGTATTTATTCTCGTGCTGCTGCATGCGAATCGCAATATTTCTTACGTTAATTGAGGCACTGCTGTTCTGTCATTCCTGTTACTCTCTGTCGATCATCATAATAAGTAAAAAATTTATTTCAGGTGTAAATCGTTTCCTTGTGTACTGTTAACTGAGGCCGGACTAGTTTTGGAAAGTTTTCAATATAAGTGTAGTGGCTGCCACCGTCATTGGTCAGGAGTACCAGATCGAAGTGATGAGACATTTCTGTAGCAGTCACTCCCACCGGTAGCACTTTCTCTTTTTCTTATACAGTAAGTATATACAATTACAGATATGTTAGGGTTACGTCTTTCAAACACATGTATTTGCTTCTGTGGAATAAGGAATTCAAGTTCTCTAAAATCAAATTTATACTCCAGGCCATGGTAGCACTCGTTTACACGTTTTATATGTTAGCCTTCTATGTATCGTAACAAAATGGCTCACTTGAAACATTTCTGGTCACTTTTTTTTGGCGTTGATAAAAGCATTTTTAACCTTGATACTCGTAGGCAAATCGAACCAAGACGAGGTACGGAGGGGTCCAGTTTATTTACATAAAACTGGAGCCTTTTCAACACAATGAGAGCCCAACCACTTCCACGTCCTATGTATGTTTTATCTTCTTGACATATTTCTGCTGAGTTGGCTGCCACTACATCCTTGACATCGTCAGTAATAAAATTTGCTGTATTTTTCAGTTTTAAATGCTCTGTGGGTCATTTATTCTTCGTACGGTTCAGGCTTGCCATACTCACAGTCCAGCCAGAGATTAAACTTGACAGGACCATTGGTTTCAACCTCCTCCGTTAATTGGTGTATCAGATTTTGACTTATCTCATTACGGTATTCACATATATCTTTGGCCTGAACCGCTGGTATTTTCCACCACGTAAGTTTTTAAATTACCTTTGAATGCTGACTCTACGTCGATGAACCCATATGAATCTGGCTGTCCGGTCTCCACGACGATCCTCGGACGAGGTGCTGGCTGCTGTTGTGGGGCTAGTGTTGTGGAGAACAATAACGCTTGGTTTCTTTGCTGGTGGGGNCCTGTACACTTCTTACCGTGTTACTTTAATTTGTTCGCCCTAGAATATTGTTTCCCATATTCTTCGCATGTAAATATTTTGATTTCGTTGGGTTAAATGTACAACTTTGTTCGTGACTTCAAGCATCACCTTCATGGACAAAAGCCACATAACAGTATTTGCAGTTGGTGGTCGCTGCCTGCTGTACATCCCCACCATAGATTAGTAAATGACGTTCCATATTATCCTTCCTAGAAATCACCAGCCCACACCTCTACTGGCAGGAGTCCCTACATGGGCTGTGGTGGCAGGCACATTCGCAGTGCAGACCGTTGCGCCTGGCAGTAACTACCTTGAAACAGAAACCGCAAGAAGACAAAGNATATTGTTTCCCATATTCTTCGCATGTAAATATTTTGATTTCGTTGGGTTAAATGTACAACTTTGTTCGTGACTTCGAGCATCACCTTCATGGACAAAAGCCACATAACAGTATTTGCAGTTGGTGGTCGCTGCCTGCTGTACATCCCCACCATAGATTAGTAAATGACGTTCCATATTATCCTTCCTAGAAATCACCAGCCCACACCTCTACTGGCAGGAGTCCCTACATGGGCTGTGGGGGCAGGCACATTCGCAGTGCAGACCGTTGCGCCTGGCAGTAACTACCTTGAAACAGAAACCGCAAGAAGACAAAGNTGGCAGGCACATTCGCAGTGCAGACCGTTGCGCCTGGCAGTAACTACCTTGAAACAGAAACCGCAAGAAGACAAAGCGGGTCCTGGCCTTACCTCGGAGCGCGAGGAAGAAGTAAGAGAGGAAGAATTTGCTACATACGGACGCGCGCCTCAATCGCTGCTGGGGATAGGATCAGCAACCTGAAACATGCATAAACATAATTAACAATTAATAAATGTATATCAAGGTAGAAGAGGTTGGGGGAGTGATATAAAGGTCTGGGTAGTGGCAGACAGTGTTCACATATAAAATAAAAGAGCCTACTTTTCTGTGAAACATGTACTAGATTCCCTTTCTTGGCTGTGATGTTTTTACTAAAATTTAATTGAATGAATTTACATATTAATGTTCATGAATTTATGTCATAGTGTCAAATAGCCAATTTTTTTATTGTTACATAAACTCGAAAACTTCACTTTAAAACCGTAGTCTTTCAAATATTTTTAGCGCTAGCTACTNTTTTTTTATTGTTACATAAACTCGAAAACTTCACTTTAAAACCGTAGTCTTTCAAATATTTTTAGCGCTAGCTACTTTCAATTGGTAGTAAAAAAGGTCACTTACTGAATGTATCCCATTTAACTTATCAGCAAAAATTCTTATTGCGTTAATAATAAAATACAATTTATGTTTACTAGGCAAAATATTATTTCAATTATTATGCTGTACAAATTCTTTACTTTAACTGGATGATATACACCTCCTCAGAGTTTATGAGCATAACCAAGTATGTCTAATACAGAGAACTTTTTATTTTCCCGGCCGTTCCTTTGCTATTAATTATGCGATTCAAATACCGTTGGAATAAATAAAAAGAAAAAAAAATTATTTAGAAGAAGTAGAAGAACGGGCTTGCTCTAGGCTCTTCACTCGGTTAGCAGACAATTGGTGACGTCGCTAACTGTTTCCGCTCGACTCCACGACTTGACTTCAAGTACAGGGGTCCGGTCTTCAACCTTGAAATTGAAGAGACTTCAAATTCAAAAGAGGCCGCTCTATAAAATATGCATTTGAACTGTGGAGACTTCTGCCCGTACGTATATAAACATAACAATCAAAATTCTTGTATGTAGCAAAACAAGAAAAATGTCCCTGACAATTAGAATACTTACTGCTTATATGAAAACGTGGCTGCGCGGGTTTTCTTACGGCGTATGGGCTGGACCGCAAGCTGACTGAAGCCTCAACTCCAGGACAATTCAACAGGGAACCTGCGACTGTGCTCAGCGGTGGCCTATAAATTACCATTATGTGTTCGAAATATTTTACATCAATTAAAACACAAAAGTCTCTTAAAATATCCTATCGGAGCTAATACAAACATTCAAAAGATATTGTAAATCGCCGTGGTTGTTCGTGTTCCCTAGGAATGGTATAGAAAAACCGTCGACAGGCCATGTATGGATGTATGACGTGGGAACTTGTACTGGCTGTCAATCGCTTTGGAAAATAAATACAAAGGGACTGATAACTATTCAATGTAACACAAATAAACTTCCACTGAAAGTATCATTTCCCTTGTTATAGCTCATTGGTAGATGATGTGCGTATTAGCGAATAATCTCGGTTCGAATACCTGTTGAGATGTATTTGCTTAANTATAGCTCATTGGTAGATGATGTGCGTATTAGCGAATAATCTCGGTTCGAATACCTGTTGAGATGTATTTGCTTAATTGGCGATATTCTCAGATGAAACCATTTATGAAATGACAGGAAGCTTCATGAAACTTTTCGTGCAGCTGTAGGTCTCTGGTTCGAACCTCGAGACGCTGTTGCGTTTTTCTGTAGAACTATCGACCAGTGCTGTAGCACTAAGCAGTCTCCGACATCTTGTCCTGTTAATTCTTGGCGAAAGGCATAACTTCAGCAGCAGTATGTGATAATTGCGTTTCTCTTCTCGTGTAAAAAAACCACGAAGTTTCCATATGTAGAGCATAGTACTCTTTCTTGACAATGTTCAAACATTTGTGGTTCGTGCGCCAAGAGATAATACGACTCACCATCACATAGTTCTGTATAAATAATCATTCTAGGCCCATCCATAATATGTATATGTTACCGAGCTTACATCGGCCACTACCTCGATGTAATTGTTCGAAGGATGAAGCCGAACCATACTCTTTCTTCACTATGCGGGCAGCTGCGTCCACACTGACCTACACCGACTGTTCGAGGTTGCTTGCCTGCCTTTTAATACTATGTTGAACTATGATCACATACGATTAATTTTAGGACACAAAATAAAGGCGCGAGGAATAAATTTACTTTAATGATTCTTTTTCTTCTTTAATTTATCCGACTAGCAGGGTTAATGAACTCATAAAGTTACAAAAAATTATATTCACAATTTCCTTTAACGCTAGTTCAGTTTTAGAAATTTCCGATTTATTATTTATAGAACCACTACCTGACATTCGCATCTCGTCCTCATTGAGGTCAGGCATTGACAGTACTAGTTTAACTTTCTTCTTGCTGGAAGTCGCAGATTCGGTCCTATCGCTGATTTCCCGTTTGTTGTTGCGAGCAGGTGGTTTTGGAGGTCTTGCACCCATGGCTGGCGGCGAATTGTTCTCGGATGTAGAAAGCAGCTGGCCAGTAGATTCTATAATGCCACAAACAGACATACAGTCTGGTGCATGAAAAATGTTATATGTTCTTCTCGTCGTGATTTTTGGCGAATGCAATGAATTCTTCTGGCGAACCCAGCAGCTTTGTTTCTGTTCACACGTAGTCAACATAACATGGTGCAGTCCGCTATCTGGTGGCTGGGCTCGCAAACAGCGTATGAAACTGACAGTCACATTCTTCTGTGCATGTTCGCAGCAAGCCGGTGCTCCAGTAGGTATTACGTGACTCTGCTTAAGCCGGGCTTCGCACGAACGTAGTGATTGGCAGGATGAAGTGTAGACATCTTGACAAGTCAGCGGTCGATGGCAGCGAACGGAATGCATGATGGTTTCCCATTGCTTGTCGTTATATAATTGCTTACTTAAAAATTGCAGCCAATAGGAGCAGCAGACGAGAAATAAGGTCACACAGAGCTTCGAGGCATTTCCATTTGCTCCTACAAATAATTTCGCCTTCGNTGCAGCCAATAGGAGCAGCAGACGAGAAATAAGGTCACACAGAGCTTCGAGGCATTTCCATTTGCTCCTACAAATAATTTCGCCTTCGACCGCTCCTCCACTGACAGATGACGTATTCTGAGGATCTGGGTTCATAACTGCCGACAGGCAATTGGCAGAACTATGAACAAGCTCCATGTTTAAATAGATGACAAACGGATGTAACACAAGGCAGCGTCCACACGTCTCCACATTCGTGCAAAAGAGTCGAGTGTTCGAATCCCTGACAGTGTTCGCTCCAACAAAAATTATCTTCCCTGTCAGCATATCCCAATGCATAGATAGTCCAGTAGCGATATCTGTCGTCTTTCAAATTAATGAATGATTCGGCACAAATTACAAGACTGTCTGCACTCGTCGGTAACACACTGTTTGGTATGAGATGAAGAACTGCACATCTTTCGTAATTGTAGCAGGGGAGAGTTTCTTAATGGAATTCACCGTAAAAAGCATAATAACCTCTTATATGATATGTACCATTACACACTTCCACTTGCTCGAACTCGAACTATGGTTGGTAGATAATTCTGCCATAGCCGATAAAATAACTTATGTAGGCATCCACATCTTCTGGCTTGAATAGAATACAGTTAAGTTAATCATGCATGTTTTGAGACAGGTGGTGGTCCTCTCAGTAGCAGGTGGTGGTCCTCTCAGTAGCAGGTGGTGGTCCTCTCAGTAGCAGGTGGTGGTCCTCTCAGTAGCAGGTGGTGGTCCTCTCAGTAGCAGGTGGTGGTCCTCTCAGTAGCAGGTGGTGATGATGACTGACGACCGCCTTACCTTTCTCTTCAAAATGTCGTCACCAAGTATACTTCGCCCATTAAGGGCGAGCACATGGTCTCCCACATCGTCTTCCCTCGGTTCAAAATGGTGGTGTGACGATCTCCATCGGAGTGCTCCGGCCGCCTTGCAACGGTGTTGCTGTCGGGTCTCTTGATTCCGTAGTTGATTCTCTGTGTAGACTCCACTTGACGTAATTGTTCCTCGCCAGCTTGAGAAATAAAACAGCTCACGGTATTACGTAGTTTGATGTCCGGACGCAGTCACTACAAGGGACAAGCACCGAAAGTACATGGTACCGGAATTAAAGTTACACACTCATTGTTGTAACATACCCACTGTTCAAGACCGTTACGTACTCCCACTTGTTTGCCTAAGTCAGAGGGCTTTAAATGCACTCTGCGATACGCATCGAGCGGGTTGAAAGTCACATACATGGTAGGAGTTTTTTTTTCTCGTGAATGTGTGTGCCGGAAAAAAGCTGTTGTCGAACTCAAGCAAAGTTATTTTTCTTCTCAAGTGCTATTCCGTCAACGATGGATGAATTCACGAAAATCTAAGCAAGTACGTATTTTTTTCCATTTCCGATAGATTTCATATCGTCGTTAGTCAGATATACAGTGGTCATGTTCAGAATTTTCAAGTCATCATCCAGAATAGTTTGTACGTACATTCTCGGCTAATGTATTCTGACTTCCCCACTAATAGACAAATGATGCTCTTACCATACACTGTATCGAAGAGCTGAAAATTCATTGCTCTGTATTTTTACTAATTTACAAATCGCCTAGCTGTATATGCTGCATGGTAGGATGAATAAGTTTTTCGATAAGTCAGTTCATCTTGCCACTGCACTCGCGTAGAAAAGCTGGTGATATCTTCAACTGATGACTTAATACTGCTGCTGCTACATTTTTATTGCTTGTCGAGACATATGACTTTCACATAGTGTTTTTGAAGTAAAATGTGTATTATTTTTAACTCGAGGACATTCAATCGTATTCCATTGCACACAGATATTTTTTTTAACTTTGACTTATTTATGACCTTCATGAAATATGTATGTTTCCCTCGAGGCCATGACGTTATCATCTTCCATAGCGCACATCCGCAATAACAATGCATTGAGTCNCCCACAGATATTTTTTTAACTTTGACTTATTTATGCCCTTCATGAAATATGTTTGTTTCCCTCGAGGCCATGACGTTATCATCTTCCATAGCGCACATCCGCAATAACAATGCATTGAGTCGCAGACATNCACACAGATATTTTTTTTAACTTTGACTTATTTATGACCTTCATGAAATATGTATGTTTCCCTCGAGGCCATGACGTTATCATCTTCCATAGCGCACATCCGCAATAACAATGCATTGAGTCGCAGACATTACCATATCTGTCTGCATGTGATGAAAGTGTGAATAATGTTTGTGCACTGCAGTTTTAATTTTTTAACAACAGACACCTCTACTTGGTTTGCAAATCTCGTAATTTTATACTTTCCCCACAGTACAATTTCAGCAAGCATTTTTATTCTGGTCCGGCCACGAACACCACCTTATCCATTTCTGCAGACATCAATTCGGTGAGTAGCGTGTTTATTTCTTCGTATGTTAATTCACCATCTTGCCATGTCAGTCCATGATAATGTTTTGTTAGCCATCTATTAGTTGTTTTACTTTTTATATCTAGCAAATACCATGGAAAAGGGGGAAGGAATTTACAGGCCCTCGTGCTACCATCCGTGTAAGCTACGCAAATTTCTTTAATTATATCTCAAATTTGGAACTGGAACCCCTGAACGTTCGTGAACATGACTAAAAATATACTTTTTTTACTTATGGCAGTATTTAACGACTCTGTCACGCACATTTTATGGGGCTAGAAGGTCGTAAATTATTAGAGCATATGACTGGGGTGGTACATCTGTCAAAGATGTACCGCCCCAGTCATATGCTGGGGCGGTACATATGACTGCAGTAAAAAAAATTTCTGCTGCAGTCATTTGTATGTGACAATCTACGACGCGTGTCGAAACTCTGTCATCTTGTTTTCTCACATCAAGAAATAGCAGAGGAGCAATACTTGGAAAAACATTCGGTTCAAGAGGTGGATATGATAATAGACCATTATAAGATTTTTGAAAATCAGAAAACATTTGGTATGTCNGGGTGGTACATCTGTCAAAGATGTACCGCCCCAGTCATAGGCTGGGGCGGTACATATGACTGCAGTAAAAAAAATTTCTGCTGCAGTCATTTGTATGTGACAATCTACGACGCGTGTCGAAACTCTGTCATCTTGTTTGCTCACATCAAGAAATAGCAGAGGAGCAATACTTGGAATAACATTCGGTTCAAGAGGTGGATATGATAATAGACCATTATAAGATTTTTGAAAATCAGAAAACATTTGGTATGTCAACATATACATGCCATTCGCAAAATCTACACATGAATCCCTATAAGGAAAACTCTTAATGTTAAGAAATATTTTAACGTTCTTTATCTTCGCATGATAAAACTTGGTGTAATCTGCATTTATGACATTTTGTTTTGCTATTTGGACTGCAAGTATAACATATAATGGTTTCTTGGTTGCAAAACTAGATTTTACGTTCCAGTTTACGTTTAAAGACTGTGTTAGGCTCGGATGAGTTTCCAAACTCGACGAACGGAAAGCTATGTCAAAATTTCGACTTTTCTCCACATACTTCAAAAAAATTTACTCGCTCCAACATTTTCACCTGAACATGGGCTAGTAGCCATTCGATGCNCTACGAACGGAAAGCTATGTCAAAATTTTTCTCCACATACTTCAAAAAAATTTACTCGCTCCAACATTTTCACCTGAACATGGGCTAGTAGCCATTCGATGCTGTGTATCGGCAGATTCACGGCGTCTGTATTTTCGGCAGTATAATTTATCACATTCATTTACGTGTTGGCTTGGAGGAGTGCCAACTCTTGTTTGGAATTTATGATTATGTGCTCGTAAGCCTCTGCAAAACCTAGCAACGTTGATAATGGAACGCAAATTTCGAATCTTTCAGTTTCGTAAACAGGCGCTGCGTAATCGTGTTCGAGACCCCACCCCGCCATTTTCGATGCAGACCATTGGTTACCAGTGACAGAGAGGTAGTTTATTATGGTGAATGTTATACCAACATCTCTACTTTAATCCACTTCGACATTATTAAATTCGTATGAAATCCTCTTTATCATATGTAATATTCCATTTTTTATCATTTTGGTAGTTGCAGGAGCAGCACAGTTAGCCCTTGTAATCCAACCACGGAAACGTACATAGGAGTAACATGACACCGTATAATGTCTTGATTTCGTACAGAGATGCGAACCTCCGGCGATAGCATATATGGACTGGGCAAGTAAGGCAAATATAAATGAAATTCTGTCTTTGTAATACTATCTTCATAACTCGCCGGTTCTCTAACATTAAGTATTTCTGCGTCTATTTTTACATAACTTGAACCCTAAACTTTAAAGGATAAGGGCGTTTCCACGTGTCAACATGCTAACAGTACGAGATCTACTGACCATTGGTCTGCTATGATATCCGGTGCTTATAATATTCCTTCAATTGAAATTAAGCCCCAACTTACTGCAAATGCAAGCGGAGTGTCATTTCTTTGCCTTGGAAATTAATGAGAGTGCTGTCCTGGTCTGTTATTCTGACTTCTTCTTATTGTACGCTCTTCGTTACGACTGATGCATAATGAAGCATTTTGCGGACCACCACTTGTTTAAATCCTTGGGGGGGAGGGGGAATCAAAGCAGAAAGCTCGTGAATTGTCTGGCCCGGTTAAATATTAAGGTAAGAATCACCAATTAAATTACGTGTATTCCTTATTACATATAAAGGCAGAAGGTTTACAAGATGTGTATACTCGTACAATTTATTTGCTTCCTAATTTTTATTTTCGGAACCTAGCGTGAAATCAACATTTGCACTACACGTTATTTCACTTTTAAAGGTATTCGGGTTACCACATAGAAAAGAAGTGGCGCTGTCTTGCTGCAATGTCGTCAATTTCATAACTCGCTGTAGGCACTAAACCTTTCCTAGAGATGGAGCCATCATCAACTTTCACATAGCGGAATGTACAATTCGAGTCGTCAATATTTACACGGACTAATACGTTTGGAAATCTGTTAGTGCAATGAACCATTTACCTTCAAGTTTAATGGTGGGATAAATACAGGGCGGAGCTCCTATTTTTTACCTGACAGTTTAACTGTGGTGCTCATATTTCGAATGCTTGAACGAAGGTGCTACCAGTGTTTAAATACTCCGATGTCTGTAATATTTATCCACCACTAGAAAGAAATCGCAAGCATAAATTACGGCAGTTCCACTGCCTATACAACTGCTCCGATGTGTAGTTATAGCTTACTTTTGACCTGCGGAAGTATTCGCGCAATTCTAATGGAGGTCTTAGGTTTCCGAAGCTGTCATTGAAGCTTGTGTCATTTCCAGATTTTTGTATGCTACTCAATCTGTGCCAGCCCCACTGTTTTTATCTAAATTGACAAAAGCTGCCTAATTATGATTTCGGTTATGTGGTACACTCTCTCGCATATAAACACCTCGGAATTGTATAATATTAATTTGTGAGCAATATTTTTTATTTCTATGCTTGTGAGAGGTACAATAGGCAACGAGTTTCAGATCATCTCTTTCCTTTTGAGCACCTGCTTTTTTTCGTCGGTTTTGGCCACTGCCTACTGGGTACGGTCACAAATTAAGTCCTCTTCCATTTTTTCCCAATGTAGAGGGCTTCCATATTTATTATTCTGCCAAATGGCTTTGACTGGCTGCCTGTGTTGGATTTCAGCAGTGTTGAATGCTCTACCAATACCAGATGCTACACTTATAAAACCACACAGGTCTCCCAATGTAGGTAAGACAAAAGGCAAAAGACCACCGATATTTCCTCCTTTACGTGCTTCCCTCTGTTTCCTCCCACTTGTTTTCTTCCTTCCAAATTGTAGGCGCATTCCTCTATTGATTTTCATATTCATTATTTTTTAAACTCCCCAGGCAGCTAGTCGTTAGGTCGTTAGCCGAATTTTGTCCGAGGTGATTTTACAATCTTCCGCACTTTGTCTGTGGGAATCGCATCAGCTGCATGCTTGTCCTTCAATTTGTCACTGGCGGCGTATGTAATGTCTTGGTCCTTGTAAGCGGTGTCCAATGCGTTCATTCCAGCATCCCCATGTGCCAAATGTTTTGCAAGCTTTGTTCCTGGACCACAGCCTATGATAAAAACAACTGCAAACACCACATGTAAAGGAAATCCTACCCACAAAACATTCATATCTCACACAACATTACCAGGTATATGTAGCTCGAATGGAAGCTTATTTATAAGCGTATTCATTAGTCCACGGCCAATTTTTATCTTGCGTCTGTGTGGCTAACAACATACTGATGCAAACAGCCTGGTAATAATAATTTTATATATGTTTGTATGCATCATGTCCGCCTATTTCTCCGCACTTTTTCGGTGACCATCCACTTCCCTAGACTTGATGATGGATGCAAACTCTATAAGCAGCATCACTTTTCTGCTTTGTTAGTATTGACATGGAGATCGTCAAACATGACATCCGCCTTCCCGTACGAATGTGCACAGAGGAACATGACCTTTTACGCAAATCACACCATGGTGGTCTGTTGCCTAATACACTGTGCTGCATCATAGTAGGACCCACCAATTGTGGCAAAACGAGTGGGCTACTGCGTTTGCTGGAGGAACCGAATGGCCTGTGTTATAAAAACCTTTACCTGTATTTGAAATCACTACAACAGCCCTAGTACCTGCGAATTGCATAAATTTTTCAAGCAGTGGATGGTATCAATTACTTTCTATGTAGCGAAAATGCTGCGGCTGTGCCTTCGAGTGAGGCATTGTCAAATTACGTATTTATTTCCGATGATGTAGCAAGTGAGAAACAGACTTCTATCCAGGAATATTTGAGCATGGGCAAACATGCTAGCAAGAATTATTTTTACCTGTCCCAAAATTATTCTTGCATATCAAAATAATTACGACATGACAATGCAAACATGTTGGTTTTTTTTTCGAATGGATGACTTAAATTTGTGACATGTCTATTCAGATCACGTAAACACCGACATGCCTTTCGAAAAATTCAAGAATATGTGAACATGTTGCTGGAACAAGCCATTTGGATTTATCGCGATAGTTAAATATTTTCCACTACTTAAAGGTAGGTACTATAGTGGTTTTGATCAGTACATTGTCGTACATCAGTAGAAAAACATGAGTTATGTCATTTCGAAATTTGGTTATAATGGCCTGAAATGTCGGAGTGTAAGCTGCTTCATACCTACTGAAGATTGGCACTGTAGTGCCGGTGGGAAATGGCTTAAAAATATTGGTGATCCCAAGCATGATTGTGATGCTGTTAACATGGCGCACATCCATGTTACTAATTCGGAAATCATCAGAACATTGATGGCAGTGCTCGAAACGATGGCGAGTTCCATTGCCGGAAACTTCAGATCTGTACCTGTGGTCACTTCTAATTTACTTGAAAATTAACTTGACATTATCGAGAATCGACTGAGCGAGAAATTTAAAGGGAGTTCAAACACTCTGGAAATCAGCGATGATGTTTGTGAGCACTTTAAATATGTCAGGGATGCGATAACAGCTCATCTTACTTGCATAGAAGACTCCTTTAAAAAGACTCTTGTGAGCAAGCCACCCACTCCTATTTCGAGCCCAGTTCCTCCAGTTCTGCTACCTGCCGCGCGAAAGCCCGCAGTTATATCCCTTCGCCTGCCTCCCAAAAAGAACATATAAACAACGACATGTATGTTATTTATGCACAATCTGTCTCCTTGATTTATGTGCGGCAGATGTGCTTGCCATGAACAACTTTGACGTGTCAAAATTTGGTCACATCAGTAGGACACATGCTGACTAAATTAAAATGTAAATGGCAGCACTACTGGATGCGAAGCTCGTGCAACTAGAGTAATCGATAACGAGCAAAATTATCGTCGCCCTTGCCACTATGACTTATGACAACAAGTCACGGAAACATTGTAGGCATTTGCAGGAAGCAATGGATATGCACTGCAGGCACATTCGTGAGGTGTTGGTTCCATACTATAGAAAAAAAGATTAAGAGTCAAACCAGTGACCGGCCATATCGCAGATTGGTTCAAAGTAGTATATATAAACTGCATATTCCTGTAGCAACCATTTTAATTCTGAGCATAATGTCAACTTCAATCGCGTGGTTTTAAAATGTGCGTGCAAAACATTTATTGGTGAAACGTGTACAAATGGGGCGTGATGCAGCTTTGGAAGCGTCCTCCAAACCAATTTTTTCAAGACTGGATAATTTACGGTCATCAGTTCCAAACCTGGAAGTGAAGAACGAAACAACAGTCGAACCCAGGGCCAAAACGAAACGGAAGTTACCAGTGAATGATGAATACGAAGAGGATCTACCTATATCGGTTTGGAAATACAAGGAGAGATAAAATATCCGCAACACATCCGTTAACAATTACTTGATATCGTTCACATCTCGGTTTAATGACAGAACTTATGGTGTGTGCAGGCGAAATAAAAACTGACTGTTAGAGGACAAGAATTTTTTTTCTGCCTAACGATGTAGGAATTGGTGAAGAGTTTGTGCATGCTGCTCCAGGACTTTACGAATTACTGATTAAACCAAACCCTGTTACCTATTAACGGGAGGCATTTCACCAGTACAAACATCTGCTGAAACTTACCAATGCACATGTGAAGGACAACAACCCTTCCAGCAATCAACATAATGATGAAACCCACTCGAAATTTGATATTATCTCAACATTGTTTCCTGATGTAGGTATTGTGGCATTTGGTGGTCTACATACAAAAATTGAAGACAGTAGACATTAGGAATATGTTTATTGGAATGATGTTGACGAAATAATTTAACGATTACGACTATTTATTGAATCTCAGCAGGATGCAAATAATTCCCATGCAAATGAAATAGCCAACATTTTGGAAGAATTGTGTGAAGGAGGTTACATACTATAAATGACTCATGCGCAAATAGCAGCCAATCTCCACAAGTCAGCTAGGCCTAATTACTTAAGATTTAAAGTGGCAGTATTTGGTTTACGAGATCTGTACCAGGTGGATTTAGTATAAATTATACCATATGCACTTGCTAGCAAAGGTTTTAAATACATGCTGACTGTAATTTATGGTTATAGCAAGTATGCATGGAGTTGACCAGTGAAGAATAAAACAGGGAAATGTGTTGCAGATACAATGAAAATTGTTTGCAGGATAAAGTCCCACACAGAAATTTACAAATATATCTCGGCAAGGAATTCTACAAACCTGGTTTTCGTTCATTGATGAAAAAACACAATATAAATAATTATTCTACCCACACTGATAAAAGGCCGTAAATGTCGAGAGATTTGATCGCACTTTGAAAACATAACTGTTGAAGCAATTTTCGACACAGGGAAGCTGCAATTGGTTGGACGTGTTGCCTAAACTGATATTTGACTATAATCATAAACTTCGCCGTACGATGGTTACACGCCTGTAGATGTTGTGGATGATTCACAAATACACAGTATTTAAAAACGAGAAAACTTTGGACAGACACAATCTCAAATCTCGTGTGGGTAATTATGTAAGCATACCACGAATGGAGGGAATTTTTGATAAAGGCTACATACCTGGGTGGTCGAACGAGATGTTTCGAGTAGCCAAAATTCGTCATTATCAACCACATACATACTGTATTGAAGATTTGAATGAGAAACACATTCGTGAAAGATTCAATGCTTAAGAAATTTTGGTAACAAAGTTACCCCATACATACCTTGTGAAAAAGTGTTGAAACAGAAAGGAAATAAAATATTAGTATGCTGGCTGAGTTTCACCAAAAAACAGGATTCGTTGATGCATAAATAGGACATAACTAGCTAATAGCCCCGATGAACAGTTCCAAGATGGTGCCAGATGTCCACTTCCAAATACTGATGTGCAGCACTGAAGAATATATATTTTTTCATGATATATGACATATTTGTACTTAAAAAACAAATAATAAATGTTTAAAATGGTTGTTTTATTTTATTTATACAAAACAAACTTTCCCCCATCAAATTAAGGTCTACAAAATATTTTTCTTCTAACATGTCTGTGCAAGAGTCAAAAAATATATAAAACTGCTACTTAAATAGTATTTTTTTAAATATTTAATATATTGCTGCGTGGTATTTCCAAAAACAAACAAACATAAAAAGTTAACACTTAAATAAATTTGATAAATTATTACATGGTATTGGTAAACCATTTTTGAAAAAAATATGTATATAAAGATTGGTTTGTGCATCTGATGACCAATGCTAGAAAAAATATTCTAATTCCAACAAAGATGGCAGATTACAGCAGATGACTAAACAATATGCCTGCCTACAACAGGCGAAAACAAATTAATCCAATAATCAATATGGCTGCCTACAGCAGACACAACAAAATGTACCTATGCTTTTAACTATTAAAAAATACTATCACATATTACATAGACCAAATTTTAAACAACTAATGCTTACAAGTCTCGGTAGGCAAGTGGTAAAGGGCAAAGGTCTAATTTTCCATGCCGAGGGTGGCTGGATCGAAACTAGTCACCTCCAAAGATGTTTTTAAGTTCTAACATTTTAAAATAGTGTTTATAGGGATGAGGTTCCTGCATATAGTAAATGGGAACATCGACCTTATACTAGCAGCGCCCATAGCTGACAACACTAGAACCAATATAGTGTTTGTGCGCCTCTAGCAGCAAACTCTATAAATACACACTAGTGCACTCCAGCTGCCAAATCGATTTAGCGACAGGACAAGCAGTGAACTAATTTCTTTCATGCTCTGACATGCGATGTTCACCACCTTTCATTTTGTTTTTCTTGGTTACCTACCGTTCATTCTCTATCATTCCTTCTTAATTTTGTCACCACGATTTAGTAACCTTCCTCAACCCACCAAATTACTTTGTATTCATGCTCTGTCATTTCACCTCGGTTTAGTAGCCTGCTGATTACTCGGTCCACTCGAACCTACATCTTGGGTTACATTTGATTATGCTATATCGTCTTGACATTTAACCTTCGAAATCTTCCATTAAGTTCGTAATTTGTGTTTACTTGAATAATAACTGCGGCATAATGGAGCAACACCAGCCATGCATAAATTTATGTAGGACCTCTCTTCGTCATACACTGCAGTGAAGCAGGTCTGGCCAGGCCCGACTCAACCTTCACCCTTCCCTCCCTCCAAGTCTCTGGGACAAATTTCTACCACTTAAACAGCATGTTTTCGTGTCTGTTGCATCCAATCTGCTTAGAATGTATTACAAAGTCATTTCATTCTTAGTCCATGTGCATTTCATTTCAACATATACAGTTATTGCCATAGCGTGGATTGTGCGCACTCAATGATGGGTGTACACAATAAATATTTAAGTTCTAACTTTCAAATCATCGTATTTTGACACATATTTTTTTTTAGCTTTTTTTATCGTGCTCACTTACATAACTATAATGTAGTAACAGAAATTACAAACCATCGTGAAAGTAGACATTCTAGGGCAAGGTACATCAACACCAGCAAGAAATAAACATTTTTTTCATTGAAGTCATATATATATATTTCAGACTCCAAATATGAAAACAAAATCCTTACATTCTCTATACCATTCCCTTAGTGTCTTTATAGCAGTATATTCACTTTTCACATAATGAATACAATCTGTTTATACCCAACTCAAGACAGTCTATGATAGCAACCGCCCAACCAGATCCCTTGGCCATATATTCTTCTTCTTTACGACAAATTGTTTTTCTCTCAAGGTTTCTACAGCCTCTGGAATTCTATCAACACTGTATAATCCTACGTTCGCAGTCTTGATGCTAACCGACTAATGGCTGCATCCAAAGTTTGTGGCTTTTCGTAGATACAGTCTAGCCAAACATTATATTTTATGGAACCTTCTTCAAATTATTCTATTAATTGATTGATTATCCTTTGATTAGTGTGGTGAAGGTACGAACATGTTTTTTTGTAACAACTAAATTATTCCCATTTACATAATCTTTTAAAGTACGCCTGAATGTTGATTGATTAAGGTAGAATCCATTCTATGTACTTTCGCCAATAGTTTTACAGATTATTTCTTAGCTGTATGAAGGACCATTCACACAAGTAGTTTTTTCATGCTTCCTCGCACTTTGGCTGTAGACAAATATCTTGTCACAGTAACAGCAACGAAGCCTTGACGAAGTTATCGATGGCGACACTACTGTAGGTTACCCATCCAAATAAGTCGATGGTGTTGTCGGCACCAAGTCTTAAGAAGTCGATGACGACACTGCTGTAATTGCTCCATCCGAAGAAGTCGATGGCATTCCCAAAGAAATCGACGGAGACACTGCTGCGAGTGACCCATCCGAAGAAGTCGCTAACACTCTCAGTGTCATGCTGAAAGAAGTCGATGACTGTACTGCTGTAGGTAAATGTTGCTGGACCCACAACCTTTGTCAACATAATATTTTATAACTGTGTACCCTCCAACTGCTTATAATATGCACACATGCAAGCCCTATGTTCTCATGTTGACATTAAATCAATCATATTACACCAATAAGACATCTTGAGGACATTGACCAGCCAATCACCGAGTTGCCACATGATTGCAGCTGGCCAATCATGTGAAAACATGCTGTTGATGGAGCAATAGATAATGAAAGGAAGGTAACTAAGGAAAACGCAATCAAAGGTAGTTAACATCGCATGACAGAGCATGAAAGAAATGTGTTGTTGACAGCTCGTCTGGAGGCTAAATCGAGAAATTAACTACAACTTAGGTGATGAAAATAGAATCCAATATGGTGGTCGCAGACAGTACCACCTATACTTTAAAAACATAAACAAATACGCCTGCCGACTGGTGGCTAAATCGACAGCTTGCTTGGTGACGAAATAGAAAATTAATATGCTAGTGCAGCCTATATGTTGAAAATAGAATCGAATATGGCTGCTGCCCTGAGACTAAATCGATTAATAATACACTAGCACCACCTATGCTTTAAAATTGTATCAGAGATGGCCATCTACAGAGATGCAAACAAATGACAAACGAAGAAACAAGATGTCAGTCAAATGAAGGTGAGACACAAACTGCAGCAATGTAAACAAATGACAAAAAATCATGACGGCATGACGAACATAGACGAAAGAGAACGGTAGTTCCTCTGGTGGCGAAATCGATCATTAATACACTAGTATCACCTAGTTGATGAAAAAATAGATGTATGAAACCCAAGATGGCGTGTAACACATAAGCGAGAGACAAACTGCAGCGACATAAACAAATGACAAACTAAAAAAAAGGAAAATGGTGGATGAAGTACAGACGATAGACTGAATGAAGAAGAGGGGTGTTAAGACAATGATAATCATCGTTGGCAGGTCGAATGAGTATGAATTATCAAAAAATAAGAAACCCTTTTTTGGGTAGATGAAGCGAACAGAAGTAATCAAACAATGAAAAAGATAGGTGGAGGGAGTGGATGGGAAATTAATAATTAACGAATGTGAAACATTGGCGAGGGTCAGTCGTCTGCTGGCTTCCTGCTGCAGGTTGACCTCGAAATATAGGTTTCTTAATAAATTTTTCAATTGTATTTTTAATTTTTTTCTAATAAATTGTTTTACAAATTTTTGTAACATTTTATTAAATTTTGTGTGTGTTATGTTTAGGATATTTTGGCGATTTCTTGGGGGTTAAGGTAATTCAAGGTCATGGTTATGGGGTCAAGGTCAAGGTCACTTGAATCCAATATGGTGGTTGGGTGATGTCATAACATGGTGGCTGGTTGGCTCCGGTCCCCATCTCCTTTGAGCGCAAACATTAAAACTTTTAATTTTATATTTTGTTTAGTAAATTTTTAAATTACTTTTTGTAAATATTAATTAAATTTTGGAAGTTTTATAACGTTTTAAACTTTCTGGAAAATTTTGCGATTTTTTGGGTTTAAGGTTAAAAGTCACTTGGGTCAAAGTCAAAGGTCAAGGTCGCCGAAATCCAACATGGCGGCTAAAATAGCTGACAGAACCAATATGGCTGATGGTCTGGTCTGACTCTGGACCTGGACCCTGTGTATCGATTTGGCATACCCTATGCCTATAAAACCAACACGGCCGCCACTGCTCTGCCCTCGAAAAGCGAGCCTCTCAAATCCTTCCAACGGATCGAAAAGTACCTTTCTGAGGCTCGTTTTTGCAAGTGGGAGGCTCGGTTCTTTTTTGAAGGAAAAAGGAAAATTTCGAAGTTAAAAAAGAAAAATTTGTAAGAAGAAATTAGTCTATTTTGAGGGAGAAACTGGAAATTTTAAGGGAATAAAGGGAAATTCAAAATGGCGGTGGCCGGCTTCGACGTCTCACGCCCTTGGCCTCAGATTCCCACAATCCTACTACTAACGCCACTAAATAATTTTAGGAAATGAAATTTACGAACGTTTTCTCAACAAACACACGAATTTAAACTCATCCCTTGCATTGCCCTCCACCACTGCAAATCAGCCATGGTAAGTGCTTCTGCTCCTGGGTAGGAAAGTGCGTGGGGTATTGCTGTGCGTACTCCAACCTAATGTATAGCCAACCATTCAAACTAAGTGCCAACATTGGGCAAATGTAGGTTGCTACTGGCGATGTTCCATCTTCTCCACCTGGCACTACTTTACAAAAGAGCTTCTAATGAATACTGTTTGCATGCAATATTTGGATGAATTTTGTTTAATTGTTTAATCGATATGACAAACTAATCAATATTGTTTATATTAACGTAATTTAAAAAAAGGCCTGCCGTACCTAAAACGTGTAAGTTTGCATGCCCTACTATAACAACAACTGTGTGAAAATTGGTTGTAATCGGTTTATTGGTACCCGAGATATGGCATAATACTTCATTTTGTTTTCATGTCACGGTTATATAAATGGAGGGCAACAATGTTATGTATTAGCACTTTCAATTATTTTCATAGATATTAATCCTACCAATATTATAAATNGTGTTTTTGCTACCACTCAGCTCCATAACGGATGAACGGATTTTGATGAAAATTGGTATGTAGCTACTTTCGATCCTGGAGTAGGACATAGGATACTTTTTATCCCGGAAAATTGTACGGTTCGTGTGGAATAACAACAAAACGTAATTCTGCAATGGCTGGGAACGTGACCAAAATTTTTTTTCCTCTGGTGTCAGAGTTTATCAGGCCACCCAATGACCTCTTAAATGGTTTAACGACTGCTATCAATCGATAACAACCAGGACCGAATATTGAACATGCCCTCCGAAGCCCGGAAGTTCTCAGACGTTATGCCACTAAACGGTCACAATCCAAATGTGTGCAGCTAGGAACGTTGCTTAAATTTGGTGATCGGTTAAGATCCCTCAGCCAAGCGCAAAAAGTAGTATCTAGGTTAATTTTTTCCTAGAGCTACAACTTGAAGAAACTCACGTTTTGATTTTCATACAACAATGCTGGAAATCGGAAATATGCTAACTACGCAATAGTTGCACAGATCCACTCCAAAAACATTACTGTACTTCTTGGCTATCGGGTATAAAATATGTCCTTCCTTTTGGGTTGTAGTAATGAGTTAAAAACCTAGGCCAACAAAGTATAGTTGGACGCTACGCCCCACATCAGGGCGCCAATTTAACTTGATGCCCCACTGGTGTGCGCCAATGTAACTTGATGCTATTCCCCACCTGTGGCACACAGAGTGGTTCGTAGGGTCGAAGTTAATTCCCCCAGGTACAGACTATAAGGTGCCTTGAAGGTTTGAGGGTGTATCAATAAGGTAGTCTTTTGGTGTTTCATTTTGAAGGATGGATATATTGTCTCGAGTTATAAAAAACATAGAGAACACTTCCGAGGTTTGGTACTCTAATTTGGCTACTCGTATAAACTGCGGGTGACATTGTGGTGGAGGGGGGAAGCTTCTCTGGATGGCGACTTGATACTTAACTACTCTGCTGTTGGTGCTGGAATGTTGTCTGCTGTGGGTGAGCTCCGGCGATGTGGGCTGCCTTGACAAAGGCCCGCTTTTGGTACCATCTCCCCTGGACTGTTGTTCTACTGACGTACTTATGTACTGAGGTACTGTTGTCGCCGGGGTTCGATGTCCCCAGGCCGCAGGCGATGCGGCTGTTCTCTCTTTGCGGTAATAATTAACTGACGACTGATCTAACCTCTCTGCTTGGCGATATTCAACTGTCCCGCTCGATGGTCTACTGATTACTGAGCCACCACCCTCCCCACAAAGAAGCTTATATGCCCTCTAGCCTATCTCCCTAATTGTCGGCACGTGTCACCTTGTTGGGGCGAGGGGGCGGTGGTAGGAAACAGAACAATGCATTTCAAAAACGTGCCATGGTTCCTGAAGGTTGGGGGGGGGAGGTGACACCCTGTCCTGTTTGTCAGCTGTTTCTCGGTGCATGATTTCTGACTTCGGGCAAAATAGACCTTACTATCCCGTGATTTTCCGGCGTTCAACAAATCTCATGGGCTTGCTAGGGGGAGGGGGGAAGGTGGGTGGTGGCCTCCGCAGCAGTAACATGTCTAAGGCTTGGAAGCGCGTTTCTGCCTCTGTTTGTCCTTTCTCTGAGGTGTTTACGACCGACATGTGTCTCTCTACACTGGTTTAAACAGGAGTGGGGGGGTGGGGGTTGTTTGGTGTGACAGCGCCACACTATTTATCCTAATACGTCACACGTCAAGTTTTATGATTCTGTTTTCACATATGGAATTGTCTTTTCCCAATTTATATATTATTGTATAACTGTAAAACTCAATTGTACCCGGGCAAAGCCGGGACGGTTCGCTAGTAGGATATAAAGTTATGTTGAAATTGTTTGGGACTTAAGGTGTACTAACCAAAAATTATAGCATAGCCGTTATTTTGAAAATGTTTTGCTACTTTCTTGAGTTACATAAATTTAGATGAGGATTACACAAGTACAAATTGTAATGTGAAATTAGTGGGAATTATAAAAAATTTCCCGAGATGTGACATGAAATCTTAATTTGCATGTGGTGCTATCTTCCAAAATGGTGGAGAAAATATACTATATATTAGTTAATATGATGCTTGTGTTAATACTGGCAGCATGTAAAGTTTAATTATAGTTGATTACATAGTTAAGTAGAGCACACTAAATTTAATGTTTATATAGTTGCCATCCTGAAAATTAGGGTCTGGCGCACTTACAAGACATGAATTAATATGGCCTACTATGGTACAATTTCTTCGCAAAATGTAGTAGGAATCGGTTGATTGTTTCCCGCGATATTCCATAAAAACTATATTTTTTTATGTGGGGTCATCACACAAAATGGCAGGATGATGAGGCTCTGTATATGCACATTTGATGGTTGTAATAAATACTGCCGGCATATAAAGTTAAGTTTAAATTACGTTTACAATTTTAATTCCTTTTAAGCTACGACGATGTCGCTTGGCTAAGATGTACTATCCGCTTGGTATATCCTTAATTGATGAACTATTCAACTAATTCCCTCCGAATTTGGTAATTAAATGGTGCTATACGATAATTGGGGAATTTGTGTAAATGCAATACTTTAAACAGTTGTATATTAATGACAGGCTTGTTGAATTTTAGCTCCAACAGTTTTATCTCCGACAGAACTAAATTACATTCAAACTGGTATTACAAGATGCCTGAAGGGCGTATTCGAGTTCGTGAGGAATGAAGGTCTTTATAAAAATAAAATAAATTAATATTATTTTAATATTTTCACACAGTTATTATTTACAGCATCAGTATATCTATCTCCACTCTTACTAATTATATTTCTCAATGAGCGCAGCATTCAATGTCTATCTCAACTCTAATTAAAGTCCTTCTCAATGTCTCTTTTTTGCTATAGTCAATTAACTCAAATTCATCCTTAACACACGTTCACTCTGTATGTTGCCATAATTTGTAATATCTTACAACTCACGCATCCAGTCCAATAGTCTTGCCTTCACTGCACCGGTGCTCAGAATCGCAGATATTACTTCCGCTGGTCGCTTCTCCCACCAGTTGTTTCCCTCCTAGCTCGTCGTATATTGCCAAAGGTCACGCAGTCGCCCAAACTCCAGACACTCATCAACTGCCAGCTCGGTTTTTTTTTACTAACCTACTCTAAAACTAAGTGGTATGTGTAATCCCACGGTAGGGACGGGAGTTAATTGCGCCTCAGGGCTAAGCCCCACAAGCCTACAAGGAATGGAAATCAAGCATGGAGACATGCATCGCGGCAGAGAGGGATTGGGCTGCCATGGCCGCCATTGATGACGTGACATCCTCCCTAAGTGTGATTATTGCTAAACTACCACACCAAGAAGAGAAAGGTAAAAAACCGGCATAGTCGCCTTAAAAACCCTTTCGAAAGGAAGAAATTAAAAACTGTTACATGCATTATCAGAGAATGCTACAGAAGACAGATATGTGTGAACCATGCTCTTTATTAGTGGCTGGAGAAAATACTAGTAGACGTGGCAGGACCTCTTTCTTTCATTTGGCGCTGGTTTAATCAGAGTAGTTTGCACATCACTTTGGTGGGGGGAGTGTCGCAATGGGGCCTCCCCCCTCCCCTAAACAACCGGTTCGGGGGGGGGGGGACTGACACGCTTTTATAGACAGAAACTCTCCGGAATTGGAACATGATCTATAGCTTGCCTGTGACCATTTGATAAATTTGCGTTGTACATTTAGACTGAATTGTTTGTTTCCATTCCTTACGCTGTCTGTAACAATCAAATTACTAATTTCAGTATTTAATTTCAAGCCATAGTTTAAATAAATGTGATGTTATGATCGCGATAGAGGCGATAGGTTCAGCTCAAACCATAATGCTTATATTCGTGATTTGGATTGTTATTCTACTATTCTAAATGAGGATATATGTAATACGAAGAAGCGTAATGTGCTGGAAGAAATGATGTGCTGGAAGAAAAGGGGTGAAAACAGGGCATGGCATTACCAGGTAGACAGCCTTCTCTATTTACAAGTGGCTGACCTTCATGTTCATAGAAGAATAGCCAAATGCACGATACCCAACGAGCAAGATTAAATCTTTTTTCCCCATATCTGTAAACCACGCGTACTTTTTTTGTGTGTTGTGTATACCGGCTAGGAAAAAACAATATGTTATTATTGCAAACAATCAAGGAAAAGAGAAATATATCATCAGCTTAACATCAATCATGTTTACGTAATGTTAATGATTTCTGATATAAGTGTGTTGTAAGAGTTTGAGCACCGAGTATTTTAGAATACAAAAGTTAAACAGCTGCTCGTACAGCGTATTCCAGCAGCACTCGCCAGCAAAATGACGTCACTGGCTAGCAAAGTGTCGGAACGCCATTGGCCACCCAGAGCCTCGTAACCTACTCGCCAGTCGGCAGCCTAAACAACAGGGAACCTTTCGCAATTTGCAGCAGCCAGTCAGATGCAAAGGCCCGTTCCCGGAGGCTCACGCAGCCAATCAGATAACGGGTACATCAAATGAACCGCAACGCGATTTCGTCGTCTGTATACTTGTGTATACTTCTGTGTACTTCTCTGTACTTATATACTCTTCAACCTGACGGACAGGGAGAATCTTAGTCACAGCGGTGAGTAAACATTTCTATTAGCGGGCCCGGTTTCGTGTAACGTATTTTGAAAATATAATTTTTTAAGCGTGTATTCACACACGCACAAACGCACACATCAACACACATACACGCACAAAAGGAACCACTGGTTCATAACTTTTTGAGGCTTATAATCTGATGTAACACATACTGACTCACACTGCAGTACTTCCAGCATACAACACACAACCACCTACACAATGTGCGACGTGTGACACAAGAACGATGTAACGCAACTCAACGGTAGACTGTGTTTGTGGAGAGAAAACGGATATGTATTTTATCTGTGTATATGAGGGTGACGTTGTGACAGCTGTAGTACGTGTGATAGAGTTGTCCACCCTAGCTGCGCATCACAATCGTCCAAACTGAGTACGAGATTAGTGAGCTTATTGCAAACCAGAATTATTGACCCTTTAACTCCTTAGCAATACAAAACAGTGTGAAAACTAGAAGTTAAATCCACTGTAGTGACGCATGAAGGCAGTCAGACGAGTTACTTTGCCTGGACCCGTCCAGACTGTAAGTAGGAATACACACACGCACTTGATCTTACCAATATGAAGTAACGTGTACCATTTGTGCACACAGCTACACTGCAATCTGGTAGCAAAATATCCGTGGACATGACAAACATATACACAAATAGGAACACTAGGAGAAAACTTGCTACTACTACTACAACTACTACTGAATAACAACAATGGACGACTGTGTTTAAAAAATATTTGAAGGTTTATTTGTTTTCGGAATTACTTGACTTATACCAGAGAAACAAAATACTTCATCTAGATGGCATAACAAACTACCAAATTATCCGTGGCTCCGAAAATATTGACAATATAATTAAAATATTCTGCTTTGGGTAGTGGCCTTCGAAGCACTAGTGCTCTCGTGATGGTTACAAATTAAAATACTTGAAATCCTATAAAATCACGCCAAAAAGGACATATAATTATTACAAAATGATAGCTTTAAATATGCTTTTGCAATTAGCTGCCGGTAGAGCAAGTATTCAGTTCAGGTATGTCATAGCAAATATCGGAAAAAGCCGTGTAGGTAAGAAAAGCAACATGGCAACGACAAAATGGTCTGACGGTTGTATTAACAGTGTTATGTGAAAAACTTTACTTGGTGTAATTGTCTACACTTAGTTTGCACGAGGCGGAGGATTATCCTGGAAGTAGAACTTTAGCAGGGCTTCAGACAACTGTGCAGTAATCGTGAATGGATTATAAATAAATCTTGCCATAAAAACCAAATAAATAATGTGAAAATAATATTGAGCCTGTTAAACGTAAAAATTTCTTATCAATAATTGTTAATTCTTCTAGCTCAAAAAGCGTGTGTTACAGGCCACACACAGAGTAAAATTTACACACAAACTTTTTATTCTACACCACTGAGAGCGTTACTTAAGAAACTGGGAAAGACAGTTATTCACACTGTAGCCACAGTCATCCTGCATATGACCCTAGTAGCTATCACATCTGAGGTGTGTACACTGTGACCTTGAAGACGTAGGATTTACGTTTCACTTGTCAACGCCAATGTGTCTTCTTCATATCACCTCTATACTGCGCATGTAACACAACACTGTGATAAGATGACCCTCCACACGAGATAAGTAATTCCCAGTCTCGTGTGCGATGTCTGCCGATAAAAATAAAACGAGTAGATAAAAGGGAAGATCTATACGATACTACAGTAACATTCGCTGGGTCGTGTATCATCATTTGCAAAGAAACAGTATTTTTCCTAACCATGAACTTTTAAATTAAACAAATATTATTTTTCTTGATATTTTATAGTCAGATAATCATAGACGACAAATAAACACTCGCATTCACAACATGATGCAAAGTTAAATATTTTAAAGAATATTCTTATTTTGTGTACTTTTAAACTAGTAACGAGCACGTTACAGATTATGAAGCCAAGCATATTCGAACTAGGAGCATTTCTTTTAATGTGAATTACGTCGTCGATTAATTATCTCGAAATGATGCCAATTTTTCCTTATGCAAATCATTTATGAATTAATATTTGCCAAATATCTGTTTGGCAAATGTTCATTTTAAGTGGAAAGGAATCAGTATAGTTTTTATTTCAGTTACTTTAGATACACTAAAATTTTTAAGGGTAATTATGCAATAAATTATGTGTATAATTAGTCAGTGAATATTACGGAAAACATTATTTCATGACTGTTAACGCGAATCGGGGGAATGCACTGACAAAACAGAGGACTACACCACACTCCACTACTTTAAAATTCTGCACACATAAAAGTATGGTAATTAATTAGTAATATTTTTATTAGTAGGTTTTCGCCGGTTTCGGAAAGTGGATATAGTCTCATTGCGGCGCTATCAACTAATATCACACAAACTAATGAAAGTTAATTTTTAAAAAGCAGACTATTTCCGACTTACTTTTGAAATCTAACACCTCAGTACCATAGTTACGTTGCTCTAAAAACGCATTACTCGTGAACTTATCGTAAGTTAAATTTTTATTAGAAGTTTTGGAACTGGTCCTTTGTTACAATAGCTGTGTTCAGGGCCGACAAATAAATACATGCGCCTGAGCTCCGGGCCAGGCTATTTGTATTAAAATTTTTAACACACTCCCATTAAATTTTGTTTGCTTTTGACACGTATTTCTAATGGTGAAATGAAATTAATTTTTTTCAAAATGGAAGTGTAGTAACATTTTTCTGAAGGATTTGAGTTCATATTATATCTGTAGTATCAGCCATACACGTATATTACAAAGTACGATGGCCATAAAATTAAAAATTGTTAGATTCGTATGAAATACTTGCTTGTATTGGTAGCTCCCAGGTCTCATATTCCTTTGCTCGAATGCCTTTATCATGTTTTGCCAACACAAATGTCACTCATAGTAAAATGATTTTTTTGACATAGGCTATAACTGCTTAAAAAGAAAATGCCGTAATAATAATAAATGTGTAGTTAATCACTTGAAAAGTTTTAAATATTATTGTTTTTTAGGCCTGCTGCATGTTAATTTTATGGCTGTCTTAATAGAAAGTATTCTTAAATTTTTGTATAGCAATTTTATTAACGCATATGACAAATTCAAGAAAACTTTTAAACAAAAAAAGTTATATTAAGTAACGCTAAGCATATGCCGAATTATTAAGGCTATATTTTCTCTTGTGTATTTATCTTAAACAGTCCTAATTGTTCAGAATATTGTCCCGGTATGAAATATTAACAGTAGTTACAGGCGTGTAGTATTGCGAAATGTTTCATGTTTCTGCTCGCCGAGTGGACCAGCGGATCCCATAGTCTATTCGCGGTTTCTTTACACTTTTCAAATCAAACTTTTGAAACATTATTCCATGCACGACGTGTTTGCTTGTTTCCTAATATATCACGTATCACAAGCGTTTATTCTTTAGTGAACATAAAAATATCTCGTTTTCAATTAAATTGAACGTTTACTTATATTACATTTATAAATTATAACATTTTATTTGTAATAAATATGAATAAGAAATAGTTCCCATGCAAAATATTATGAAACTAAGTGCAAACGAATGCGGTGAGCTGTCCCATTGGTGTAATTTTTCAGACTAAGTTAAGCTTTGTTTGCATGAGCCGGACAAATATCCTGGAAGTAGAACTTCAATAGGTGTTCTAAAATGTGGAAGTAACCGCGAATGAACTAGAGCGAAGAGGGGTGTGTAGCGAGGCGAGGCCGCTGTAAGCTATCAGCATCTGCAGCCCGGATAGACACGGAATCCGCAGCTTTGCTGTGGTAGCTGGCCAATTTCCGTTCGGTTACGCCACCTCTCGCTTCCGGAAGGGTTTCTACCCAGTTGACAAACACGCACTTCCTGCTGAGCCCGGAGACACGCGCGCACGGATGTAGTAGCCAGCGTTTTGGTTGAGGATGACAGTTCTTGGTGTACAGTCGGCGAGAGGAGATGGGAGATCTAGGAGGAGACGTTGCCTCGCCTAGGCGTGAATGAAAGCCTGGTCCATGTGAAGGGGGAAAGGGGGGGGGGCAACTTTACTATTAATTATTCGTTCGTTGAACAGGCGCTAGGCCAGCGGTTCACGAGTGTGTCGTATGGGTGCGCTAGCTGTGGTGCACCCTTGCTAGTGACGGTGACGTCATCCTGTGTGTAGTGACAGTGCCAGGCGTCTGCATACTAAGTTAACCAGGGTGTTGTTTAACTTTATTTAATTATAAAATTTGCTCAGTGTTAATTTTAAGTAAAAACTTTTCACATATATATATGTATACGTAAATGTTAGGTCCTTTCTCCGCGAGATAAAGTTTCGGATTTGGCTTTGAAAAAGTATAAGACATTTAAATGTTTTGTCTCATGAGTTCTTAGATAAAATGCTCAATCGTTGGTAAAGTGGACCATATTTAAATTTGCGGAAATCTCGGAGATAAAACTTGTTACCGATTGGAAAATTTGTGAAAATTTATGAAAATTTTAATATTCTGCTTCATGGTTTTTATTTTATTTATCTTGTGTTGTGAGCTGAAATTATTGTTTTATTAATAAATAATGCTCCTAATTTTAATTTATTACATATTTTCTTTGTTATTAAATAGAGATCTTAAGAAACCTACCCCCCCCCCCCNACTACGGTAAGAGTGGCTCAGCGTGTTTATATTTTTGATACAAGTCAAATGAATGTACGAAGTCAGTAACACCGTCCCTTAAACTAGGCCAGGCAAATTGCACCGTAATCTTGTCAAGGGTCTTATTTATGCCCAGATGATCATTAAACACAGAATCGTGAAAATACGATAAAACCATGGGCCTCATTGATCCTGGAACGACTATCTAGCGAGCACGTCAATTATTCCTGGTAAAGTACAAGAGATAATTTTCCACAACAGAGGGAAGTGCCGCACCACCGCTCACATCCGTCTTGACCCAGCGGCAGAAAGCGATTTAAAACTGAGCTTAATGCTTTGTTATTCATATATAGATCGCATTCCCCAGTTCTGTATAGGATGCAAACTTCTCCAACCCATAGATAGAAGCCAAGGTTTTTTTTTCATAAATGCCTAATTTACATTCCTTCTCGGTGAGACTGCGACCGGCGAAAGCCACTGGTGCAAGGCCTAATTCGGTCCGCTGGCTAAGGGCAGTACCTAAAGCGTGTGATGTGGCAACGACTTGTACGATAAAACGGTGCGAAAATTCCTGTAGAAGGAGTACCGGAGGAGAAGACAACTTCTGCTTAAGCATGTAAAAGGTCGACTTCTGATACTGACGCCACTGGAACTCAACTCCCTTCTTTTTCAACACGTTCAAGGGTGCCGCAAAATTCTGAGAAATGCTCTATAAAACGGGATTAAAAGCCCAGTAAACCTAAAAACTTTTTAACTCCGTTCAGAGTTTTAGGACGAGGGAAATTTAATATCGGAGCCACACGATCAGGTTCAATCATCAGTTGTCCTTCGCAGAGTATTCAACCTAAAAATGTTACCTTGTTAGATCCCAAGGTGACCTTATCAGGATTAATAATCAAACCCACTTCCCGCATATTAAGAAACACCTTATGCAAATGGGTCAAATGGGATTCCAGATCATCACTGTACCCAATGATTTCATCGATGTCATTAAAAACAAACTTTAATTTATAATCTGAAAAAAATTTAATCTATTACCCGGTACAAGACTTGGCTGCCAAAATCAGAGCCCATCGGAATATATGTGAACTCGAACTGGCTCCACAGTGTGCTAAAGGCAGTATATTTCCTGCAAGAAGGATCCAGCAAACACTGATGAAAACTATTACTGAGATCTAACACTGAAAATATGCGGGCTTTAGCCAGGTGCTGAAGAGCAATATCAATAGTATTTCTGAATTTTCTTATTCACCAAAGAATGGTTAACCACCAAACGATACTTGTCGCTATCCCTCTTACACGCCATAAAACCAGGGGAACAGACATGGATGGAACAATAACGCCAGCTTCTAGCAACTTATCAATAATCTCCCTAAAGGTTTGGTGCTTATGTGGGGGCGGACATTTTAAATCTTGGTCACGCACTAGAATATCATCCGTCAAGGAAAACTTATACGGCAGTATTATTGCATTTCCCTAATCGTGGAAAGGTGATGTCATTAAACTCTTCCTCCAACTGATCAAATTGATTTTGAAAATATTCATATGAACTAAAGATGAACATCAAATAAAGATGAAAACACTTCCGGGACCACGTCAACCTGAAGACCAATCCGGATGTCCGGAGTAAACCTAAAGGGTAAATAGTATTCGTCCAGATTTACCGATACCCTAGTTTTTCCTAGGAACTCGAGCACTGAAATGATATAATGGGATAGGTATGGAAAAACCCAAAAAGGAAACATCCAGGAAAACCTACCAACTTTGAAATGTAAGTTCATAACTATGTTCCTACTAACGATGCCATCGTTTGCCACACACAAATGCTTCTCGAACACGCACATGACACGTCCTTCGGATACAATCTTCCATTCCAATAAGTGTTTCAAAAATTTGCTAATCAAAACACAATGAGTAGTCCCTGTGTCAACTAAGGCAGAAAAATTCCTCTCACCGCGGGTGATTAACACTGTACACTTCCTAATTGTGCACTGGACTTTACCTTTTGCCCGACTGTAAAACACATGCCTAATTACAGTCAGTAAATCATCTTTTCCCACCTTGGGACAAGTCCTACGCAGGTGGCAGAGCTCGGCGCAAGGAAACTACTTGGTTTCAGACACCGTGCACCTGCTATGCTGACAATCCCTTGCTAAGTGTCCCTGAACGGCACAGTTTCTGCACCGCATGGGAAAGCCACATTGCTCAGCCACCTGTATATGAGTCATTTTCCCCGATGGTGCGCAGTTACTGTCGAGGCCGTCTCGTACGGCAAGTGAGAAACATGCACAATATTCGCTAGAAACTACAAACAAGACAGTCTTGCACTTTCACAGCTAACTGACATAGCTCGCGAAAAATTAATATTACTGAAACCAATGTACATTGAGCGTGAATGTGCGGGCCAAACTATCTAAAGTGACACTAAATAGTTCATGTAAACTCATTTGTAAACACAATGCATCATGCAATGCGCATATAGAATCCACAAATTCATACATCGGTTAGCCCGGTCTTTGTTATCTATAAATGTAGTCACATTCACAACTATGCTTGATGTGCAGAGGAAAGAGAGCTTCTATCGCCCTACAATTGAAGCCCGCAAAGGTGCCACTTTACGGTGATGTGATTTCTTTATGAAATTATTGCAATATGAATCCCTCGTACTTAATTGATAAGGCTTTCAAAAGATTATACTCGGAATTCAAGCAAAATCTAGATACTTTGCTAACAGCGATAAAAATATATATATAAAATACTGAGGGCTAAAAGGTATGTAAGAGGAGTTAAGTTTTACAATGCTACTAGTCAAAGTTTATCAACATTGTGTGGACCATTGGTGACAGTCACTGAGACCACACGCTGAGATGGTTAGGCCATCGAACCTTGCTGATGCAACAAGTCCACCGCAGTTCCGAGCATCCCAACTATGTTCATCGTTTCATCGGCTTCAAACTCAAGGTCCTGTAGTAGATCCAAAGGTTTTTCTTTCTTGAGGGTGTAGAGAAACCCAACCTTAGCCATTTCATGCAGCAAATGTGACACTGCAGATAAAAGAAAAATGTAGCAGAGTTGTGCAGACATTATTTGTGCCGAAGAACAAATAATGTAAACCAAGATAGTTTTAAATACTCTGTATTTTGAATAAATAAGTACATAAAGTCTGCAAGGCACCTTTTAGCTATATTCCACTTTATGGCCAACTGTAAATCAGGGCAGCAATTCAAGCCCAGTAAAGATTCAATTTTTTTTAAAAGTACACAAATTAAAATTACAATTTTAAAAATTATTATTTCGGTGGAGGCAGTCAAACTACCCATCAAAGCTCCAACCGAATAAAAATAGTTGCAAACTAACCACATTAAAAAATATATGTGAAACAGCGCAATATGAGAGTTTTCAACACCACAAATAATTTAAAAAATTATATCTTGGTCGGCGAACAAGACAATACATGACACGTTAAAATAAATAGACAAGCTAACAGGACATTTTAGTTTAACCGAGACAGAATTTTGACCAGCAACCAAAACCATAATTTGGAAAAAAAACCTAGCAATACTGCTCACTCAAGAAGAACACATCTATGGCACACGAAACACTAAAACATTTAGAAAGAGCCCAACAAACACACTGAAATCGTTGTCCACGACTTACCGTTAATTACACCCTAAATATCGGTGGCTCAGGTAAAAGTCAAATTCATGTGAGCCACGTCGCGGCATCTATGTCCAGGAGGACGACAAGTGCGATGTTCCCTTGCAGGCGACAGGATCAGGCGACTGCAGGGCGTAGAATAGGAAGAGCCCCAGCTATTCAGCACATTAAATAAACTATCAGAACTGAACAAATAATTATGGCACACGAGCAGAAGGGAAAGCGAGGGAGTGATAACAGATGGTGAAAGAGGAGGGGATCCAAGCCGAGCCTAGAGTAAACCACACTCGTCGATTTGGGAGCAAAGAAAATGTCTTGCGCCATGGGCGCTTGCATCGCAAACTCAGAAAAGTAATAATCTTTATATGTATAAAGTAGAGGTCACGTATTATTCTGGGCTCGGTATGTTGTGATGCCTCGTACAGGTAAGATCAGGTCTAGACTCGTAATTACGCTTATAAACAACTTACCATTCGAGCTTCACATACCATGCTACAATTACTGTGGGTCAGGAACCAAGCTAGAGAAACGACTGGCAAACAGATACCATGGTATTAACATTTTGCATAAGGCCTGCCAGGATCACGGCATAGCCTATGCAGGTAGTGATAACTTGCAAGACAGACATGCTGCAAATAAAATTCTAGCTAACAAGGTAAAGAAAATCGTTAAATCATTAGAGACCAAGTTTGGTGAACAACTGGCTGCTTCGGGTATATCCAAGGTCATGAAAATTAAATTCAAGAGAGGTATGGGTCTGCGAACGAAGTGCAGCAAATTATCTCTAACCACCACGCGAACGCAACAGAAGAAAACTACAAATAACAGCAAATCTACAAGAAAAAGGAATACTTGGAGAAAAACTCCAAAGAAGGGTGGTGGTTTCCTGCCTTTAATCCTGCTGGCAATCGGAGCTCTTGGTGACCTGATTGGCGAAGGCAACAGTATTGCCAGGGCAGTGAATACTGCCAAAAACCGAAGAAAGCTGCTGGAAGAAGCTAGTTATCACAATCACATGTCGGAAGCAGTTACCAGTGGTTCGAAAAATGGAAAAAGCCTGTACCTATGACCATATCCAGTAGATGAAGCACAAAGCAGACGGAAAAAAGAAACGAAAGGAAGAAAACATAAAGTCATTACCCAATCGACCACTTAGAAATATTGATTTAGAAACGTTTGCTTGCAAACTGCAGATTCCATATTTCCGATGAGTATATATGCTAGATGCTTAGTCTCACCTAAACTATTCAAACAGCAATTATATTCTTAGACAATAATCGAGGGCATGGAAAACACTGGTTAGCTTCAAGACAGTTAGAAATAAAGCCGAGTATTATGACAGTTTCGGTAAATTGCAACCACCATTGGAACTACGTAAATATATGAAGGTTATAAAACTAGTGTAGAATTACAACACTGATCAGTTGCCAAACACATGGAACTGTGGTCACTAGTGTCTGCGCTTTCTTGCAAAGTAGTAGCACCAGCCATGTCTAAAACTTTGATCCTTACAAGAAAAAGGTCGGAATTTCAGGCCATACGTTTCCAAACTCTAGAGCTAGAAGGACTGTGGAGCATTGCCCTAATTGATTTTCAAAATTATTTCTCAGTGCCGAACATAAATGATTCCAAATATAAATTTTTCTACATCAATAATGATAATATCGAAGAAGTATCTGTGCCTATAGGCTCATATGATATCGAAGATATTTCAACATATATCAAGCAAGCATTGGGACCAGATGTAATATTTTTACTGCGAGAGAACCCAAATACTTCGAAAAGTGAAATCATGAGTAGTCACAGTAACGATTTTACAAAACACGATACCCTAGCAATCATGCTGGGCTTCTAAAACAAGATATACGAGAGTGGTTAACTGCATGAATCCACACTGCCAGTGTATATAATGCCGCTGAATGTTATAAGAGTAGACTGTAATTTGGTCAGTGGCTCATTTCTCAATGATTGGCCTAGCAATACGTTACATGAGTTTGATGTATTAGACCCTCCTGGGTTCAAAGTTGTGGAAATACTTAAATCCTTTGTAGTAAGAAAACCTGTGTTCTGGCATGCTAGCGAGAATTAGCAGCCGTAGTGCAATTTGATTAACCTGGAAACAGGCTCTAGAGAGAGGGATACTTTTTGCCGGTACCTTTTAACATGGGTAACTGTTCTTCACCTCCCTTCTTCTAGGAGATGTGTTTTGGTTGGTTGACGGGATTCCCCTGCCCCTTCCGAGGTGCAGGAGGATTGAGGAGACTCGAATTCCTTGGATAGAGACCCATCGAGGGTAATTAATGAATAATTAGGGTAATTGTGACAAGGAGAGCATAATGAAGAACTGTGTAATATATAATTACGAGTATCGAGAGTAAGTATATGTACCAAAAGGAAGTACGTGTACCAAGAATAAGTACATGTACCGATAAAGAAATTACACACAAAGTACACGTGTTTACCCATCGGCTGCCGAAACATATTTGACCAACTGAAGAGGGGGGGTGAGGGGCCCCTTGGTTCGACACCAATACAGGGTAATTTAAGATACAGACACAAATTTCATAACATAGACGTTACCCCCGACAACAACCAGGACTGCAGGGTAAAAAATACCCTAAACCCTTATAAACATAGTTGACACCATTTCCCATCCTTCAAACCTATAATCACCAAATTCATAAAATAGACATTACCCCCGACAACGAACAGAAACACAGCGTCAAACACACATTAAGCTATCATATAAGCATAGTTAACCACCACTTCTCATCCACCGAAGATATAATATAATTACCAAATTCATAACATAGATATCTCCTAAGACAACAAACAAAACCGCAGGATCAAGTAGATATTAAACCTGCTTATAAGCATACTTGGCCACCATTTTCCATCCACCGAAGCTTTAGTCACCAAATTCAAAACATAGACATCAAACCCGAAAACAAAGAGGACAGCAGGATCAAGTACACCATAAGCCATCTTATAAGCATAGTTGGCCACCATTTCCGAACTTTTTTAATAGAGACACCAAATTCTTAATATACATTTCCCCCCTGACAACAAACAGGACCAAAAGGTAAAAAAAAACCTTAATACCTCTTATTAACATCGTTAGCTGCTATTTCCCATCCACCGAAGATATAACCACCAAATACATACCACACACATCACACCCAACTACGAACATACCCACAAGGTGAAGTACATCTTAAGCACTCTTATAAACATAGTTTCCCAAATTTCCCATCCAATGAAGCAATACACGGCAAATCAATAACATAGGCATCACCTCTGGCGACGAACAGGGTGGAAGACGCAATTACGACTGAAGACCCCGTATAAGCTTAGTAAGCCACCATCACCTACCCCCCAAAGTTATAGGCACCATATCATAAGTATCTCTCCAACGACGAGTAGCACAACGAGGTCAACTACACTTTAAACCCATCATATAAGCATAGTTTACCAACACTTCCCATCTGCTGAAGCTTTAGTCACCAAACATTTACTCCCTTTTAATATTCGTAAGCAATACAAAACTTATAACGATGTCTTGGGAGACAAACACTCGTAATGTTGGTTTGCAAAGTTATTTTTAATGTACCCTATTACATTGCATGCGGCAATGTTAGTTGAGTAAAATATGTGTGTGTATAAGTGTGTTTGCATGCGAGTGAGACCACACTTTGTTATAACGATCACTGAAGCTGTGAAACTCAGCCAGCTAAGGAACACCCGTCAGTCAGAGTGTAAGAAGAGAGGTAATAAATACACTCCTAAACTCCACCCATAGACAACACCACGATCGCCCAAAGGGTTCCACTACAGAACGAACCTTCCGCAAGGCCTTAACACGCTGCTGCATATACTACATGAGAAAAGATACTAAGTTGCCTTGTTCGCTCGAGGAATTCTAGACATATGCAATACTTCGCGACAAGTTGACCCTGCATTCACCAGACTGCAACAACATCGCCTGTCAGCTTATGATGGAGAGTGCGACGGTTCCAGCAGCAGTTCCAGCCTGCGAGCCTTCCATGCCTGATCTCAATGAAGACTGCAGCAATGTTATACCAGAAAACAGCAATGGAGATGTAATGTACTCTCAGTTACTTGAAGTAAGCATAAAGAATGTACTGAGAAAAATATTAAATGATGTACTAAAGAAATTTATGTAATAATGTGAAAAAAAAATTTGTGAATACTAAATTCTTTTCTTTCTAAAAGTACACGCTTTATCATATATATTTCAACTTACGTTTAAAGTATATTCGAATCTGGCCTGCATACAATGATTGTAATGCAAAATGTTTTTAACTAGCAAAACAAACCATAAATATATCATGTAAATGAAAAATCCTATCCATATTTTAAAAAGTGGTATACAAATAAAACATATATTTGTAAATTGAGAAAAAACATATATAAGAAAATGAGAAACTAGTATATAAAAGTAACTGAAATTAGTTTTGAGTTGGCATTTTCAAATAGTAATAATTTGAGTACTGGGTGAAATGTTATACAGTGGCAGTTACATGTCAGAACTGGTCTGAGATCTGAATCATCAGGAGAGACAACATTGTGCTGTCTGGAGGGATGAATCACTGTGGGAGTCATCTCGGAGGTCGTAATATTGTGGAGTCATCTCGGCAGTGGTGACATTGTGTTGTCTGGGGTGTTCCCCACAGATAAGAACTTTGAGTGGGGGAAAAACGATAGTATATAAGCAGGCACACAAGGTCTGATCGTTCATTCGCGGTTCGTCTGTCATCCGAGTAAGAGCTCGCTCTCTCTCTCTCTCTCTCTCTCTCTCTCTCTCTCTCTCTCTCTGACTTAGAGATACTTGAGAATTAGTTTCATCATTGTTTTTAAGGTTAAGTTGTTAGTTTTTTAGGATAGGTTATCATATTCTTTCTAGGTAATTAGATTGTCAGATTGTAGTTTCATAATTGCTTTTGAGGTTAGGTCGTCATATTATCTCTAGGTAGTTAGCTTGTCAGATTGTAGTTTCGTTGTTGGTTTTAAGGTTAGTTTATCATATTCTGTAGGTAGTTAGGTTGTAGGATTGTAGTTTTATTGTTGGGTTTGAGGTAGGGTTATCATATTCTCTCTAGGTAGTTAGGTTGTCAGTTTATAGTTTCATCATTGATTTATTTTGAGGTTAGGTTATCAGATTGTAGATTCATGGTTGATCACCATGAACAACACCGGTGCAGCTTCTGAGATAAGTGCTGTGTCTTCGATAGAGTCACCGTGCAAAATTTGCAGTAGGACCTTCGCATTACATAATAGAATGCTTTGGCATGAAAAAATTGTATGCCTAATCCGTGTCGTGAAGCGCTCCTGATGTGTGAGAAATATGGCAAATCCATTAAGAGAAAAGATTAAATGATAATACAATTACATGCATGTACTGGTAATATAAAGGAAGCATCTACCACCAGCTGCAAGTTCTATTGTAAGCAGCTTACTGTACTCCAGAATGTACGATGGCATGAAGCAGGGAATCAATTTAACCCTGAAAATGTTTTACTATAGTGCCATTACTGCGGTACTCAGTTTGTTCACTGTGACAACATGACATTGCATCTAAAAATTTACAGATACAGAGTAAGCAATTCTGCTACAAAGAAAATTTGTATACATGCACAATATGCAGTACGACCATCAGCCCGTCCGAAAATCGTAGTAGGATCTGGGGTGCCAACAGACTTCGGGTTCGTTGAGGTGGAAACAGCTATCCGTGGAAATTTAAAGACGTATGTGGCCGAGAACACTAGCAGAAAGGTATATGATTTATGTACTTATCTCGAGGACATGAAAAGAAATATAATCGGACAACTAGAATGTGAATTACAAATCCGAGTGGCCATTAAATTTAACCTGTGGCTCGACCGTGATTATGGCAAACCTGAGCCCCTAGAAAACAAAGAAAACTTAAATGCATTCAAAATCAAAAATGTCCCTATATGTAATAGTGACGATATAGAAGATGCCGTGGATGCCAGCATACATAACTTATGTCAAGAGGAAGAAGAATATATGGGCAAAGGATCTGGTTGGACACTTAAAGCCATCAAGAGACTCAAACTACGAATAAATAATCTTGATCCTCTGCAAGCCTCTTCATATATTGATCTTCCAGATACCATCGAGAGAATAGAAGCTGTAATAAACCCACAAAATCTGCTTTATTATTAATGCTTCAAGTGGGCGATCCTGGCCAGATTCATCGAAGGGGATAATACATATTGAGTCGACAGACGATATTATGAATTGGAAAAGAAGTTTTACTTTGATGGAATCATGTTCCCAATGCCTATCAAGCAGATGAAGTTATCTGAGAAGAATAATCCTGGAGTGAGCATCAATGTGTACAGCTTGAATGAATAGAGAACATTGTTACCATGCGAGTGGTAGTAGACGAAAAGAATTAGCATTACGACCTCCTCCTCATTATCAATGAAGAGAATTCACATTATAAGTACATCAAGAACTTGTCTAGCCTGGTGAGACCACAGATGACTGTGCATGAAACGAAAATACATGTCTGCAAGAGATTCTTCCGCTATTACCAAGATCTGCCAAAATATTTTGACAAGTCTGGTGAAATAGTGCTAGATGAGCCCAAGAAATATTGCTCTCCACATGCACCTGCAGGAATTAAGATGCCGGCTACAGAGAGGAATGGAAAGAGTCTGGTGCTGAAATGACCAAGCAATGACCAAGCTATGCTGATTTTGAAGTCTTGCTACTTCCTGTTCATACTTATCAGTGTGAACCTACATCATAAACTGCAGCCTACCAGAGGTATGAGCCATACAGCTATGGCTTTTATGTGAATATCGACAATGATGTTGTGCCAGCAGCAAAGACCACCAACCTGCCAAATGAGTCAGTGAAATATAATGGAAGAGATGCATCTAATCACTTTATGTCGGGCATCGTCGACATCGCCAAAGAGGTTCATGGCATTTACAGTGTGAACGAGACAATGAAACAACTGATATCACAAGAAGAGACTGGCTATATGCAAGGAAGAACATGCTGTTATTGCTTAACTGCATTTACGGCAAAGAACAGGAAAGTGCACAACCATGACCATCTTACTGGCAATTATAATGAACCTACATGTAATGAATGCAATAGCCTGCAATGATGACCAAAGAAGCTGCCAGTACTGCTTCATAATCTTGGCTATGATGAGCATTTTATCACAAATAACTTGCCTATTATACCAAAGATATCTACATCCTACCAAGTTCTGACGGAAAGTTAATCACATCCAGAAAGAATATAGAAGATGTTTTCAGCAAACAGTTTATACATAACTTTCGTTTTATGTCTGCAAGTCTCGCAAGCCTGGCGAAGAACCTGCCTTCCTCTAAGTTTGCAACGATGCTGAAGTTTTACAATGAAGAAGAGATGGAGCTGGTCACGAGGAAGGGTGTTTTCCCATATGACTACATCGATTCATTGGCGAAGCTGAAGGAGATGCAACTGCCATCAAAAAAAGGCATGTACCACAGATTCACTGGCTCTCACATCACCAATGAAGACTACTCTCATACAAAGAATGTGGGGCAGAGATTTGGATGCAAGACAATGGAAGAATATTCCAGCTTATACCTGGTGACAGATGTCCTGCTCTTGACTGGTGTATTTGAGAATTTCCGATAGCTCTGTAGGGACACATATGGCCTGGACTGTTGTCATTGTGTGAGAACTCCTGCATTCTCTTGTGTTGCGATTCTGCACAAGACAAAGGTCGAAAAGGAATTGCTGGTCGATAATTACATGCCTCTGTTTGTAGAGACTGGTATCCAGGGAGGAGTAGCTCAATGCATCAAGTGCCACTATGTGGAAAATAACCAGTACATAGATGATGAATATGATCTGGAAATGCAATCAACATACCTACAATATATTGATATCAATAACCTGTATTGATAGGCAATGTTGCTACCTCTCCGTTACTCAGGATTTGAATGGATATAATGAGCTTCGATGTGATGAACATGCCAGACAACAATGATAAAGAATACATACTGGAAGCTGATATGGAGTACCAGATGTAATTCATGATGCCCACAAATGTTTACCATTCTTGCAAGTCAATGAATGTCCTCCTGGAGCCAAGCAGACAAAGTTGATTACCACTCTTGCAGACAAAAGGAATTATATTGTTTATTACATGAACTTAAAACAGGTGGTTGAATATAGTCTGAAGATACAGAAGATTCATCGAGTGATGAGGTTTAATCAAGCAGCTTGGCTGGAACCATATATTGACTTAATATCCCCAAACGATGTGTTGCTGCCAACAATTATAAAAATGATTTCTTCAAACTTTCCAACAATTCGGTATTTGGCAAGCTAATGGAAAATAAAAGGATGCTTCAGAACACGAACCTTGTATGCAAGGAGAATATAATGAAAAAGTTTGTGCTATGGCCAACATTTAAGTATAGAATAATACATGTATAACGAATCTGGCATTAATAAAAATGAAGAAAGAGTACCTCATGTTCGACAAGCCAATATTTGTAGGCTTCACAGTACTTGACTTGTCCAAGACTCTAATTTATCGGTTTCACTACAGCACCATGAAGAAAATATATAATGAAATTGTACAACTGGTGCACATGGATACTGATAGTTCCATACATGAAATTAATACAGAAAACTTTTATCAGTACTTGACCTCAGACCCAGAATTCATGATGGAGTTTGACACAAGTGCCTACCCTCCCACTCACCAGTGTTAATCGACCACCGCCAAGAAAGTGGTGGTTAAATTTAATTACGAGTGTGGTGTAAAAGAAATTAAAGAGTTTGTCGAGCTGAGAGTGAAAATGTTTTCATATAGATGCAATGGAAAGACTGTCAAGATTTAAAAGGCTTTCAGAAGTTCTCAATCAAGAACAACATAACATTTGAGGACTGCAAAAGAGTATTATTAAAGCAAACACGAATTCTGGTACAAATGTATAACATCAGGTCTCATCACCATGAGGTATATGCATAAACCAGCAACAAATTGGTTTTAACATGCCAGGATGATAAGCGTAAAATAATGGATGATGGGATTAGTACTCTGACATATGGATACACTCAGTAGCACTGTACATTTGCACTGTGTTAGCACCACGTGTATTTTTGGAGAAAATATTTTTTTTGCCAGCTATTTAGTATTGTAATGGAAACAGCACTTACTTTTTTGCATTAGCTATTGTGATGTAGGGCTCTTAGAAATCCCTTTTTGTATACATATTTTTTGCTTTTAATGTTATTGATTCCTTAAATCTCTCTTACATATTTATTTGATTATATTCATCACAAGATTTTTTTCGGCATTGTTGTTTATAACCTTGCTTGATTGTTTCGGCATTGATCTCAAGAATTTTTCAGCATTGCTGTAAATATTTTGGGATGTTTGCTTCGGTGTTGTAACCCTGCCTGCACTGCATTAGCATGGTATCCCTACTTTTGTAATGTTGCTGGTCCCAAGCCTGGATAATATGGAGAGGGCAACACATATATACTACTTACGTATTTGGTCTTTGACAATTTCACAGGGAAGCATATAAATACGGCCTCACCTTGGCGATCGACATCAGTTCGCTCAAGATGTCGGAAAGTGGGGACACCGCTTGCTCAGCGATGAGGCGATGAATGAGTTGTATGACATAATCGTTTGTGAGGAGAACTCTGCTATCCTGCTGTCAAAGAAAGAGCCAGCTACAACCAAGAACGATTATACACTGATGAGCACAACTGATCGACGGCAACCAATGACAGTGGAAGATACCAGACCTGTAAAATCACCACTTGCAGATTCCCTATCACTGCTTGTTATCAGCCCGATACTTTGGAGTGAAGGTCGACTCGGAGCCTTCACCAGTTCCATTAGAAGTCCTCGACAGCAATGAAGGGCTGACTGTCCAGGAAATTATGGATGTGATCCATGATTTCAGGAAGGAGACAGTTACGTTGAGTCGTGCATTGCACTGGGCGTGGTCCCTCAACATTTCCCTTGTCCTGGGCGTAATATGTATGTTGCGGGAGGAATTTGGGGAACTATCTGTCAGAATCAACTAAGAATAATATGCATGTTTGTGAACAAATATTTTTTTTAAACCAAATATGTTTTTCTCTTAAATTTTTTTACAATGTATCATAACTTTTTTTTTAAGTGGCATTAGATGCAACAGTCTATAACAAGATATACACAAACACACACACACACAATGAATGTACCAAAGTTCCTAGATGAGATGGAACAAAAGTGGTGAAAAATATACGTTCTACAGGAATGGTTAAGTCCTACAGTGAGGTTAGGTTATGTGATTATTTGTTTGATAAATGAAACAAATGTGGAATGAAAGTGATCTAATCCAAGATGGCAGTTCGTGAATAATCAGCAGGCTACTAAATTAATGAGGAATGGCAGAGCATGATGCCAAGATGGCAGGGTTGAGCAAAGGCGACTAAGGTAAAAAGGAATAAAAGAGCATGAATTTAATATCTGGAAAATTCTATAAATTAATAGATTGTGATGTCATAGGGGTGGAGCAGGTAACAGAATGAGTAATTGAGAAACAAGCTGGAATGATAAAGCATAAGGTGGAATGAAGGTTTCTAAGGTGAAAAGGAAAGACAAAGCATAAGGTGAAATGACGGTGACTAAAAAAATTAAATCCAAGATGGACGATATCAAGGTTTAATGATGGAGCATGTGGTGAAACAAAGGTAAGTATCAGGAAACAATATGGTGGCGATGATATAATAAAACATTATGGGAATGGAAACAAAATGGCGGTGATGACATAATACAATATGATGGCGATGGCACATCAACATGGTGGCGATGGCATAATAAAATATGGCAGCGATGATATAATACAATATAGCAGTGCTGGCATAATACGTGATGAGAGCAATTATGTAATACAAAATAGCGGCGATGTTGTAATCCAAGATGGTGACATAACCAAAGATGTGGACCCCAGGGCTGCAGAGCCGGCTCCCAGCTCCTGTTCATGGACCTTCATAGCCTATCTACTGCGGTCAAATGCAAATGCACCATAATGGGATATGTGCATACAAGTCTATACGCTTGTTATGTACACAGTTTCGGGGTTACAGCATGGTTATTTATGGTATGCGGTTTTATTATCTAGCAGTCTAAATAAATGTAAGTATTATTATGAAGACATTTACTAAGTTGACCCTGGAATCCTTAAATCCAGCATTTAAACTTCTCAGCTTATTTATGTTTGTATAGTCTTAGTGGATGGAGGACTTGTGTTTTAAGTGAAGGAATGTAGGCTCGAATCCCACTGCCTCCCCGAGAGTTATTTTTCTTTCTTAATATTTGCTAGCATCATGGTAAAATGCCAAATTTTTACATCCTTCCAAAATTATAATTCGAATTTGCATTAAAAATAAATGTTCCATATGTAAAAAAAAGTATATTAACACATTAAATATTTTTAAAAAAGTAAAATAAATTTAAATAATAATAGTTTCATTTATGTCACTCCAAACCCGACTTCTATGGCAGTTCCTCTATCCAACATTGTAACATTTGACATGTGCCTGCAGTCGAGTAAGCAAGGCAAGTTACAAAATTGCAGAGGAGTGTTCAGCGGTGGCGAGTGGTGAGGGGATGATGGGTGACGCGGTAGAGGGATATGGGTGCGGTCAATATAATTTGGGGCAAAGTAGGGGGGGGGGTGAGGTCGATGCAATATGATGGATCATGGGATGAGGAGAGTTTGTTGTTCGGCGGTGTGGGTGACATGTGAAGAAGAGATGGAGGAGACAGGTGTGATGTAAATCAATAACTAGTTTCGAGGTAAACCAAATAGCAAGTGAAATATAGTGGTTGGGACAGTCATCTACTGGTCTCCATACTGCGAGTATGTTCTATAATGTTTAAGGTTTTTCAACACAGAACACTGAAATCTGCAGGCAACAAACACTACATAAAAAGCCTTTTTAAAGTGATTTTTCAATTTTTTTCAAAAAATAATTTTTATAGTTTATATATTTTGTTATATATATCTACTAATCATACTTTTTAAAGTAATTTTTGGAAAAATTTTTAATTTTCACATTTTCCCTCGAATTTTTGTAATTTTTCTCAAGTATTTGGGAGTTCAAGGTTGCTTGCATCAAGGTCATAGAATTTGGGTCCCCGTTTTTTAATTTTTTTATATTTTCTTAATTTTTGGCGTTTGAAATTTTATGAAGTAAATTTCGAAGTCACAGATATCCTAGATTACATTCGGGGTCAATAACAAACTTTCTTGGAATTTTTACCATTTTTTTTCGATTTTTCTAGATTTTTCGGGTTTATGGTCACTCGGGATAAAGTCAATGCCATGGAAATCAAAATGATGGCCATGGTCAATAATACAATTTTCCCCGGTTTTTTACTGTTTTTAGTGACTTTTCACTATTTTTCGAGTTCAAAGTCCTCAGAGTTAAGGTCAAGGGCACAAATATCCAATAAGGTGGATAGATCCACAGGTCCTTACAAGCCTCCATTTTACTGATCTTCAGTGGTTTTCAGCTGGTTTGGGGCATCGAGGGTTCTATTGTGTTTTCAAAAGGAGTGAAATTATAGGTAAGGTATTATTAGGTAGAAATATGTGTTTTGTGGGTAAAAAGAGAATTTTGATAAAAAAAACAGCACATTCTTTTGGGAAAACTAAACATTTTGAGGGACAATGGGACATTTTTGGCATCGTCCAAAATTGTTGACAGGGGGTTATTCTCGGCCTGCAGTCTTCTGTGTTACTGGGTCGGATTTTCATATCTACTCACTTAAAAATGATATTAAAAATTTGATTTTATTTATTGATTTTATAACTTTAAGTTAAGTATATTTTAGAAAAAAAAAGATTTACAGTGTCTTTTTTAATCAAACTTTAAGCGTATTTCCATTCTGGGTGTTTTAAAATCCATATTTTACAAAATAAAAGCCTTCACCAAGCCCGACTATTATAATAATTGCTAGGTTGTGTGTAATAATAATGTAGTAATGTTGTTTACAAATATTTTGAATATATATATTTAATAATCGATTTTATTCACGTCCATTTCAGCAACAAAAAGTTTATGATTTTTATAACAGGAATAAACGTATATAAACTAACTTATTAAAAATATTTATTCTACATCAGCTCCAATATTTACTTACATATAACCATAGTAATTATATGACTGGACTGCCCTGCTTAACGAAGGTCTTCTTGCAAAATGTGCTTTCTAAAGCATCAAAAATGGAAATACGTATGCTTAAATTTTAATTAAAAGTATTCACTTTTTAACTGATTATTTTTAATGTTTAAATAAATTCTTGCAAATTACTTTACAGTGTTTCAAAATATATGCATTCTTCTTTCATATGCAACATAGATCGTTGTTTATAATGAGTTATGCGTGTTGTACAGTCGGCTGCAGTGGTGCATCGGAAGCTACTCTCCTTATACCTTCAAAACTTCAAGTGGCGAAAGTGAGAAGGAAAACAGTATTTCGAAAGTAACTCTTTCCGCGTTACTCGGGTGTCCCTGCCTATGATCAGCTGTGTGACTCCGAACTGGAGGAGTACATGGCTGCGTCGTTATCGCGCCACTTCCCAAGCTGTAAACAAACTGCTAGACTGGTTAGTTCACAACGCGCGTTATCGTTCCCTCCCCTCTCCGCACAGACATTGCACTCCCTCCGGCACAGTCCGTGTGTTGTATCGCCGTGGTTAGCTGATGACGTGACTGGTAGTGCGACTCACAAGTTGCCAGTCACACGCTGCGCGCGGTTCAGTTGCTGGGAGTGCGGCAGCAACACAAGGTGCGGCGGTCTTCTTCCATGCCGTCAACACTGAACAACGACATGTCGCAAGGTATTTCATCACTAGCTCTTGGGTACATACACGCACGTACAAACGCTGTGTATTGGCCTACGTTAACCAGTTATCTTGGTTGATCTGAGTTGAGAGATTTGAGCGGCTCTTAACATCGAGTTCTTGGGAGCCGATGAGGGGGATCGAGGTGAGTATGGAGCAACGCCGGAATGAAAGGGCTGGGAAAACGGGAGATTCCAGAGAAAACCCGCCGACCAGCGCCATCGTCCGGCACGATTCCCACTTGCGAAAGTTCGGGAGTGACCCGACCGGGGATTGAACCCAGTTGGCCTTGGGAGGTGAGCACACTAACCGCTTAGCCAACGCAGCCCCTCAGTTCTCTTACTATTTGTTATTACATTTTGTGATACCATAGACAGTCGCACACTACATAAACCATACAGAACTACACTCTAAGAAATTATTCGCAAAATACTTTATTAGTGTATACGTAGAGAGACAAAGCGCGAATGGTAAAGTTAATGCCCATACATGCATGCAAGCTCAGGAAACAGTCAAATATGCGGTAAACTTCCCAACTTTGTATAGTAGCGACGCTAAACATTCCATATTTGTAGCCACATGTGTGGTATTATTTCCATACGNCGTTCCTGCATTTGCTCAGGAAACAGTCAAATATGCGGTAAACTTCCCAACTTTGTATAGTAGCGACGCTAAACATTCCATATTTGTAGCCACATGTGTGGTATTATTTCCATACGATATATGGGTTAAAAACTTCCAATTCAATTTAGGAAATTTACTAGAAATTTTTTAGAGTGTATGTATGTCACGTGACTTCGAGAAAAACTCTATGGAATTTTCAGTTTAACTGAATATATACCGGGAAAAAGAAATGGCAAATTGTAACACCAAAGCTGCCACACCGCAAATGGGAAACGAGTGCTATACGATGGAGCCAACATTGAGAGGAACATGGAGTGAACATTGAGAGGAAAATATATGCCTAATTTTTTATTATGGGCCACCATTTGGTCTGAGCGGGCCGCTGTTATGGCACCGCACCAGCTAAACAACATTGCTGTGATGAAGACAGTAAAGTGTGCAGTGTAAAGTTCCACGTGTGACACGTCACGTAATAATAGTACACATTTAATACACACGTCTCTGCACCACGAGCATAAGAGAAGAACTAGCTGTCTGCAGTAAGGACAGACGATACGACGGGCGGTATGTACACCAGATGTTCAAAGTGCCCGCCGCCCATTCGCTGGCATAGGGACGCACGCCGCATAATGTTACCTTGCGCATTATTCAGCATCTCTTCAGCAACTGTAGCAATCGCATCATTAAGTTTTACCATCATATCTGCCATGTCGTGTGCTAGATTAATTGGGCCGATGCTACCAAGCTGTTGGCCATCATACGAAATAACCCGTATATATTCTTATTTCTTTACGCAGCACCGGCCTTACTATCCGCAGTTTTTACACGTTGTATACGTAATCACAGTCCAAGTAGTGTAGTGATACTACGTAAATAGATATGGTATGGCGGGAAAGATAAAGTAAATGTAAACCAACCCAAAGATAATTATCATCGACCCTTGTACCTGCTCCTATCGCCATTAATTCATTTTTCTTCCTTCGTGCTCGACTGTAAAGCAATGTTTGCATTTGCATTCCAGTTAAACAAAATCTTAAATGTTTGTAAACATGACATGTATTAAAATTAAGCTTTCTTCGACTTGGTGTTGTAAAAACACACGCTTCAGTTCTATCAGGTCCGTGAACGCAGGAAGTTTTGTCAGCAAGTGGAAACGGGCTAGATGATGTGAAACAAGATTCTATAACGATAATGTGTGGGAAATGTGTTTTTGCTCTTTAGCTGGCGGAGAAAATGAACCAAGTGACATGACTAGTCGTATAACAAACGAACTGAAAATATCGCTCTTCTCGTAAGCCGGTGCTGATTCATTTATGAATACAAATAACATTTCTGTGATGCACTGACGTAAAACAACAGATGAAAGCTCGTCAGACTAAGAAAATATTTAAAATATTAAGGTTTCGTTTTGGACTAATATACGCCTTGCCAATCTTCGAAGCAATACTTTGAAAATACACAGTAATATGGCAACTAGTCCCTGTAGAAATCTCCTTCAAGACCTAAGCTGTGATTTTGCCGTGCATATGACACGACAGTTTAGTGCACAACAGGTTTAAGAACGTCTCCTTGAAATACTTTCAAAATCGTATGCACAACTCGATGATGTTTAGGGGCGCAGTGGCTGAACGGTTTGCCTTCTCGCCTCCCACCAAGGCGAGCCGGGTTCGACTCCCGGCCAGGCCACTCCCACATTTGGGAATCGTGCCGGACGATGCAGCTGGTCGGCGGGTTTTCTCGGGAATCCCTTGTTTCTCCCGCCCTTTCATTCCGGCGCTGATCCATATTCACCTCAATCACCCTCATCGTCTATCAATACCTCAGAGCCACCAACATTTCTTCACTCGCTCACTTACTCGATGAGGTTATGTTCACTTGCATGTTACGGTCGATGGCAAAGCCTTTTGATAATCCTTTTTTTTTTTTTTTTTTTTTTTTTTTTTTTTTTNCACGTGGCATTACAGATAAAGAAATACCTGTTATATAGAAGTGAAGATGTGTATAAAAATCAGAAATATGTTTGCGCCAGTATCGTTGCAATAATATTCTTTAAAATAAAATAGCTTTGAAAATACGTTAGACGAGGACGACGTAGTCATTAATTACCATAGATGAAGGGGTGGGGGGACTATGCCGAACTTCACGCGTCATCTGCGTTTTCGATTGTTTATTTTTCTGAATTAACGTTGTGAAAAGTTTTATTCAATATTTCAAAATATTGATTTAATATTTCAAAATATTGATTTAACTTTTCAAAAGTTCCAAAAAATTATTTTTCCTCGCTCATTCCCTGGCGGCCATGTTTGTTCATGAAGGCTCCCTAAGCTGACGCCAAGGGTCGGCCATGTTGGCTGTGGCTCCCAAAGACGCCGCACCCAATGGTTATGTGCTCTGGCATTCAAGGGGGGCCACGGTGATGTAATGGGTAGAGCATAATTTCACACTCTTTCATTCACGCACCGACGATGGCTGCTCCCAACAGAGATGCAGCCAGGACATAGCTGCGGGATCTACGGGACTTCATGCTCTAGCATTCCATTTCAATGGGTGCCGCAGTGTTACAATGAGTAGAGCACAACTACATGCTCCCGCATTCACAGAAGAGGGGACAGATGTGTCCCGAAAGAGACTCCTGCCTCAGGCTACGAGACTTCATGCTCTTGCCTTCCATAGCAATGGGGGTGGTGCCGCGGTGATGCAATGGGTAGAGCGCAACTTCATGCGCTCACATTCACAGGGGAGGGGGCAAGCGGGTCACAAGAAATACGCCTCAGATGTCAAGTTAAATGTCACGCTCTAGCATTCCATTTCAATGGGTGCTGCGGTGATGCAATGGATAGAGTGCATGTTAAAATATCATGCTCATGTTAGGCGGTGCGTTTACAGCTATGGAGAAGAAAAATTAACGATGTAGGCGATTAAGTTAGTGGTGTCGCTCGAAACTAGACAGTCTCCTTAATGACAAAGCCTCGAACGACATGGACGAGCGAAACTAGGCAGTCACCTTAATGACACGACCGCGCTGGAAGCAATAAGTAAGAAGTTAGACGCGAACCTCAGTGCCATCAGTACAATGTCCCTCACCACGACGAAACATTTTCAGAGACGAATCGCAGCCAGATATTGGAAGGGATGACGTATAAACTTACTACAAATCTGCTCGAAGAACTCGACATCCGAAATCAAAACTTTGAGTATGATTGGGACGGCTGCAGTAGCGTAGCAGATAGAGTGCGCATGTAAAAAAACACCATGCACTTGCACTCCATTGCTACAAGGTGTCGCAGTGATGGAATGGATAGATGACAAGCACCCACTAGCATTGCCTTTCGATGGGGCCTCGGTAGAATAGTGGGTAGAGTGCACACTTCACACTCCTGCATGCAATGGGCATGCCCCAGGCGTGTCCCTAAGAGAGAGATGGCCGCCACACCTTCATGACATATATATATATGCTGCAGCCAGGCTGTACGATCAGTCAGTATGCAAAAAAATAATTCATGCACCATACTTACTTACATGTACACATGCGCCCACTTCCAAGACACAAGTGGAAGGCCGCATCGAGAAAATACGTGTAAATATGAAGAGACATGTGCCGAGGCACTGTGAGCCAGGAGAAGGGGGGATGCATGCACACACACTGGACGACCTTCAAGGCCGTCAGCGTAAAGTAGTTCTCGCATCCCAAGAGGGGCCGAGGCGATGCAACAGATAGAGCGAACGCCGTGGCAGCTGAGTCGTGTCCCAAGAGGAAGTATTAAAAAACAAACTCGAATTTGCTTTAAAATAATAATAATAATAATACATTATAGCCCCACGCCTCACCAAGAGAAAAAAAACACATTTACAAGGTTTTACCATCACTCTTCCGGTGCGAGAGCAATGGAAATATATATATATATATATATATATATATATATATATATTGTATATGCGAAGCCGGGAGGGTGATCTCAGAGTCTTCCCAAATCCGAGTATACTTAAATTGTTTCATACTTAGACATGTACAGCAGACCGTCCATTGTAGGTCTTGCTTCCACAATGTCTCACGAGACACTATATGAAACAATGCTTTGAAAGGTGTATTTATTACGCACATCCCAGTCCCTCGATGTGAGTTTCTGAAATATATTTATATTGTACAGTCTGCTGTACGTACACACGTACAGCAAACCCTTCAGTTGTAGGTCTTGCTTCTACGACGTTTCACGAGATAGTATATAATGCAATGTTTAGAAAGGCGTTTTTTTTATTGGAAAGATATATTAACAAATATGTAAAGTAATATGATTAAAAATTATTATTAACGTCCCAGACAAGGGCACGCAAGGCAAAGACTGCAAGCGGCACACACGTGAGTTGCGGATATATATATAAATTATGTCAAGTAGTAATCACTGCCGCAACCAATCTAATTACACCTAACTCAAATACTACAAGCAGTGGCCGGGAGGGTTTACCTTAGTGTCTTCCCAAATTCGATTATCATTTAATTCCCCTCCTTCGAGGCCGTATACTTCATGCGCTTGCATTCCAAGCGAGAGGTTATCTCAGACATCGCACGTTTGCACAACGCACACTACTATGGAAACAATGGCGGGGACAGTCATGTCACTACTGTAACATATCATTTCCATATGCCTACAATGCGAAGAGACATATGAAGCATAAAATGTAAGCTACCACTGTAATAAAGTGAGAACACCACCGCGCAGAAAGGAACCTAACATGCTATGCGAGGCTGTTGTTCACTGAGGAAAGACGAGACATGCAATGCAAATTGACATGTGTATAGTATATAAGCGAACATCACGTAAAATGAAGATCATTCTGTTGTCGAGCACTGTTGTGAAAAGCAGTCTTGTTTACAACAATATGAAGACAGAAGCAATGGATGAAGACTCACCATCGCCAACATCGGCATCAACAGCAAGGTACACTGAAGAGCCACTACACGCATTACGATATCATCGTAACTACTACAATCGCGCACCCTGCTATAATATGAGGACGGAACCAATAGCGGAAGATTTGCTGTCTACAACCTGGCCAACAGCAAGAGGTCCTGAAGAGCCTATGCAAGCGATACGCTATCAATGTAACTACTGTGGAAATACTTTTAACACAAGGTATAATTCACGTCGGCATGGAAGTTGCCATTGCATGTTCAGCCCGGCATACAAAACTATCCACTGTGATACCTGTGATGTCATGTTTGCCCGAAGTGATAGTGTGTATAGACATAACAATACATGCAAAGGCTATGTTCGTAGTTCATCAGGAAGCGAGTGCAAGTATTGCGGCAAGAAATTCAGGAAGCGTGGCAGGACCAAACAACATGAAGATAGCAACTGTAAATTTGCTACCATCTACAAGACCTACCCATGTGATAACTGCAGTGCAGTATATTCGAGTAAGAGCCACTTGAATGCTCACAGAAGAAGATATTTTTCTTCTTCTTCTAAATCAGTCAACATAAAGGTTTCGCTCGGATGAAAACTACGTTGAGCATTTGTGAAATGTGATTATGTATTTGTGTTATGTCAAGTCTGAAGGTAAAAGTATGTAAATGGTTTCGGTGTTATTCACTTATGTTAAACCTTGTCAATATTAAGTTCACCTCCACCTCTGAGAAAAACCAGATTTTGACAAAGTTGAATATATAATTAACTGTATAACATATTAATATTAACGATCACCATCAGTCCTACACAAGGACGACAGCTCGAGTCATCGCTAACATGGCTAGCTCTTAACAACCAAACATAGAATGAAAAAATTAACTATGTTATACACTACCAGACTATTCTGAACAGTACAACAGACTAGCAAAAAACATCCTTACAAACCAACTGAAACGGTTCAATACATTCAGTGTACAACACTAGAAACAGAACGTGCCTGTTGTAATATGCTGTGGAATATGTGAGACAGCTCAGATGGTTGGGTGACGACGCAAGCGCCGTGCAGGTCTTGTCAAGTTTAACGAATAACACTAGCCAACAGAGTGTTATGTAAGGCTCCAAAGGTCACACAGCTCCTGCTAGGCGCACGATAGCCTTCAGCCGACATGACTAAATTTCGACGTGCAGAACACTTACCTATGTGTAGAAACACAGATTGGAACCTAGTACTCTGACTCAGAGGTATCTAACAACCTACTATCATGGAAGAACATTCATGCAGACATGATTCATGAACCTTCTGTGAAGAGTGATGGGAAGTCTAGCTGCATAGTGTTTTAAGACGTTAATGACTTGGTTGAAAGACATATATATATATATATATGAAAGCATATACATAAATAAAATTAATGATGGACAACTTACAACAAACTGAGGTATGTTAAAAGACAAAAAAAAAATATGGACGGGTTGTATGCCTAACGTGTGAGTACCTCATGAATACTAAAGACGAGTAGACGTACCCATTCGCTGATTTGCTGCGAACAGCTCCGGGAACAGACCGTACTGTATGTGTGACTGGCTACTGTATGCTACTATAGGATCCGACCATGTGCATGACTGTTACTTACAATTTAAGGCGCCCGTCTACCTAGCGCTTGAACTGCTTTGCAGAGTGTTCGAAATACACGTTTTTCAACGAAACTATTAAGCATGCGTCCAACGTGCTGATCTACGAAAAGAACACACACTTCAGACGAGAGCTGTTAAGTACTTTCAAAATATCACGTACGTTAGAAACATCAATTCAGAGTACTCCAAAACCGCTAAAGACGGCCTTTCCAAGACGCTGTAGCTCAAAATGCACGCATCAGATACATACAAAACTACCATAGGGGGGGCTGCATTGAACCTTCCTAAAGACTTCCCACTGGTCACCACTGGAAGTCCCATAGGTACACGCAGCACGACGAGAACACTGCACGCCAGTTCAGAGTCTTGCGCTTAGCGGCGATGGTGTACTTGATGCGCGTGGCAGTGTCGCCCTTATCGCTCCCGCGCTTCTCGGCCTAGACGTGGGAAAAAGTTCCAGGTAGACGGGGACCTTAAATTAGATACATTTAATACTCTCTGTTAAAGCGTTGTATGTTTCGGAAAGGTACAGTCTATCCCTCTTGTCAGTAATATAATAATAATACGTTTGTTTTATATATCTACTCGCCACCACGATGCAGACGAAACACTTACCCCAAATATATATATTAGAGGACCAGTAGCAGGTGCCAGCGAGATGCTGTGTTGACCCTAAGCGCACACGCAGCGCACAGTGGACGGCTGGTGCACGAGTGATCGTTGAGAAAGCTGCGAGGGCTATACATTCCGAAAATCCGAATTGGAATGGTAGAGCATGAGACATGTCTCCGGCAGGCTGCTAGGTAAAAGGTTGTTAGAAGGAATATGAGAAAACCAAGGTGTAATGATTGTTGTACAGAGCAGGATGGTCTTGTCTAGCACTATTTAGGGTCTCATAGAGTATCTCATCACGATATTGACATGAAAGAACACATGACATGTTCAGCCGATGACCATCTTGGATGGTGTCATCTATTTTAACGTAATTCTTTTATCATATCAATGATAGTATTATGTTCACGTCCATCACTAGGAAAAGCCAATTATCAGATTTTGTCAAAGTCCGAAAGAGAATTAACATTTTTTGTGCAGTTCCAAGGCACGAACTCAGTTCTCTATCGAAGGTTTCTTGAGAGACGACGACCATCTTGGATGAGGTCATAGTGTTATTTTGACGTTATTCATTTATTATACCCATGCTTATCGAAGGATTCTTGAGACGATGGTCATCTTGGATGTCGTCATAGTAATATTATTTTAGCCTTAGTCATAACCAAGCTAATGCTGACTCCTCCCTGCTGACTGGTAAAAAAATTTGACCTTAACCTTTGAGTACCGATATGGTATGCATGGAGGAATACATTTGACCATGACCTTTGATCACTGACATGGTATTCATGTAGGAAAATGATAATTTGATCTTGACCTCCAAAAAGGAAATCATTCCCTGGAGGCCATGTCCAACAATTACAGGGAAATCGATAGTCATCTTGGATGTCGTCATAGTATTTTACCTTGACCTTTGATCGCTGACATGGTATTAATGTAGGAAAATAAATTAACCTTGACTTCCAAAAATCACAGGGAAATGCAAGTAGGAAAATATTTTGACCTTGACCTTGGCCTTTGATCACTGACGTGATATGCACGAGGAAAATATGAATTTAACACGTTGACCTTTCATCACTAATGTGATCCGCACGAGGAAAATAACTTGACCTTGACCTTGACCTTTAGACCTTTACCTTGATCTTGACCTCCAAAAATCAAAGAAACATCGTTAAAACTTCGCGGTTGAAGACGGGAGCTTGCTCCCGTCTTCCGCTCGATGAATTTTTTATGCCTACCGCTTGATGATTCGTCGAAACGAGAACAATCACATATTGAAAAGCCGCAGACTGTTTCATTAGTTCGTCGTTGATATGTATGTCAAAATCGAGACGGATCGTCTGGCATATTACGTTTAAATCAGCAAAAATTGCGTTCGGAAGAATACATCCAATGTTGGCCGAATTACCATTNACGTCTGGCATATTACGTTTAAATCAGCAAAAATTGCGTTCGGAAGAATACATCCAATGTTGGCCGAATTACCATTTTGCCAGCGACGTATGTTGGAAGTCCGAGGCATATGCACGAATACGCGCAAGATGCAATGACCTGTGTGCGCCAATACGGTCGACCAGACTTATTCATCACTTTTATACGCAACCCAAAATGGATCGAAATCACACAGCTGTTACTACCCGGTCAATCATCAAGCGATCGTCACGACATTACAGCACGAGTATTCAAGCAGAAACTCAATGCGCTCAACAAACTTCATTGTGAAGTATCGTGTCTTCTTAGACGTGCGATGTTGGATGTACTCTGTGGAGTGGCAGAAAAGACGACTGCCTCATGCGCATATTCCACCTGTGGATGGTCGAGAAAATAAAACCGGATGAAATTGACGCCATCATTTGCGCAGAAATTCCCGATCCGGAAACAGATCCAGCGTTGTATGAAGTTGTGATGACGAATATGATTAATGGACCATGTGGCAATCACAACCGGGAATCACCGTGTTTGATCGAAAACAAATGCTCCAAACGTTATCCGCGTGCTTTGTTGGCTGACACAATCACAGGTAATGACGGTTACCNAAACAAATGCTCCAAACGTTATCCGCGTGCTTTGTTGGCTGACACAATCACAGGTAATGACGGTTACCCCCTGTATAGTCGTCGCTCTGCAGAGGATAACGGCAGAACGATAACGTTGAAAGTCAAGAATAAAGACTTTGTAGTCGACAACANCAGAGGATAACGGCAGAACGATAACGTTGAAAGTCAAGAATAAAGACTTTGTAGTCGACAACAGCTGGATTGTTCCATATTCGCTGCTGCTTTCCAAAACATTCCAAGCGCATTGCAATGTTGAGTACTGCAATTCTATCAAGTCCATAAAATATGTTTGCAAGTACATCACGAAAGGAAGCGACATGGCTGTATTTGGTATCGCAGCTCCTGATGCCAACGATGAAGTTTCGCAATATGAAATAGTAAGATATGTCATCAGCAACGAGGCGATTTGGAGAATATTTTCATTCGCCATACACGAACGTCATCCCACTGTGGTCCATTTAGCTGTGCACCTGGAGAATGGACAAAGAGTTTATTTGACGGTAACAAACGCAGCGCAGAGAGCTGAACGACCACCAGCGACAACGCTGACAAGTTTCTTCGCGACAGGCTCAAGTGATCCGTTTGCGTGAACACTGCTTTACTCAGAGATACCAAAATATTTTACATGGAACGCATCATCAAAAAAATTCCAACGTCGGAAACAGGGAAAGCCTGTTGCTGGATACATGAATGAATATTCAACCGATGCATTGGAGCGCATTTACGCAGTTCATCCGAGCAATGACGAATGTTTTTACCTGCGTTTGTTGTTGGTTAATGTTCGTGGGCCGATTTCATTTGAATTTCTACGAACTGTCTATGATGAGTTGTGCGCAACATATCGAGAAGCGTGTCAGCGTTTACATTTGCTCGAAGATGACATTCATTGGGATCATACACTTGCTGATGCTGTTATTTTTTCTACTGCGCATCAAATTAATTCACTTTTTGCCATTATCATTTCAACGTGTTTTCCATCTAGCCCACTTCATTTATGGAACAAATACAAAGACAATATGGCTGAAGACATTTTGCATCGAGTGCGTACAACAACAACAACGAATCCTGAACTTGACTTTAACGCGGAGATCCACAACGAGGCGTTGATTTCTATAGAGAATTTGTGCCTGATTATGTCCGGAAATATGTTGCATGAATTAGGAATGCCAGCGCCGAATCGCCCCATGCACTATGCATTCAATAGAGAATTTTAACGGGAACGGCAATACGATCGAGATGCTTTGAGTCAATCAGTACGAACAAAGGTCCCACTTTTGAATCAGCAGCAGAAAACCGCGTATGGTACATTGATGATAGCAATCAATGACGGCTACGGAGGAATATTTTTCCACGATGCACCTGGTGGAACTGGTAAAACATTCCTAATTTCATTGAATTTAGATTCTATTCGCGCACAAGGTCAAATAGCGCTGGTCGTATCATCATCAGGGATCGCTGCCACATTGTTAGAAGGAGGACGAACAGCCCATTCAGCGCTCAAACTGCCACTGAATTTGCAAATGATAGATGAACAGACGTGCAACATTGCCAAAAATTCAGCAATGGCGAAAGTACTACACAATAGCAAAATAATCATTTGGGATGAATGTACGATGGCGCACAAACGAGAATTGGAGACTCGATCGAACGTTTAAAGATTTGCGCAATAATCAGGACCTCTTTGGAGGTACGATGATTCTGCTGGCCGGCGATTTTCGGCAAACGCTGCCAGTCATTCCAAGATCAACAGCTGCTGATGAAACAAACGGTTGCTTGAAGTCATCTTTGAGGACATACGTGAAAACTCTCAAGTCAACAACGAATATGCGAGTCGCGTTACAAAATGACGAATCGGCGGAAGTGTTTTCCATAAAAATTCCGATCGACGCTTCCACTGGTCTCATTTTGTTTCCACCTAATTGATCACGAAAGTGTCCCCAAATATTGGTGCAAATTATAAAAACCATGTTTGGTTGAGCGAACGAGCTATTTTGGCAACGAAAAATAAAGACGTAGAAGATTTGAACATAAAAATTCAAAGTCAAATCGCTGGCCAACTGCATTCATTTAAGTCGATCAATTCAATTACCGATCGGGATGAAGTCGTCAATTATCCAATTGAATTTCTGAATTCATTGGATTTGCCAGGAATGCCGCCGCACAATTTGCAGCTCAAGGTCGGCTCGGTGATAATCATGCTACGCAATCTGAACCAACCGAAACTATGTAATGGAACAAGACTCGCTGTTAAGAAGCTGATGAACAACGTGATTGAAGCATCGATAATCATAAGAAAGTTCAAAGGCGAGGATGTTCTGATTCCAAGAATACCACTGATTCCAACCGATTTACCGTTTCAATTTAAGAGTGTCCAGTTTCCTGTTCGTCTTGCATTCGCAATGGGGATTAATAAATCGCAAGGCCAATCGTTGAAAGTGTGTGTAATAAACCTTGAACTGCCATGTTTTTGCCAAGGGCAGTTGTACGTGGCGTGCTCGAGAGTAGGTAAACCATCGGCGCTATTCGTTTTCTCTCCGAACGGAAAGACAACAAATATCGTTCATCTCCAAGCGTTGCGATGAACGCATTACTTAATTTTTGTAAATGTTTGTAATATTAAAATATGGTTGCTATGCAACCTAGTCCCAACATTAAATACTAATTAAAATAATATATATATATATATATATCTATCTTCTATCTATATCTATTTTTCTATAAATTGACAGGGTAACAACTGTCAGGTCAGCTAGTCTTTATATATATATATAATTCTTCTGTACGTGTGTATGTCACTGAACTCCTCCTAAACGGCTGGACCTATTTTGATGAAATTTTTTGTGTGTGTTTGAATGGGTCCCTGGATGGTTTAGATTCACAATTGGACCCGGTAGGTGGCGCTGCGATCACTTTTTTTTTTTAGGAAGCGCCTTAATCAACAATGCAACCTCAACAATGCAATGACAACAATGTAAAGTCACAACCTAGCAACATATCTATCTATATATATAAATGCTTATAAGTACGTCCATGCTATATATATCGATATATCGATACTAATATATATGTCGATACTTATCGACAAGCGAACATGTCACAAGGGCAGTCATTGCAAATGTACGGAATAGATTTAGAAACAATGTTTTTCGCACGGCCAATTGTATATGTGTCGTGTTCTAGAGTAGGAAAACTACACAACTTATCCATACGCGCGGAAGATGGTAAAACTAAAAACATTGTATACAAACAAGTACTTCAATAATAAAGATTTTGAAAATACATATTCTTCTTTCAATTAATTTCACAGAAATGAATAGAACCAAAATCTTTTATGCCACAGCAACGCGTGGCAGGGTTAGCTAGTTATTATATAATTTACTCAATAATACTAGAAGGAAACACGATTTACAACAGACAACAAACCATCCAAAAACTGTGCATAATGGTGTGCACTTAGCTGGAATTAAATATTTTAATAAATAACCATCTGACCTTGAAAATATAAGCGGGAGTAACACTAAACAATGTAATATTAGCTTAAAGAAATATACGTTGGATAACGTTTTTTATTCGGTTGATGAAGTTACTAATATGAATTAGTTATCTAATGATTGTTGTTAATTTCCAAATGTGATCAATGTATATATTATATAATCTTATATATTCTATTATATTGACGGACTCTATATCCTGGGCACATACCCTTTTAGGGATCAATGAAGTGATAAATAAAATAAATAAAAGGCAGTCATTGTTTCCTATTATATAAATATATTAATTAGCATACTCCAATTCCATAGAATCACTATAATTGTGTATTGAAATCTATTGGAAGTCATTAACAGTTATTATGCGTTTCTTATTTCGTAGTTTAGAATTATATGGTTAAACATTTTCTGACGTATTTCTTACTCATTATTTTCAGAAATATTATCGGTAGTATAGCTGTTATTGATATGCTCAACTTATCATACAACGTTGATAAGTAGTTAAATTTCGATCCTAAACGTAGTGTTGGCATCAATCCTTTCAGTTTATCTATTTCTTAAATATTTCCATACAACTAAAAAATTCATTCTTATCCTGTTTGGATAAATGTACTCTAATAGGCAGAGAAAAACTAATTAATTCGATATTGTTTAAACGTGTGTATGTGTGTTAAAGAAATGACTAATTGTGCGTAGTATTCTCATACAGTAGTTCGATATTCAGCAAAGCAAACTTGTCAATATTAAAATCACTACACACGGTTCTTAAATACATATTACGCTAACGATGAAACAAACGCATGGTAAATAAATGAGTAAATAAACGAGAGAGTCATATAGAGACATAGGTACTTTAAGAGAATCAGTCTTAATTATAAATAAAATAGACTATTTCAAACAATACAACAAAATTAAGTAGCATAGATATAGTTACATCAATGTAGAAAAACTCTAACAAACTAACGCAATGCTGCCCGTAATGAGTGAAGTAGGTAGTAAAAATTAGTAAAAATAAATTGCAAAAAATGTTTTTACTAAGATCTCATTTAGAAAATTTTAATTCACCCTTTTCTCTTAAGTAACAGATTGGTATCAATGGATGGCATAATTATAAAGATGACGGCTGTTGCAAATAAATTAATAATTTATCAGTTCATCAAACTGTTGCAAAATTACTGCGACATAGCTCAGGATTATAACATGCAGGAAATGAATATATTAAATAGGTTCCTAAGGCCGGCTTTAGAATATATATTATAAAAGTCCACGTAATCGTTAAATTTGCAGTAAAATTTGGACAAAATTCTTCCAAGATTTCATACCAACCAGCAGGGCAGAAAGTCAGGATATGCTGGTTGGATTATACAACAGATGACGCCAATTGCCGCAAGATGGCGAAGAAGCTGGTATAACACTCCAAGATTCAAATCTGGTAACTTAAGTAAATAAGGTGTTTGAGGACCTCTTATACGTCCACGCCTTCAGTGCATTAATTGGCAAAACACTTGGGGTGCTACTCCTAAAATTATGACGATTCGGCACAAAATAAACTAGATTTCAGCATCGCCCAGGCTTATGTTGGCAGAACATAATGGTGAACCCCAAGATTCCTTTTTTCCAATGAGACAAGAAAAAAAAAACGGAAAACCTCCTGCCCCGTTACAGGTAAGAGGTTTAGTGATACCGTAATATTATAAAAATTTGTATACAAAACAAGCCGCCAAGGTAAAATTTCAGATAGCTTTCTCCTTGGATCAGTGTTAATTACGAACTAACATAACATAGATAAAATCACATGATAAATTGCATTCAGGTTACTTAATCTAACATACACACACAGAAAATATCATAATTATACCAATATTTGCACACATAATAAGCCTAAATAAATGTTTAAAATTCCTGTACTGAACCTAGGGTGAATCTGAAAATAATTTTAAACAATCCAGAGAAACACAATAAAATAACCAAAATTGAAATTTAATGGAAATTAGGTAAATAAATAAACCTTTCTGGAACATACATGTTGCAGTACATAAAATTTTGTTATTATTTTTAATGAAAAATTTTGGAGACGTTTTACGTCACCTTAGAATAATAGTTTGTGTAAAAGAAAGAAAAAAATCCTACATGAATTCTTTAATTCGAGATAATATTTGCTCTGATTTGTTTTGTTTTTAATTATACTGAGAGTGCCAAAAACCCCTAATCCTGTGGTTTTATCAAAGGACTTCGATTTAACAGCCCTATCGGGTATGAAACCCGAGAAACTTCAATAATGGAAGCCGTAGGTTTTATTAAATATACTGTTTGTGCAAGGATTTTAATTCCTTACTGTTCTGTATTGTCCACTTCTTTGTTTACTGTTTTGTAGCTTCGTTGATTACCGTGTTTGTCCTTTGTTTTAATAATTTGTAACTCTTGGGAAATTCCATATCCCCTGGCCTTTATGGTCTGTGTGGAATCGAAGGAATGCAAACACAGAAATAATTAAAGAAATTGTTGTATCAAAATATTCTCAATTATATTTTTTTTGAGAATAATGGTGCGTACCTCATATACCTGTCAAATTGCTTGAATATGCTAACGTTCCAATTATTTCTTTTCTTGCATTTTTCACATACCGAAAAGGACCGAAACAACTGTAATGCAAAATAATTTTCTTTTACTCTCCTTTTTTTTTTTTTGTTGTAAATTTCGTACAAACAGGGAAGGGAAACGTAAGAGTCAAGTTAACTCTACTGTTGATAATGTAAAGGAACTTGAAATGAAACGATATGAGCGCCAATCTCAACAACCTAGAAACCCAAAAATTATAAGTGTAAACATTAGCAACTCAGTTGCTATGTCTGTTGGTTCGAAAACATTACTCGTGAGTTGAACTTTGTTTAAGTGAAACAACTTTAGACACAATTTTCGATTAAATTTTCAATTGTTTACTCCAAAGTAGGTTAACACAAGATTTGTAAAAAAAAAAAAAAAAAAAAAAAAGTACGCTGCTTCACAAACATCAAGGAAAAAAACTCATTTCCATGCTCGCGTACTCTATTAGACGTGTGTGTATGTTTGCGCGTCTGTGTGGGTATGGGGGTGTGTGGGTATTGGAGGCACTCGCCATAAATGACAAGATCTGAAATACGGAAAAAAAATTGGTTGTCTGTAAAGTCGGTTTACTGACGATAGTTGAACGTGACAACGTCTTAAGAAAATACTGATGGAATGGTAGCATTTTTCAAAAGAAAATTTTAATTTCATTTGTTTAATAGATTTGTATGTATATAGAGAAGGAGGTAATTGGAAATCACAATGAAATTGATCAAGTGAGATTTTTTTTCGCTCGTTCCGCGCTCTCGCTTGCACTTCAAGCCTTACATGGAACGCCTCAGAGCGAGGTAACGCCGCATGAGTCATGTTTTTTCGTGCGTGCAGCCGGCTCTATCGAATTATAAGACGTTGTCACGTCAAAAAAAAAAAAAAAAATACTAATAATTATTTGATTTGTTTTAATTCTCTGTATGAATTAATTTCGTATATACGACTCTATAAACAACTTTCACAGTTTGAAAGATAAGACAAGCATACGTTTTGTTAACACCACAGTACTAAATCATGTACGCGAAACTTTCACGCCAAGTAATTAATACTGTGTAAAAAAAAGTAAAATAGATTACAACTCGACAACAATCGGACGGCTTTACTTTGTTTGATTCCTTGTTGAAACAGGGAAGCCTTGCTACTGTTTGGGAGTTTTCAAAGAAACCCGTTACCAAATTTAGCACACGTAGGCTACATATGTAAACTGTCAAACTTGTAGATTCAATTTAAAACAAAACGGACAATAGAGGAGGCGGAAATATGTCTAAATGTTTTCAAATAACCGTGACAGGTTATAAATACTTGTTATAACCACCACATTAAAATAAAAGGGTAAGGATAATGTAACGATTGGGTAACAGTGTGGTGAAATGTCAGGAGGGAAACCAACATAAATAACTTTACAATGTGTGGGCACGTTATAATTATGTATATGTGTGTATATATGTATGCACAGGTTGTTCGTAAATTAAAAGCCCAAACCTCGGGAGGTGATTCCTTATGAAACACAAAGTCGAAAATCTTCAGGACACCGTACACCTAAACGGAATATAAAAGGAGACATGAGCCTATGAAAATTGGGTTTTAAAAACGTATTTTTGCCGAATGCCTTGTAAAACGCCTACAACGTCCGTAGCAAAAGGGAGACTTATGCTTCCCATGTTGCAGAGACGCATGCGTAATGCTGGCCGTCCTCTGTCTGTGCGCACTGTTCGGCTTGAGGAAGTGATACGTCAGCACATCAACGACGTGCCCTCCACTAGTACACGCTCCATAGCGCGCCAAATGGGCGTGTCCCATTCAACCGCGTGGGACGTACTGCGGGTTAATCTCCGCCATCCCTACCGCTGGCAGGAAGTACAAGGCATTCGGCGAAAATACGTTTCCAAACCAATTTTCACAGGCTCATATCTCCTTTAATATTATGTTTAAGTATATAGTGTCCGATATATTTTGAACTTTATTTTTTACAAGGAATCACCTCCCGCAGTTTGGGCGTTTAATTTCCGAACGTCCTGTGTAAGTACATATATCAACATTTATATACATATCTCATGTATATGTATATGTACATATTGATATATACATATATATATATATGCCCAGATGTGAGCTGCTGAACGGATTTACTATAGATAGGTAGTATTACAGAAACTGATGACGCCAATGTTGTTAGGAAAGCAGTTATTCTATATACAACTAAAAACTTTTTAAAGGTCGGAGAGACTTGATTTAGGGACCCGGCTACCCGGTGTTTGAACTGCTTTGCAGAATGTTTTAAATACGTTATTTTATAAAACTATTAAATATGTGTCCAACGTGCTGATCGACGAAAAGAAAACGCACTTCAAGGCGAAGCGTGTTGAATGCTTCCAGGACATCACATGCATTAAAAATATAATTTAGGAGCCAATAGTTAAAAACGGCTTTTCAAAGTGCTGCAACTTTAAATATACAGGTCAGAGTCGTACAAAAATACTGGAGGGCCAATGCTGAACCTTGTTACAGACTTCCCGCCAGAAGAGATAGGGTCATCGCTTAAAAGTCGCATAGGTGGACACAGTACTACAGATAAGAGCGTAGTGCAAAGAGGCGACGGGACACTGTGAAGCACGTGTCAGTGCCGTCCTTATCGCTCCCGCGCTTCTGAGCCCCAGGCGCTCAAAGCAGCTCCAGGCAGGCGGGCGCCTTAAGCTAAAGAAACATATTTTGGAATAGTAATTATGAATTATTGAAGGCGGAAATGTTTATCTAATAGAGGTCGCCTGGATCTGAGCGAGAGTACGTCGAACTACTTTCCGACTCGCCTGACACGCCCCTCTGTCGTGGTAAACAAGCATAACATCAAACGCCGAAGAGAGACAAAACAAAATGTGAAAGAATAAAACGTGACTAGTTGGAGCAATTTTCTACCCTGTTAAAACTTTCCCCTTCGTCCCTCTCCTCATTCATAATAAGAGAGCAACCCTATACCATTGAGAACTGGACAAAAAATATCCGACCGAGGTAGACGACCCTCAACTTTGTGTGTTGTAGTCTCCAAGGCCGCCGGAAAACAAAGCAGGTGGTGGGTTGGGAGGAAGGGGAGGGGTCGTGTTGTGTGCAGGAAAGGCAGTGTCACTGTGAAGTAAATAAAGGAAAGGAAACTCAGGCTGCATATTGTTTAGAGGCATAATAAAGTAGAAAGCTTGGGTTATAAACTTGGTTGTGCAACTTACCCAAGCACGCATCTCGCAGTGGTCGGAAATAAATGGCTTGAACAAATATACTGACAAATCGCAAGTAACACTAATGTGTTGAAACATTTCCTCTCAGCAACTCGCGAGGCTGCCCTTCCTGCCGTCTACATTAATAATATTCTTCTTGGGTATAGTTTAGGTTTTATGAACCTCGTGGTGATCTTTAACCAACATTTGACGCGAAAAGAACATTTCGCGACAATTTGTAAAAAAAAAAGTTTATTATACNCGTGGTGATCTTTAACCAACATTTGACGCGAAAAGAACATTTCGCGACAATTTGTAAAAAAAAAAGTTTATTATACACGCTAAGGAGAAACAATCACTTCTTAAAAATACAGCTGAAGAAACAGTTAGTGCAGGCTATTATTCTCCCTCACATTAACTACAGTGATATTATATTTAGTAATTTAGACACAGCACTGCCCGGCGAATTACACCGGCTTCAGGTTCATATTTAACGGCCGCTAGCACGACCATATCACTCCATACTTGCAAAGTTTATCATTGTTAGAGCTTAATAAATGTAGGGGTCGTCATTCAGTNCGCACGACCATATCACTCCATACTTGCAAAGTTTATCATTGTTAGAGCTTAATAAATGTAGGGGTCGTCATTCAGTTAGTCTACTTTTCAAGGTACTGAATACGAGCTGCCCGGCCTACTTTAGTATATTCTAACCCTTGCCTCTTCACCACAACCATAATACTCGATCCAGCGACAATTATACCCTAAAATACCTCGCCGCAAGTCAAACTTCTAAAGAACTCTATAAGCCAAACCTCTTTCAAGAACAAAGAGCATAAAATAATACCCCAACTTTGAAGGTCTATAATATCAAAACCAAACAACCTTCAACCTTGATTGGCCAATTAAATGAACCGTGGCACCGTGAAGATTGTTTACCATACAATCATAAATGTTCAATGTGGACACTATGAGCGACCCGAACGACATCTACGCGATAATCAAACTCGTTCCACACTCTTTCAGCATGTCCGGTGTTGCGGTTTGGCTGGCGCTCGTAACTCTCGGTTTGAGGTGGTGAGGGGAAAGCGAGCTCGTATTCGACACGTCAATGTGAAGGAGACGGTCTGATGTTTCCTTTATGTACCGAGAACGATGTAGACGGTGACTTCATGTCTAAGATGATTTTTAGCGATGAAGCGACGTTCCATACAAATGGTAAGGTGAACCGGCACAACTTGCGGAAATGGGGTCAGGAACCTCCATATGAAACCACCGAACCCGAGCGCGCTTCCCCCAAAGTGAATGTGGTTTGCGCTGTATCCAAAGACACTGTTTTCGGCCCTTTCTTTTTTCACGAGCCTACTGTTACTGGAATCCCTTATTTGGACATGCTTACAGAGTGGTTGTTTCATCAGTTAGAAGAGGCGGGGGACTTCATTTTCCAGCAGGATGGTGCGCCACCCCATTGGCACTTAGCTATTCGCGGATACGTGAACGAGACGTTGCCGCAACGCTGGATTGGTCGAGGAGCAGCTGGTGACCATGATCTTCATCACTGGCCCCTAAGAAGCCCGTGCGATTTTTTTCTATGGATCAGGTGTTTCGTCCACCGTTGCGGGCTAACATTGACGACCTCAAAACGAGAATTACGGGCGCCATCCAAACCGTAACACCGGATATGCTGACAAGAGTGTGGAACGAGTTTGATTATCGCGTAGATGTCGTTCGGGCCACTCGTGGTGGTCACATTGGGACATTTATGATTGTATGGTAAACAAACTCACAGTTCCACGGTTCATTTGATTTGTCAATCAAGGTTGTAGGTTGTATGGTTTTGCTATTATAGACATTCAAAGTTGCGGTATTCTTTTATACTCATCTGTACAATGTGTTACTCAACTTTTATCGCTGGTTAGACGGAAGAGAGCCTACATGGTTCTAATCTTTCCAGCATAAATAAAACTTGAATAAAAATAACAATAATAAAATTACTAGGTGCACACATACACGAGCACTGATTTTTGGGGGGGGGGTGGTTGAACTACTTGCGACTGCTTAGGCATGTTTTTTCTTGTCAGTTGCCACTCCTCTACAGCACAAGTCATAATTTCGCAGAGAGATACTAAATAAACTAAAACTTTGTATTAAAGTAAAATTATATATATATTATTACAACTAATATTATAAGATAAAAAAATTACTCGTAAATATATGACAAGGTATTTTAGAATAATTTTCACTGAAGTAAATAAATGTATTATTTTTATTTTTGTTCTCAAATCACGCAATCCTTATCCTCCACTTCCGTAATGCGTCTATTAAACATTTATAAGGGAGGGTAACGTGTATTCTCTGCCCCCCTTTAAATTCGCGCCTGGACCAACAGTATTTCCTGAACAACAAAACGGAGTATGTAATGTACTTCGATTTCACTGAAATTGAATCACTGTATTATAAATGTGTTGCAAGAAGTATTAATTTCGTCCCTCTTCGCACCTATTCATTTATTTATATGTAGTGTTTGGCTGGCATGCACCGTGAATACGTACGTGAAGTATAACGTACAGCATATTTGATTATAGTCAGTTGAAAGAAGTGGTGATAATTCCAAATACAAGTTATCGCAAAGAACTCTTCCACACATCTTTGCCGGAATCATTCACTGTTCAGATGACTATTTCTATACGTAAATTACAATAATTTCTTGTGCGGCACTTGCAAATACACTGTACGTTGCAGAATAACCACACAGCAGCTCTCTGGTATTAACATACTGTCCAAAAGAAATGAAGGCTTATGATACCACTTTCCTGTCTCTGTGCCTATGCGTATGCGCCCCCCTTCACCCCCNGTCAATTTTTTAACGCGTTAACCTAATTCTACCAGACTCGGTACACATAAAGTATTTAGCAAGGAAACCTAACTTTTCTGGTTTTCGACAACGCCGGGCACTTACTTTCAAAATGGAGGCTGTATAGTTATTTTAGAATAGTATACTGTATCATTAAAATGTGTATTCCATTTCATCTTAACTTTTTTTGCTGGTAGTGTATATTACAACCATCAAATGTGTCCACACTAAGCCTCTTTTGTCCACCATTTTGTAAAATAGCGCCACACTATTAAGTAAAAGTTTAATGTCATATCTCGGGAAACAATTGACCGATTGCTACCAAATAAGGAAAATAAGTAGCACTCTGGCAGATGATGTAAAGTAGTATATTTTAAATAGGTCAGACACTTATTTTCAAAATGGTGGCCATATAGCTATTGTAGCCTTGTATGCTATATTGTCGAAATAATGATATCAATTCCAACATAATTTTGTTTGCTGTTATTATATATTACAATCATCAAATGTGCCAATTCAAAGTCACTTTGGTCCACCATTTTGTAATATAGTATCACGTGGCAAATTAAAATTTGAATGCAACCATATCTCCGGTAAATCCAACCTTTTTTTTTTTTTTTTTTTTTTCAAATTTGGCAAACAAGATGCACTACAGAAGGCCATGTAAACTGATATGTTTCAAGTGGTTCAGTCACGTATTTTAAAAATGGCGGTCATATAAACATTTCAGCTAGGTATGTTATGTCTACTAAACTGCGAAACACATTTCAACTTAACTTTGTACACTGGCAGTATCTATTACATAAAGTGCATCAAATGTGTTTATACAGTGCCTCATTTCTCCGTTATTTCATAAGAGAGCCCCACATAAAAAAATTAAGGTTTTGTGTCATATCTCGGAAAACAATCAAGCTTTTTTTTTCCAAATTTGGCGAAGAAGTTTTACTGTGGCAGAACTTATTAATTTATAAGTTTTAACTGTGAAAGGCCCTTATTTTTGGAATGGCGGCTATAAAAACATTTCAACTTAATGTGCTGTATTTACGAAACTATGTAATCGACGTGAAGTTAACTTTGTATAATGGCAGTAACTACGACAATCATCGAATGTACTGATACATAAGCTTTTCCTCATCCATTTATAAAGATCGTCAAATGAAAATAAATTGGAGGTTATATGCCATATCTCGAGGACCAATCGACCTATTCCCACCAAATTTTTCACGCAAGTAGTGCTACAGTAGGGTCTGTAAGCTAAGCTGTTTCAGGTGCGGTAGGCATTTGTTCAATGGCGTTAATATAACTATTTATGCTAATATGTGATATCCATAAAAAATATTCAACAAAATTTAACCAAACTTTGTACACTAACAGNTATAACTATTTATGCTAATATGTGATATCCATAAAAAATATTCAACAAAATTTAACCAAACTTTGTACACTAACAGGATTTACTGGAAGCATTAATTAAGCATATGGAGATCACATTTTTAAATTCTTTCAGAAAATAATGCCAGGAGAGATAATAGATCATTTTGACATATTTCCGGAGCAATGAAACTAACTTCCTCGTATTTTGAGCAATATTAGTGCTACAGGAGACCNGATCATTTTGACATATTTCCGGAGCAATGAAACTAACTTCCTCGTATTTTGAGCAATATTAGTGCTACAGGAGACCATGTGAAGTTACATGATCTCAGTGAGGTCAGGCATTGATTTTCGAAATTACGGCCATATAAATAATTTGATAAGTGTAGCATTTCTATTGAACAATGAAATCAAATTCAACCAAACTTTTTATGTTGACGGTATCTATTAGAAGCATAATATACAGAAAAAAATTTTAAGGCAGTTTTGTAAAATAGCACCGATTAAGAAAAAAATGTTTTTATACCTTATCTCGGGGACCAATCAACCGATTTACACAAAATTCTACACATAAGTTGCGCTATAGTATCCCATGTAAACTTACGTGTTTTGATTGCTTCGCGCACTTATTTTCAAAATTATAGCCGTGTTAATATTTCAAGTTAGTGAGCCCTATCGTTCAAAACAATAGAATTGTTACATCCGATGTTAATGCTCCTGATCCTACTACGTGTTGAAGTTGATTACACTCTAGCTTTCTTTACGAGGTTGTCTGGGTTTAAATCCCGAGTAAGGTACGTATGTGCTACACGTAATTGTCTAGGTACTGTTGCGTGTGTTTCTCCTTAATGATATTCCTGTCGAAGAGACATCAAGGCCTACCTAATATCTAAGCTTTTAAGAAATTCACAAAAAAAAAAAAGCGACTATGTAAAGGAACATAGCCTCATTAATTACCAGCAACTTCTTGTTTCTAATTATTGCTGTTCTTTAAAAAAATTGTTGAACCAGTTTTATACCATTGCACTTAACTTACTTTTTGGAGAGTTGCACTTAACTCAGCACGAAGGATATAATAACTTTTATTCAATGCTTGTAGACAAAGAGTGTAGAGAATTATTTGCTTTTCCGTGACAGGAGGCAAATCAGGGGAAGTCACCGTACACAGGGGACGCCTTTGTCAGCGTGTTCTCTTCTTGACGGAGTGTGATAAGGGCTGCGGCGTGTCAGTACGAAGGCGGGCGTATCGTGGCATTACCAGGCATGCTAGGGCGTGTCGTGGCATTACCAGGCATGCTAGGGCGTGTCGTGGCATTACCAGGCATGCTAGGGCGTGTCGTGGCATTACCAGGCATGCTAGGGCGTGTCGTGGCATTACCAGGCATGCTAGGGCGTGTCGTGGCATTACCAGGCATGCTAGGGCGTGTCGTGGCATTACCAGGCATGCTAGGGCGTGTCGTGGCATTACCAGGCATGCTAGGGCGTGTCGTGGCATTACCAGGCATGCTAGGGCGTGTCGTGGCATTACCAGGCATGCTAGGGCGTGTCGTGGCATTACCAGGCATGCTAGGGCGTGTCGTGGCATTACCAGGCATGCTAGGGCGTGTCGTGGCATTACCAGGCATGCTAGGGCGTGTCGTGGCATTACCAGGCATGCTAGGGCGTGTCGTGGCATTACCAGGCATGCTAGGGCGTGTCGTGGCATTACCAGGCATGCTAGGGCGTGTCGTGGCATTACCAGGCATGCTAGGGCGTGTCGTGGCATTACCAGGCATGCTAGGGCGTGTCGTGGCATTACCAGGCATGCTAGGGCGTGTCGTGGCATTACCAGGCATGCTAGGGCGTGTCGTGGCATTACCAGGCATGCTAGGGCGTGTCGTGGCATTACCAGGCATGCTAGGGCGTGTCGTGGCATTACCAGGCATGCTAGGGCGTGTCGTGGCATTACCAGGCATGCTAGGGCGTGTCGTGGCATTACCAGGCATGCTAGGGCGTGTCGTGGCATTACCAGGCATGCTAGGGCGTGTCGTGGCATTACCAGGCATGCTAGGGCGTGTCGTGGCATTACCAGGCATGCTGGGCAACACGATGTCGTACTGGGTGCGTGACAGCATCCACAGACGTCGTGAAGGCTCCGGGAGCCCATGACGGAACACGCCCCACGACAACGGCGCCTGCAACAAGAACATATTAACTAAACACGCTCATAAAGCCCCGTGCTGTCTCAACCAATGGATTCGTCGTCCATACGTAACTCAATTCGGCAGGCCTTTTAATTTTTGTGAAATATCTTACATGTCAGTATGTAAAACATCAGTTTATTTTCTTATAATAAAATATTTAATGCCGCAATAACTCTAACGGATTTGATATATATCGTTCGGTTTTTAAAATACTGTAGTTGCATAAATTTTTCAAAGGGAGAAAAATAGGGCAGTAGAGATTATGAAACACGAAAGATGTCGAATCATGAAGTGGTGTTTATGACTGGAAAATAGATTATGACCGTTGATAAAATAAAATAGCGAATTTAAATGCTAATTATATGTGGTACAGCCTAGTTCAAAAATTAAAAGCGTAAAATCAAAACTTTAAATTTAAACGATTATAAGACATTTTAATTTGACCCTAAAATATAACCTATTTTAAAAAATCACATGTATACAGCCAGCATAACAATAAAGTGATGAAAAACGACAAATTGATGCCAAGATAACAAATAAATTAAAACCAAGGGCGTATAATGTAAATAAATTCAGTACGTTTTATAGCAATTGTCAAATTACATATATGTCAAAAGTGAAACAGTATTTTAATATATTGTGATAAAATTTTAAATTTCGCACTTTTGCTCCTAACTATTGACGACTGTGGAGCAAATGCGTTCGTTTAAAAATGTAAGTGTTTAATTTTTTAATGCTAGAAAAGAAACGAACACACATTCTTAAAAGAGGAATGTTGTCAAACTAGGTATGGTTGTTCATGACTTGCGTAATTAATTTTTAATGTTGCAAATACACTAGTGATTTATAAGCATGTTTTATAAAATACAGGAATATTAAAACACACTATACGGAAAACTTAAAATTGATGTGGCAGTAACATCACAAGGAGCAAGGAATGGCCATAGAGTTTAACATGAATGTAATGGGATGTTAAAACATTCCTTTGACAGAAAGAGGATACCTGATTTGTTTATCCCTCTTTCACGTCGCAACGGAGCAACGGATCGACGTGATTTTTTTTCACGGAGATAGTTGGAGGACCGGAAAGTGACATAGGCAACATTTATCCTGAAAAAATATCTTATTTAAATTAATTATTAAAATTCTTATTGAAAAATGAAGAAGTACACAAACGGAATAACAATGCGACGTCAACAATGCAACGTCAACAATGTAACGTCGCAACCGAGCAACAGATCGACGTAATTTCTTACACAGAAATAGTTGGAGGGCTGAAAGGTGATATTGGGCATTTTTTATCGTGGGAGTTGCCGCCAGACGGGTATTTGAACGATCTACGCGGCCAAAATTATTTTTTTGCTGAGATTGGTTCTAGATTATATAAATGATACAAAAACAATGGTTTTGTTAAATATATATTTATTTTGAGAACAATATATTTAAGGATAGGAAAATAAACAAAAAAACTAGTCNCAATGGTTTTGTTAAATATATATTTATTTTGAGAACAATATATTTAAGGATAGGAAAATAAACAAAAAAACTAGTCTTCTTCAGAAATATGGTCCTCTTCGCTTACTGATGGAAGAAACGTTGGGTTTGGCTGTGCTGGCAGAACCATGTCAATAGTTCAGGAATGTTGCCGATATGTCCTAAAATGCTTGATACGCGCCTCTGCTGCCTACTCAGAAAGTTGACCGATTGGGAGCAATGCGTTTTTTATTACGACTGCTCCATGAATCAGTGTATTGTGCATAGTCGGTGTCATTGGATGCCAAGGGTACAATTCTACATACAAACGAGCAGTATCTAGTGCATATTTGTGGTATGTTTCCACATCTATCAGGTATCCAGTTGAAATAGTTTCCAGTATGACTTTCAACCTATAAATTAAGTCGTAACTGATGCCTGTAATCTCCGAAGCTAATTTCGTATCCTCGGAAAATCTCCTGCTCGTGTTCCTATCATTTGTGTTGCCGAAATTCGCTTTTGGCATATCCACTAACAAGCCAGTTTCATTGCGAAATCTGGCCTGTGTTTCCATTTTCCTCTGCTTTTCCATTTTTTTCTCCTCTTGTGATTTTCTTTCTCTGTATTTTTTTAAGGGCAATTTGTATGACAAATGGAGAATGCTCTCGAAAAATCTAATCGTAGCATGTAAAATCGACAGCCCGAATTCAGTAGTTTCAAAAGATATTTCTTTTTTATTTTCCAGTTGGTTGGAAATCTTTGGAAGTCGCGCCACAGTTGTAGCAACGACTTCTAAAGTACAGCAGCCTCTGGTTTTCGCCTTCTACTCCTTTCACTGGACTCTATAAACGATTTTCGAGGTCGACCTGGCCGATTGTGCGTAGCCACGGGAATTACTAATGTCCCTTCTAACCACAAGTGATTGTTTTTGAGAAAAACNGACCTGGCCGATTGTGCGTAGCCACGGGAATTACTAATGTCCCTTCTAACCACAAGTGATTGTTTTTGAGAAAAACGTCTTCCATTTTATGGGCTTTTGTCCATGTTTGTTTCATTTCTGATTTGAAATGCGCGAACCTGAGCTTAAATTTTTTGTATTTGTCTTCAGTGAACTCCGCATCCGCCAAAAGTAGGTCTTTTAAAATATTTAGTTTTTGTTCCAAATTTGGCATATTTTAATTTTTCATGAGGTCAAATAAGTATTTGCGGGTCACTATCCTTACTCCCGAAGTACCCATTGAGCCTGAAACAAACAAAAGGTTGCTTTGTAATACATAAAACTTAATTTATATGTTCAGCCTTTTTTGCCGGAAAAAGATCAAGGTGCTGAGATTTTCCACATCCGCGCTTTTCCGCGGCCATTTTTTTGATTATCTACTAGTCAAAACTCTAAAGTATTAAGATCACNTTTGCCGGAAAAAGATCGAGGTGCTGAGATTTTCCACATCCGCGCTTTTCCGCGGCCATTTTTTTGATTATCTACTAATCAAAACTCTAAAGTATTAAGATCAATAAGAACGGATACCAGATCTAACCCGATGCTATAACTAATACCTTCATGAACATAAATTTCTTTGAAAAATCATCCTTATTGTGAATGTTATATTTAAATCATCGAAAGTATACTTTTATAGAATAATATAAAAAAGTTATATTGCAGTAGAATACTGGAATACTGTAGAATCAGGATCCATCACTTTTCCGCACAAGATTAACTTAGGGAAATAATTCTTCACTTGGAAACTTCACGTTTTCACTTAGATCGCCGAGAAAACAGACACGTACGTTAGGTTCGATGATCAAATTCTGACTGACGCTGGCAGCGCGGCGTGCACGGAAAAAGGGCGGGAGGTGCTGGGTGGATATTGTTATCTGAAATGTCCAATTTAAATTGACTTTTGGCCGCGTAGATCGTTCAAATACCGGCATGTGAGCGCGCTCTCTTGCAATGCGCTGTCTAAACCGTTAAAGATGGAACAATATAATGTAGTAAAGAATTGTGTAGAATAAAAACACCTACAAAAAACTCCACGGTAGCATATATCTATCTATAACAGAGAAATACTAATAAGTGTTTTTACCAGAGATAAAACTTNCCACGGTAGCATATATCTATCTATAACAGAGAAATACTAATAAGTGTTTTTACCAGAGATAAAACTTTTCCCTCCTCCATTACCAAATTTGCTGGGCGCATGTCTCTATTCGCCTGGAACGATTTTGGAAAACCTGGAAAAACAAAATGAGAATGGCCGGACTGGGATTCAAACCCCGGTCCTCCCGAACGCGAATGTATTGGCTTGCCCCAGCGCTACTTGTCTCAGGCCGTACCATGAAAGATCGGCGGCTGCGCTTCTGTACTGCAGTAAAAGTTGACATAGGCTACTTTTTATACCGAAAAAATATCTCATTCCCTCAAAACAATTTTTTGTAAAATTGGCGCTTGGTGTACAATGCTGCATCAATGCTCGATATATCGATAAGTCGATACTTATAAATACGTTGACACTTATCGATACATCAATAATCATCGATATGGAAAAAACTTATTGATTTATATGTAACTGAAAAATATATTGGTCCGTGCTATATATAGCCTAACTATTAAATAAATGCGAAAGTGTGTTTGTTTGTGCCTCCACGTCGCAACGGAGCAACGGATCGACGTCAATTGTCGCACATAGATAGTTGGAGGGCCGGGAAGTGACATAGGCTACTTTTTACCCCGTGAAAATATCTTGTTTCCTAGGGGAAATTCCTATTGGAAAATGAAAAAGTACACAAACGCAATAACAACGCAACGTCGCAACGTAGTAACAGATCGACGTAATTTCTTGCACAGAAATAGTTGGAGGGCTGAAAGTTGATATTGGCTGCTATTTATCGCGAGAAAATATCTCAAAAAATGTACTTTCGCAAGTCGGTTTACCGTACGCGGACGTGGAGAGCAATGATGGTGGCGGGTGGAAGCGCCGTTGTCTTGTTGGGAAGGGGGGGAGGGGTCCTTATTAAAATAAAACTTAAACAATAATTCCGTAGTCCATGCGAGTGGAGCCGTGGGCATAGTTAGTATACCATATATGTCAAAACGTGAAAGCTTAATTAATCTCTTCGTAATTAAATCTAGAATATCGCACTTTTGTGCCTAAACCTTAATGATTCTTCCAGACATCAGTTTGTTTAAAAACTGTTATTGCATAATTTTTGGAAAGATAGAAAATTAACGAAATACATTTTTAAAGGGAAATATTGCAGAATTATGTATGGTTGTCGGTAGCTTTTGAAATTGAATTGTACTGTTGCAAATAATGAGTGAAATATAAAAAAAAATTACTTGTGTAGCCAAATTAAAAAAAAAATATTTATAACAAATATGTAAAGTTATGTGGCATATTTGGCAATACGAGATATTAGAAAAGACTTTATAGTTCAAGATGAAAGCGAAATGGTTTTGATGCATTCCGGTTTCTATTTACTATGGTCTCAAATAAGTGAAAAAAGTGCCAAGTTTAGTGCAATGTATTGTATAAATAAAGGGCTTACTTGATATGACGTTATTCAATTCCGCAAGCCACGAAAAAAAGCCAGAACATTTTGGTTATTGGTGACATTATGAAATATTCCAGTGTTGTTATATTTATATTTATAAAATCTTTTTTTTTTTTTTCCTCTTGCGAATTCGATCCGCATCGTTTAACAGTAATTCGATATTATAATAATACTGATAATAGTAATAATTACGTGAATACAGTTTTTAAGGGGTTCATGTTTTCATTATATGCTGCGATGGTAATTAACTTAAGAAGCTAATATCATTAGTGATTTTCCAGGTAATTGTCGCACAGTCATAAAATTAAAAATAAAATTAAGTATTATTTATAAAGTGATGTTCATTTGGATTTCAAGATTTTTTTTTTTTAGTTTCGCAATTTATATGCACGCTGCTTTCGAATTCTATTTGTTTAATCTTTAATCGGTTTTCACAATAGAGCAGCACGGTGCGACGGGTCATATCCTACGGCTTGTAGTCGGCGACGAGCGATGTGTCCGTAACATTAGAGCTACGTCTGTCGCCAGCCGCTGGAGGCACACACCGTGCTGCCATGTCTTGTCCTGCAAGGAAGCTAGCTTTAAAAAATTTTTTAAAACCGAACGAAAGGCAGTTAATTTTTTGCCATTTAATAAAATAGTTATTTTTTATGATATACACTCTTCTTTGATAAAAATTTTATATTTAAATTCTAAATTATGTTATAGTACATGAACGACTCTTCAGGCAACGACATATATTATACTTTTGTTTTTCTAAAGGTAGGAAACATCTATATAAATTTGGGTTCCAATCAATATATCTGCAAACCGATTATTATGTATATTTACATTTGTTCATTACCAGAGTTCCTCGCCAGTTTATTTATTATGAAGAACAGAAATGTTATTCTTGTTATTCCCCATCGCTGGCGACGAGCGTCAAAACCTATGTTCGTCGCTCGTGCAAAGCTCCTGACGCCCATCGACAATTTTAGAGCTCTGATTGACTGAAGCTCGCCTCACCGCGTCGCGTCGCTCGATTGTAAAAACCACTTTAATCGTTTCTCTGTGTAAATTATNTTGACTGAAGCTCGCCTCACCGCGTCGCGTCGCTCGATTGTAAAAACCACTTTAATCGTTTCTCTGTGTAAATTATAAAAAAAAAAAAAAATATTATTTCATTAAAAATTATGGTTTATTTACTTCTAATCAACTGATACTATTGGATTTTCAGTTTGCGACCCTCCCAGTATAATATAATATATTAAAAGAACCTAGTAATATTAATAAACGTGTTGCATTTATTTTAGCAATTTTCTTTNTTGACTGAAGCTCGCCTCACCGCGTCGCGTCGCTCGATTGTAAAAACCACTTTAATCGTTTCTCTGTGTAAATTATTAAAAAAAAAAATAATATTATTTCATTAAAAATTATGGTTTATTTACTTCTAATCAACTGATACTATTGGATTTTCAGTTTGCGACCCTACCAGTATAATATAATATATTAAAAGAACCTAGTAATATTAATAAACGTGTTGCATTTATTTTAGCAATTTTCTTTNCCCAGTATAATATAATATATTAAAAGAACCTAGTAATATTAATAAACGTGTTGCATTTATTTTAGCAATTTTCTTTCAAATCATATTTAATAAAATTTTTGTTGAATATTCACTGTGTGACCGTCTCAATGCGTAATATAACAATAATAATAATACCGTATGTTGAAATATTGAAAGGTATATAATTTTGGCATTTGGATAAGTTTTGATAACTATTGTAACATTTTAGCTAATATAGATCAATGGAGGAACATTTGTATCCTCTGTGCTATGGCCAGTTTTTAACAATGCAAAAATGTGTGTTGGGTGTGTCTCTTTGACTAAAAACTATTAAGTTTAACAAAACTAATTACCTTGTTTATCTTTATAAAATAGGCTCCTTCATCAGGTTATGGGCCCAGGCAAGTGCTCTAATAATATAAACAAGTGTTTATAAAGGTAAAAGACGTTAATTAAGTGAAATTGAGTACCGAATGATAAAGTAAAAAACGTGTGTCACAGTTTCCAAGGATTACGCCGATTTGTCTGCTTACAAGTAAAACCAGGTAAAATGGGCAGCCGTAATAACGACGAATTCAGTAACATAGAGATATTGGAGGGACCCGAAAATTTTGCTTCTTGGCGTTTTGAGCTGAAAATTTTGTTGAATGCAGCTGAAGCCCTTGATGCAATTTCGTATACAGCTCAGCCCAAAGAGAATAGTGATAAAAAGAAGGATGCCAAAGCTCAAAAGGCCATAATAATGTCGATCAGTAAAAAGAACAAACAACTGATTATGTCTTGTAAATATGCTGCAGAAATGTACAACAAACTGGTAAGCATCTATGAGGGAGATAATGGTATGTTAAAGGATAGCCTACTAGCACAGTATTTTGGTTTCCAGATCAAAGATGTGGCGAGGGGTATTGCTGAGTTGGAAAGCATTGTTACTCAGCTGGGTGACCTCGGTCATCAAATCAAGGATGAGGAACTAACACAGAGAATTATTTCTGCTTTGCCACAGACATTCAGCAACTTTGTCATTTCGTGGGACTCCGCCCCCAAAGCCGAGAGAACCTCGGCCAACTTGATAGCAAGGTTGTTGAAAGCAGAAGGAAAAATTGGCACAGTAAAACCAACCAATGATGTTGTGGCGTTCAAGGCCGCCCGTGATCAAAAACGTGACGTAGTCTGCTACAACTGTAAAATGACAGGTCACTACGCTAGAAATTGTCCTCAAGACGAGGGGGAACGTTGTAAATATTGCAAAAAAAATAACCATGCCTCCAACGACTGCTATTTCCGTCCAAATAACAAAGAAAGTAACAACTACGGGTTCAAGCTCACACATGGTACTGACAAGAAGAAACAAAAAAAAACTGGTAAAAAGGTGGCTTTTTTGGTTCATGAAGATGATACCACCAAAACCAGTCATACATGGACAGTTGACTCCGGAAGCTCCAGTCACATGTGCAATAATGATGACTACCTGACCAATGTCGTAAAAATAAATTGTGAGATAAGTACTGCCAAGGATGGAATCAAGATGGTCGCCATCAAAAAGGGTGACATCAGCTTTGAAAACTGTATTTTGAGAGATGTTCTCTATGTTCCCGAACTTTCTACCAACCTTCTTTCAGTGAATAGAATTATTGAATCAGGTGGACTAGTCAATTTTAAAAAGAACAAAGTAGTGATACTAAAGGATAATTTCGAGGTGCACGGATACAAAAACAAGACCAACCTTTTTGAAATAAAACTCATCCACGACAAAGAAAATTCTGCGTTTCTTGCAAAACACGATGAGGAGCGCGCTGTAGAGTGGCACCGTAAGCTTGCACATCTGGGTTTCGCGAACATTACAAAATTGAAGGAAATTAGTGAGGGAATGGAAACACTGAAAATGCCGGATAAGAAGAGAGTATGTGAAGTTTGCTCAAACTCAAAGCAAACCCGTCTTCCATTCAAAAATGCTCGTAAAACCGCTAAGAGACCACTTGAAATTCTTCATTTTGATCTATGTGGGCCAATAGAAGAAACATGGGACAACAAGTCATATTTCCTTGCTGTTCTTGATGATTACACTCATTATTCTGTTGTTGCTCTACTGGAACACAAGTCAGAACTTGATCAAGAACTAAAAAGCATCGTAGCTGAGTTTGAAACAAAATGGAACTCAAAAGTCCACATGCTGCGCTGTGACAACGCGGGAGAAAATTCGTCAAGTGATTTAAAGGAATGGGCAAAGAAAAAAGGAATAAAATTTGACTATTCCCCACCGTACGTTCCAGAACTGAATGGAAAAAGTGAACGCCTAATGAGAAGCCTGATGGAAAAAGTGCGCGCGCTAATTTTTGACTCAGGTCTCCGTAATGAATTTTGGGGCGAAGCTCTCTACGTAAGTACGTATCTCTTGAACCGCAGCCCGACTGTAGCACTATCTAACAAGACTCCACATGAAATGTGGAATGGTGTGCAACCAAACTTAAAAAATCTACAGATTTTCGGATCTCGTGCTTTTGTCCACAAAAAGGGTCACTTGAAGAAACTTGACCAAAGAAGTGATGAGTACATTTTTGTCGGTTACACCACCATGGGCTACCGACTATACGACGAAAAAAATCGTAAAATCATCACATCAAGAGATGTAAAATTCACCGGAGAAAATCATAATATACCCAAAAGAAATTTCCAGTTTGTCTTCTTAAACAACAACAACCAAAAAGAAGATAGTGAAAGTGAAATCAGCTCCGAACACGATTCTAGCAGTGAAATCTATTCGGAAGAAGAAGACAATGACTCAGGCGCTGATGATGAGTCACAATCCAATTACATCCAAGACTCCGAAGATGCTCAAGAACACGATGACTCAAACAATGATCCAGTACAACAATCTTCTGGAATAAGAAGATCTCTACGGAAAGCTCAAGCCCCAACAAAATTAAAAGACTACATTCTGGATTATGATACCGATGACACTATGGATGAGTCAGCTCTACTGTCATACACTGACGCTGTAAATGGCTCTGACAAAAACAAATGGCTTGCTGCGATTCGAGAAGAAAAAGACTCTCTTAAGAAAAATAAAACTTGGAGCATTATTGACAAAACAGGGGTTTTTAAAAAAGGTGTACTAAGCAGTCGGTGGGTATTTCGAGTGAAAGATGATGGCAGGTATAAAGCAAGACTGGTTGTACGGGGATGTCAGCAGCGATTTGGCATCGATTTCAACGAAACCTACAGTGCTGTAGTTGGCAGTGATGCCCTCCGTGTTCTGTTGGCCAATGCAGCCAAACACAACTTGAAAATGAAGACTTTTGATGTGAAGAGTGCCTTTCTTCACGGTTTGATTGAGGAAGACATTTATATGTCTTTGCCAGAAGGCTATGGCAAACATAGCGGCAAAATTTGCAAACTCAACAAAGCTTTATACGGCTTACGCCAAGCCCCAGCTAGTTGGCAAAAACGACTGGTGACTTTTCTTAAGCAACAAGGTCTTGACCCATTAAGAACAGACCACTGCATTTTTGTGAACCAGGATAGATCACTGATCCTGGCGATTCACGTTGATGACGGGCTTTTACTTGGAAAGGATGAAAAGAAAATGAACAAACTGTTAAAAAATCTTGAAAAAGAATTTGAAATAACCACCTTGAACAACCCCACTTCCTATCTTGGTATGGAGTTGGAAAAATCAAATGAAGCCGTCAAAGTCACCCAGAAATCGTTCATAAGAAGTGTTCTAAAAAAGTTCAACATGTCAGAAGCTAAACCGGCACAAACACCCTTGACTGCATACAAACCTGCTGATTTAAAAAAGCCAAACAAACGACCAAATTTCCCGTTTCGCGAAGCAGTGGGAAGCTTGTTGTACCTCTCTACTAAGACCAGACCAGATATAAGTTTCGCCGTGGGATATTGCAGTCGACAAATGGAAAGTCCGGACGAACACGATGTGATCAACCTAAAACGCATCATGCGGTATCTCAAAGGCAGTCTAGACGAGGGAATATCTTATAAATCTGACGGTTCTGAAGAACTGAAGTTGTATTGCGACGCTGATCATGCTGGCGACCCTGCAACTACTAAAAGTACATCTGGTTTCGTGATGTATTACTGCGGCGGGCCCATCAGCTGGAGATCAAGAAAGCAACCCACGACAGCAGACAGCAGCACGGAAGCTGAATTCATCGCAGCTGCAGAAAGCTGCAAAGAGGTGATCTACATCAAAGCGCTAATTGAAGAACTCACCCAGAAGCCCATTGAAGTTGAGATGCTGATTGACAACTTAAGTGCCATCAAACTAATCGAAACTGGTGTAATGAATCGCAAAAGAAAACATATAGACGTCAAATATCATTTTTTACATGAAAAATATGTAGACGGTTTGATGAAGTTATCTCACTGTCCCACTGAAATACAAATCGCAGATGTGTTAACTAAACCACTTGGACCTACAAAATTTGTACTTTTTCAAAAGAAATTGATTGACTAAAACTTGTAAAACATGTAAAACTGATTTAGATGTAATCAGTACTTTAGAACAGTGATTTTTGCTGACAGTCTAAGGACTTATCTTCATTTAGAAATGTTGTTTATCATAGTTTTCTAATATTGAAGTAATGAGAAATGTAATTATGTTAAATGCAAAAATTACGAGGGTGTGTTGAAATATTGAAAGATATATATTTTGACATTTGGATAAGTTTTGATAACTAAACATTGTAAAATCGATTATATCTAGTTACCTCCTTGTTTTGTATCCTCTGTGCTATGGCCAGTTTTTAACAATGTAAAAATTTGTGTTGGGTGTGTCTCTTTGACTAAAAACTATTAAGTTTAACAAAACTAATTACCTTGTTTATCTTTATAGAATAGGCTCCTTCCTCACCGTAATACTATCTCTTCCTATTCGTGAAACGCAAAGCTATATTGTTTTGTCAGGTTGACGACGCGTTTCTCTTATCCATGATAAGAACAACTGTTTTCATTAGTGATGGAGAAAACCGATTATTTCATAATATCGATTACTCAAAAATTAATTTTTAATTTTATCTAACAATCGATTCTTAATCGATTGTTGCACAATGATTTTATTGTAAATTTCCAGTATCTGTAGAGAGTTACATACAGAAAAAAAAAATGCAATATTATGTTATGGAAACTATTAAAGTTGAAACTTTTGACAAACATGAATCCCAGATTTTACCTATAAATAGAGTTATCAAGCATTACAAAGTTGCACAGTAATAAACAGCTGTTAATGTCAAATTAGTTTTTGTTTTTTACATGTCACTTGAATCACAAACAACAGGTAAATATTTTAAACAAAAGACAAACATTCAAATTAGTATGCACATTCCTTCGCAAAAAGTATTATAAGGACTACTGGTTTTTAAACGTTGACCAAAAAGCATTTAGGAATATGATAGCATTAAAATTTTTTTCATAAAAGCAGTTTCTTCTTAAATTAGTTATTTGACCAGTTTTATAAAAAAAAAACACTTCCAGCTGGCACTGGTGTGGCTGTAATAGTGGAATATGTCATGTGTAGTTCGTACAGCAGTGGAAATTATGTTTTCAAATTTAAGGAAGTTCCCTTTTATATTTTTTAGTGGAAGTTACAAATATTGCCGCAATTCAATTATATTGCTTAATGTAGAAGTGGCCAAAGCAGTGTGGTACATCTTTTATATATATATATATATATATAAATGGTCCAATACAGACATTTCAGTACTCGAAGTGCAAGCTACTTGGCCATTCGTATCTGGGGCAATGGAAGACATATTTATGCTGTGACGTTTGAGTTTAGCAGCTACTTTACCCTAAATTTGTTTTTGTATATTGTTTGCATTAGAATCGGAGCCAAAGGCGATTTTTTTTAAATCTTGGATCCAAGATTCAGGCACTGCCAATATGCTTATTGGATTCTAAGGCACCTACTCGATGTTTAATAGTGTCAAGTAGTTTGGCTCTAAGTCCCAGTCCTGTTGCAGTTGTTGGAGTTAATATATTTACATAGAATGGCAATCCTCAAATTAGAGGGATTATGATAAAACATGTTGAGTAACTCTCTCCAGACAGTTGCTCTGTTACTTCCAATATTGGTTTAAAATGGAGACACAGTCTGAAATTTTATTCCACTCATTGCCAGCTAATCATTCTGGAGGATTCTGCAAGGTTGATAATGTTAATGGCAATGGCCCTTTCAAGTCCATTAATCTTTCAGACACTGTGTAAACTGAGTTCCAACACATGACCACGTCTTGCTTTACTTTTAAACTGGGTAAGTTCAGTTGTTCTTCACTTATTTTCAAATTTTCACAAGAAGTGTGACAGTGCTTGAAGTGACCAACGATTTGTCTGCATTTTTAAATTAATTTTTGAAAGTGAAGGATCAGAATTCAAAGTCCTTCACACAACAGTTCAATGTATGGGCAACACATGGATGGTGATATTTATCCAAATGGTTAATAGCATATTTCATATTTAATGCATTATCTGAGACGACAGTCACAACTTTGTCGAAGATTTGAAATTCTTCTAATATTTCTTTGATTTTTGCTGATATATTTTCAGAAGTGCGAGACACTAGTATTTATTTGGTAAATAAGACATATCCACAAAGTTCATCATAGAAAATTAAGTGTCTGGTTACTGGTTAATATGCTGTGTTGCTATCGTATGTCCAGATTTCTGTGGTTATTGATACATATTTTGNTCCAGATTTCTGTGGTTATTGATACATATTTTGTGTCAAGCAAAATTTTCTTTAATGTATTTACTTTATCATCATATTTCTCTTTCAGAACTTTGTCGTTAAGGTTTTGCGATCAGGAGGAGTATAAACAGGCCTGTCAGAGTTCAAGATGGTATTTTATAAGACTTCATTAAAATGCAAGAAACCTGTATGTTCAACAATACTTAGTGGTTGGTAGTCCAAACATACCATTTTAATAGTGCTTTATAAATTTCTTCTCTTTATTGGTTGTTTAGTTCCACTTTTTTTGAAACTACAGGTGGTGTCTGTACTGGCTACTTTGTTGTTTTCTTAACAGAATCTTGATGTAGAACTTTAGAAGCAGAATAGTTATTGTTATTGCTTCAATCAATATCATGAATTCTTTTCAAGTGCTGTGCGAGTTTTGTTGTGTTTCCACAATATGTCATAGTCTTTTTACATTTATTACACACAGCATCAGTTCCGTTCTTAACAAAATATTTCCAAACAAACGAACTTCTCTTGGAACGCTTCATTGGCCTTGTTCATAATGCAAATAAAAAATAAAAACGTAAAATTTTTTGTTAAAGTCCAAAAATAACTGAATAATAGCAATAAATAATCAACTAGTCTTACTCACCAAACAACATTATTCAGTAGATTACATTTTGTAGAGTTTTAGAAACAAAGTTCAACCCGAATGAACACGTAGTACGCACATTCGCACATCTGTAGTTGAACGTTTACTGTTATACAAAAATAATAAATAATCATCATGGCAAAACTTTCAAAAATGCTACATCTTAATAACAAAGTGTTACATATGATGGAGCAGCACTATGACACTTTTCTTCACAAACAATAAAGTAAAATACCTCAGAAAAATATCTAGAAAGTGAAACGAATGAAACGTGTATATGGTAAAAATCTATTACTTTACCGTTTTAAGTGCCTTATAAACATCAGAAATCAAAGTATAACTGTTTTCTTTGCAATCATATTTTTCAAAAATTAACTTCTCTGTAACGATTTTTTTGTAACGATTATGATTTCTATTATCAAAATCAAAATTGATGACCTACAATTATTTTCATATAATCTGTTAATCGATTATCAACATCGATTATCCGGGTCACTAATTTTTATGTTCCGATCAAGAAATTGAGCCTCGTGGATTTTGGCATTTTTTAAGCAAACACAAAAAATGTAAACATCACTCATGAATACGCTTCAATTTATGTATTTATTCTTAATTGCTCTATATCCCATCAGAAATTTCCTGTTAGGAATACAGTTAATGTGTGTTGTTTGTTTAGTTATTATAGGTTAGACGTGAAGATGCCAGAGTCTTCGGTAGAAATTGGTAACAAAACACTAATAATTGTAGATATAATCACATGCGCCTGATATTGATNATGCCAGAGTCTTCGGTAGAAATTGGTAACAAAACACTAATAATTGTAGATATAATCACATGCGCCTGATATTGATGCACTTTGTCAGAATGTCTCAAGTTGTTAATTGTCTTTTCTTTTTCTATTGCTCGAAATATAGTTTAATCATAATGGTTGAAATCTATCGTGTACACGACTGTTTCTGCATGCACAATCAGTGCTTGTTTTTATTTGTCACTTTTTTTTNAACATCGATTATCCGGGTCACTAATTTTTATGTTCCGATCAAGAAATTGAGCCTCGTGGATTTTGGCATTTTTTAAGCAAACACAAAAAATGTAAACATCACTCATGAATACGCTTCAATTTATGTATTTATTCTTAATTGCTCTATATCCCATCAGAAATTTCCTGTTAGGAATACAGTTAATGTGTGTTGTTTGTTTAGTTATTATAGGTTAGACGTGAAGATGCCAGAGTCTTCGGTAGAAATTGGTAACAAAACACTAATAATTGTAGATATAATCACATGCGCCTGATATTGATACACTTTGTCAGAATGTCTCAAGTTGTTAATTGTCTTTTTTTTTCTATTGCTCGAAATATAGTTTAATCATAATGGTTGAAATCTATCGTGTACACGACTGTTTCTGCATGCACAATCAGTGCTTGTTTTTATGTCACTTTTTTTTAAAAGGTATTTGATAGTTTAACCATTTTTATGAAGGACGAAAGACAAATATTAATTGGTTTATTGTGAGTCATTTAAGATGCCTCTTGTGGTGTTGATAATACATAACTTTTTTAAGTAATTACCTATTTAAAAAAGCTGTGTACTTGGAATAAAAATTTGTTCTNAATATTAATTGGTTTATTGTGAGTCATTTAAGATGCCTCTTGTGGTGTTGATAATACATAACTTTTTTAAGTAATTATTTAAAAAAGCTGTGTACTTGGAATAAAAATTTGTTCCCATTGACAAAACTTTTATTATAGCTTTCATATCTAACGACGTAGACCTGTCCACTAAACAAACATTTCCATAAAANCCATTGACAAAACTTTTATTATAGCTTTCATATCTAACGACGTAGACCTGTCCACTAAACAAACATTTCCATAAAACTGTCACGTGACAGTAAACAACTTCTTCATGTGGTTGAATAGACAAAAGAAAGCAATGAAAATTAGTGCAGAAACATTCCTCTTGTAGCATCCATGGCACATACAACATTTTCCCAACTGCCCAACACGTCCCCATCTGTACATTTTGATGATAGTTTGTTTGCAAACCACTAATCGAAATTCGCATCATCCTGCGTAAGTCTGCCAACATTTGAGAAAAGTGTTTAGCGGACCCTGGTACAAAAGTTTTGAGTTGTGTAAGAATTACCATTGCACTAAATAGAAAAGTGCCTGTGTGAATTTAATGATGTGGTCATGCACAGCCATAAAATACCAGTTTCAAAATATTATCCTTACTTTCAGTGAAAGTTGCTAGATCTCAATCAATCGCCCTATTTCTAGTGCTCCTTCGTATAATGTAGGCCTACAGTAGTAGGTACCTGTTTACAAAAAGTTAGGATATCATTATTTTGAATTGCATGTAACTGTTGCCAGGTTAGCAGTACATGTTTGTTTTGCAGCTTTGAGGCAACTATTAATGTCGCTGCCAATCCCAATGTTTCCTGTTGAGTTCTGCTCCCAAACATGCCCGAGCATGTTGTTTGTACTACAATAAATTCACCTGATGAACTGAATGTTAACAATTTTGTTCATAAATTGAGTAGCATCCAGTTATATGGAATATTTCAATGGAAGAATATTCCAACGAGATCAAAATAATGGTGCACTTGTATTGTGCTCATATGTTGCTTATATTTGCTTATTTTCTATGTTTTACTAAAAATTAGCATTAGCAGAACATTTTAATATATTTCCATGTCACTACTTGCTGACTGCACTGTGCTCAAGAGNTACTAAAAATTAGCATTAGCAGAACATTTTAATATATTTCCATGTCACTACTTGCTGACTGCACTGTGCTCAAGAGCGTGATGACAGCGGTACCATCTGTATTCGCACTACACTTACACAACTTACAGGTGACTTCAGAACACATAGTTCACAAGTATACAGATTTTTATTTACATTTTGGACAATATTAGGTAATTATTGAGATNCGACTTCAGAACACATAGTTCACAAGTATACAGATTTTTATTTACATTTTGGACAATATTAGGTAATTATTGAGATAAGGGTTTTTCTGAAAATAAAAGAAAAAATCACAGAAAGTGGTATATTTGCACTCTACTAATTACACAGAACATGAATTTACTAAGGGCATTAAGGTATTACCAATACAAACCACAAATACGTTAGTGGGGAGGGCGATGAAGATCAGGGAAATTATGGGGTAAAATCATTAAAAATATACCCACAAAAATACAAAAACACCTCAATTTAAAATTTGNAGATCAGGGAAATTATGGGGTAAAATCATTAAAAATATACCCACAAAAATACAAAAACACCTCAATTTAAAATTTGTCCACCCAATTTCGTAATATGTGCCCACCTAACCTAACTTTACCTAACCCCATGATGAGTGAATCACTATTTTACATTCTGAATATAACCTACGATTGNAGATCAGGGAAATTATGGGGTAAAATCATTAAAAATATACCCACAAAAATACAAAAACACCTCAATTTAAAATTTGCCCACCCAATTTCATAATATGTCNGTAAAATCATTAAAAATATACCCACAAAAATACAAAAACACCTCAATTTAAAATTTGTCCACCCAATTTCATAATATGTGCCCACCTAACCTAACTTTACCTAACCCCATGATGAGTGAATCACTATTTTACATTTTGAATATAACCTACGATTGTAGGATTTTAATCTATCCAAGGATTATAAGGTTTTTATCTAACCTAGAATTATAGGGTTTTAATCTAACCCATGATTTCATTCTAATCTAGGATTTTAGGGCTTTAATCAAACCTACAATTTTATTTTAATCTAGGATTTTTGGGTTTTAAATTAACAGTAATGCATACCAGACGTATATGAATTAATTCACCTAGGTACGCGGTGGTTACAATTCCACTGTCCTCGGCCAATTCAACTACCGTCGTGCATGACTCGCACCTTACCTCACTCCACAAAACACCATGATCTACTAAAACGTCCCAAGTATCGCCCGCCACATAGACGACTGTAACGCACAGAAGCACTCGTACTTGCGCCCTCCATTCTGTATTGCATCTAAACAGCCACTGAACGCAGTTCACGTCTGCGCCGACTGTATTACATGGCTATTCAACATGGCGCCCGATGTAAACAAAGCTGCCAAACTCCTCGTATTTTAACTATTTTATTTAGTACGTTCTACTTATTTTACCATTACGCCCTCCTCAATATTAAAAAGGAAAGCTGTGCAGAAGCCATTTATGTTACATTTGTGGGTATACTATGTTTTCTTCAGAAAAGCCCGTATTCTCAATAACTACCAATGTTTTATTCAAATCACACAGAATTTGTTATAAGAAAGTGAAAATTCCTCCAATTTTTTGTACGGTTTGTATTATGCTGGTATTCCAAATAATTCGGCAGTTTCCCACTCTGTTATTAGTAAATTATTTGAAAAATGGAATTATGGGGGTTAATGTGCAAAAGTCCAAAATGCATTGGGAGAGTCCGTTGTCGCTGCGTAACAGCTGTAGTGACAGCGGCCGAGTAACATCAGCTGAGAGCTGCTCTGCGCGTGCACGTTACCTGTCTGAAAAACATAAGTCGTGTCGAAAGTATTTAACCTCACGGTTTCTAAAGGGCAATGTTATCAGTTTGGTATGTACTGTATAGTGCCAGCAGTATTATGTGTTTTTCTCCCTCNACGGTTTCTAAAGGGCAATGTTATCAGTTTGGTATGTACTGTATAGTGCCAGCAGTATTATGTGTTTTTCTCCCTCCAGCGGCGAGCGTTCAGGTGAGCCATCCCCTACACTGCCTCCTATGTTCCACCCCTCAAATGAAATGATATAGGTAATTTAAAAAATTGTTAAAATACTGATTTTATTAATTTAATATTTTTTGTTAAAATTACATTGAAGCAGTGCGCTACTTCCATGCTGAGACTCAGAAGTCGAGAACTGCACCTGCAAAATGGCGAAGTGATACCCACCCAAACTGAAAGTCTAGATCCGCGCCTATGTAACTGTATCTTTAATACAGTCAATGATGTCTGTAATACAGTCATTCAGATAAGATTATGTTACTAATGTCAATATTTGTATGCCTATAGTTTAAAGTTATCAGCAGAGATACTGTTGAGTATTTTAAATGTTGCAGATATCTATGCCAACCTACCTTGAAACTAAGAGGATAGTCGCAGGTCCTCGGTGGGGACAGGTCCTCAGAGCAGAGTCCTATCTGCGTAGGCACACACAATGTTCTAACTACAGGACACCTGCATTGCGTCTTTACTGAGATTGCCAAGTATAGTGGTGATTGGGGCCGTGCGGTCGGTCATCCCATCTTAACTTCTGAGCTACAAAGTGGGAAGGAAGACCAGCATAGAAACTAAAAAAGAAACCTTCCCAGGAAAGAATTGCAAAATGCATACAATTTATGAAGTAGAAAAAACATTGTACTAGAACAGAGGGTGGTAGTAGATAGTCTTTATTAAAAGATGTTTGAAACACTATTGTTTGGGAGGCATTACTTTGTTTTCAGTCGTGCTGGCATTATCTTGATTGTAACCATGGAGGTAGTGGGATGGATATGCACCTATCTTCCTTGTACATATCTGAAACAGACGGATATCTTCTCAAAACGTAACAAAATTAAGAGGAGTTAAATTAAGGCGTAGAGTACGTTTCAAAGAAACGTAATTAGGACATTTTTTATTTTTGATTAATTTATTTTCACCTTGATATTCACCAGCTTCAAGTTATTGCTTAATCCCAAGCTCTCAGTTAATTAATTAGATTTTTATAATTTTCAAAATGAACAACTGTTGGAGAAAATTTAGCTGACGTTGTAATGTTGTTCTGTTATGTTACAAAAACTGAGAAAACATTAATAAAGGTTGATTTACATTTTAAGAATTAATTTTAGTTTAGACCATTTGTTGTTGGTTATGGAAGAAATTTGTTTGTGAGATAATCAAATAAAAAGCATGGCTTCTTAAGGTAGGTGTTAATGTTTTTTTTTTAATAATAAAGATATGTACACATGTTTGTGTAATGTGAAATGTGTGTGCACAGGTTGTCAATGCGGTCCTGGATACAAAAGCCCTCTAGATGCTATGGAAAGTGGGCCAAAAGAGAAGTTACTGTATGTAGTGTGTATCCAACCTGATGCTGATGTGTCCAAGAAGCCAGACTATTTAGCTACTGTCGACGTAGATCCCGACAGCCCCACCTACAGCCAAGTAAGTAACTTCAAAACACTGAAGCTTCAGCGAAATGTGTTACATTGAAGGTTTTCTTTGCAGTTTTGCTGAAGCGAGCGTCGTTAACAAATTACAGTGGTGACAGCTCGGCCGTTGCGAAAGTTTTGGAATTATTTGACATGACCACATGCATATTGGAATTCAAAATAATCTTAAACTCATTGCCATAAAAATAGCTCCACCAAGAACCTATCATCAACAAGATGCAAAAGTTAGCGTACAGCACCATCGCATATAATATTGCAACTTATTGAAATGTGGCTGTGATTGGCTGCGTAGAATTGCTGCTAGGAGTCACCAACACTGTTATATCCCNATTGCAACTTATTGAAATGTGGCTGTGATTGGCTGCGTAGAATTGCTGCTAGGAGTCACCAACACTGTTATATCCCCGCTAGGGTGAACTTTCATTGGACGAAGCTGTGTGCAGTTATAATCAGAGTACATGTGTTCTGTATTTTATGTTGATGTGGGAAATTTAATTTTTTAAGACCCGGATGATAAACATTCTTATTTAATAGTTTTCAAGGAGTATGATAACAAGTTCCATTGCGATTTAGTGCCTTACTTGATTTTTTTTAAAACAGCGACAATGCCAACTAACAGCATAAATATGCTTCATATACCTATGTTATTACTTATTTCCTTGTTACTTAGTTCATTACAAAGTGTAAATGTTTTGAAAAGTAATTAATTGAAAAAAAAAAAGTACGTGATCTATATCTAATAATTGTGCAACAAATCACAGTTGGTTTATTAACCCTGTGCAGATGTGGAGGGAATCATTATATTATTTTNATTGCAACTTATTGAAATGTGGCTGTGATTGGCTGCGTAGAATTGCTGCTAGGAGTCACCAACACTGTTATATCCCTGCTAGGGTGAACTTTCATTGGACGAAGCTGTGTGCAGTTATAATCAGTGTACATGTGTTCTGTATTTTATGTTGATGTGGGAAATTTAATTTTTTAAGACCCAGATGATAAACATTCTTATTTAATAGTTTTCAAGGAGTATGATAACAAGTTCCATTGCAATTTAGTGCCTTACTTGATTTTTTTTAAAACAGCGACAATGCCAACTAACAGCATAAATATGCTTCATATACCTATGTTATTACTTATTTCCTTGTTACTTAGTTCATTACAAGTGTAGATGTTTTGAAAAGTAATTAATTGAAAAAAAAAGTACGTGATCTATGTCTAATAATTGTGCAACAAATCACAGTTGGTTTATTAACCCTGTGCAGATGTGGAGGGAATCATTATATTATTTTACCATTTTGTTAGCCATTTCATAGTTAGTTAATAGCAGTAAAGTATCTTGTTCTCACACTATGTATCGTAGCCCAGGCTGTTGAGAGGATGACAAGGTCAGATGGGGCTATCTGGGTGGAGCATCATCGTGCATGTTCATCGTCTTATCAGGATCAGACAACCTTGGGATGCTTGATTTAAAAGTCTTCGTCATACTGTAGCAAGTGTCCTAAATTCTGAGTCTGTCGGAGGCAGAGTTACTGATGTCTAGTTGTGATGTGCAACGATGTACAGTTTCGGCCTAGTGAGGTTGACAGTGTCGTGAATATGAGTTTCATTACCGAGGTGTCTTCAACTTCAACAGCCATGATGTAAATGTTGTACGCTAACCAAGCCACTCAGCTCAGATTGTGTTGTTACCTCATGTACCTCAAAGTTTTCGTGACTGGAACATTATCACTGTAGTACTGTTATTGTTTTTAATTGTGGGATAAACACCTCAGAAGTTGTTGTTTTCCTTTTTGAAGACATCTCTTGAAGTTGTGTTACTCTGATGTTATGGGGCTTCCATGCAGCTGACGGCATGTCNTTTTCCTTTTTGAAGACATCTCTTGAAGTTGTGTTACTCTGATGTTATGGGGCTTCCATGCAGCTGACGGCATGTCAACAAAAACTAAACGTAATAAGTCGTCAAAAAACAGTAATCAAAACCCAAGAGAAATCCAAGTTGTAATTATACACACAAAGTAAGAAGGCAATGGAGTGAGATCACAATTACAGGACAAACTCCGAGGGTAGTTGCATCGTGTGTGGAGACATTTGGCCACCTGAGGGGTGGAGGGTGGTGGATTTAATAGCACTGGTGTCCTATGATGGGGCTATTTTGGGTCTATTTTTAGGTATGGGCTGGTCTGGCCTGTACATTGCTCACAGAGAGAGTCAATGTGCACCAACCAAAAATTGCAAAAAATTTATTTTTCAACAGATTTCCCTCCAATTTTCAATTTTTTTCACCAAAATTTTTACGGTTCCTTGAAAATGAGTTGGTATAGAAATTTGTCTCTGTTTNTCCAATTTTCAATTTTTTTCACCAAAATTTTTACGGTTCCTTGAAAATGAGTTGGTATAGAAATTTGTCTCTGTTTAAACAACAGAGACAAATTTCTATATAGTGAAACAGGCTTTTTTAGGACAATATTTGAGCTATGAATATTGTGGTAGAAAAATGTCAGGATATTGCATATAGTTATACAGCTAGGATACAAATAATGTGTGTATANTCCAATTTTCAATTTTTTTCACCAAAATTTTTACGGTTCCTTGAAAATGAGTTGGTATAGAAATTTGTCTCTGTTTGAACAACAGAGACAAATTTCTATATAGTGAAACAGGCTTTTTTAGGACAATATTTGAGGTATGAATATTGTGGTAGAAAAATGTCAGGATATTGCATATAGTTATACAGCTAGGATACAAATAATGTGTGTATANCTATGAATATTGTGGTAGAAAAATGTCAGGATATTGCATATAGTTATACAGCTAGGATACAAATAATGTGTGTATAATATGAAGGCAATATACAGATATGGTATCACTGCTTAAAGTCCCATTGTTGCACATTGCATGTTTGATTAATGCAATGGAAGTAAACTCCTAGCAATGTCCTTGATAAAAAGACTGACAACTACAAATACTAATTAGCATCATTCAATTCCTTGTAGCCTAACATATTTCAGCATTAAAATAATTTGTAATACAGTAAGTTACATTTTTGCATTTGTCTACACTAATGATGCTTGTATATTAAACTGCTATCCACTTAGTAGATTTTCATAAAGTGTACATGCATACATACCCTCAAAAATATTAAATTTTAAATAATACGTATTTTTTAAATCTGAATTAGTGACCAAGTGGAGGCTAATAGCCCATTTTTCTTCTTCTTTCTGTGCACGCAAAGTTGTCCCTGCATGAACGTAATGTGTCCCAGTTTTCACACCAGTCAATGTGTGCATCTTTTATGAAGTATTACATGAACATTACATTACATGTTATTACATGTAACGTGGTGATTTGTTGCTTCCTTGCTGTGTGTATTGTTTTGCATGTGATTGCTCATTGCTAGATTCACACCGCAATCCACATGGATTCTCAGTCTCCTTTGAACTCTTCAGCAGTTTGTCTTAATGGTCGTTCTGTGGGGGCGTGGCACGCGGATGGCAACCATCACTNTCTCCTTTGAACTCTTCAGCAGTTTGTCTTAATGGTCGTTCTGTGGGGGCGTGGCACGCGGATGGCAACCATCACTAGAAGAAGTTATGCTGTAGTGTGAGCAATATGTTAAGTATGTGTATGTGCTTGCATGTCTTAGTTTTTGCACAATACATTTGACAACAAATCTTTGGCACCTCCTGTATTCAGAAGTTCGAGATTGAAGAGATACGCAACATTTAGCAGAGTGCATGCTGTGGGAGAGAAACTGTTATTCTGTAAAAAAACATACCTTGAATAACTTTGGGATGTTATTATGTCTAGAGGATCTGTATAGAAATGATAACGAATCAACNAAAAAAAACATACCTTGAATAACTTTGGGATGTTATTATGTCTAGAGGATCTGTATAGAAATGATAACGAATCAACTGTATGTATTTTATGTCTTGTAACGATTTCAGCATTTAAAACTTTTTGTTTATGTTTTCATCTACTTTTGAGTTGAATGTTTATTTCTTTTGAAATGTAATTATTTGTTTTAAAGACCCTACCCTCAGGTACAGCTAGATTTATAATTCAGGACATCACCTCTAAATTTAATTTTTATATTTTGGTTTGTTTACGTTTCACTTATTTATACAGTTCTACGTCTTTCTTTGATATGGCATGTTAATTATTTTGTCATCATTTTTCTCTTTGCATTTTACCTGGTTTTATCCAGCAGTTTTGACCACAGAGGAATGTATAAACTACAGAGTTGATTAGACTGTGACATAGAAAGAAGTGACATATTTTTGGAATTTCTTGTTTAATTAATGTCACCACGTGAACCCTGTGGTTAATGACTCTCTCCTCAGATACCATGACGAGCGGTACAATGTAAAATTTTGTCTGCAAGATTTGTTTGTAAATTTGTAATTACCGCCCAACATAATTGTAGGGATGGTGTTTGAGAGGCGGTAAGTTGCAGTAAATATGCGAGGCATGTTAAGAAGAGACCCGAAACTGCATAGCAATGAGTGTTTTGAGTGCTTCAAGTACGTCAATAGCCGTCTTCACCTACAATTAAGTACAAATTTGCATAATTTTACGCATGTGTGCTACAAACTTTTCTGCGTTATTTGGAATCTCTTAATTGTTTTGAATTTTAGGAGAGTCACATTTGGACATTTAAAATTTATCATCAGATAAAGGCATTAATTTTGCTATGAACGCTATCCAGAATCCAGTAGAGGGAATTTCTTGCTCTAAAGCCGTGCAACATCTACAAACTTTTGTTACACGTATGTAATGCTGAGAAACCAATGAGCCAGTTTCCGTTTCGCTCACGCAAATTATCTTTTTTTGTTTGCTATTATTTAAAGAGGTTATTTAGTATGTGATTCTTTTAATTGACAGCAATTTTTATTAAATTTTCATTAATTTTTATACTGCATTCTGAGCTGTTTATTTTATTTTAATTATGAATTCTCATTTTAATGTACATTTCCTTTAATACAACTTCTGATTTTCGGCACATATTAATTGTGTTATGTATTTTTTGTAGAAGTTCAAGTAGATAATATTTTATTATCAAGTGATTTCCTTGTTTGGTTTCCTAGTATACAAATTATATGAAAATGTTGTCTTGTGTGCATATATGTTGCTTCGAGGGTAAATGTGTCTCACGTATTTCTGTTTTAATAAGTGTTTCTTTTAATGTGTCTTAATTACTCTGGTCACTACTTGCCTGTGATTGCAATTAATAATCAGGCATTTCTACAACACACCTGAAAGTTTTAAGGAATTTCCTCATGCTGTATCAGTCAAAGGGATGCTGATGAGCGTGGCGTAATTTAATCTCAGCTAGACGCTATGCACATAGGGAAAGTAAGTGGCACAATAGGAAAGTTGTTATTCATCACTTGCATGTTCAACAATCATCAAAATATTCTACACTTTAATATTTTATATTGCTTACAAGGAAATATTTTATTTTATTTTCACTCACTGAGAATCCCATTTTTCACAAAAACAATTATTCAATTAATGAGTAAAACCTCTCTCTTACATAATTGGCATCCAAACGTCTGGGCGTAACTATTTTGCAAGTAATAAGCAGTAATCTTATGTCTAAAATAGATCAGCCGAATAAAATAAACATCAGTTGATTTTCATTTTGTTACTAGAACTTAAACTTACATGTTTTTATGACTGATAATTTGAGGAGCATGGAAGCTGTGTGTGTATTTTTAACATCTTGTAACTGTTGTGTCTGTTCACNGCCGTAACTATTTTGCAAGTAATAAGCAGTAATCTTATGTCTAAAATAGATCAGCCGAATAAAATAAACATCAGTTGATTTTCATTTTGTTACTAGAACTTAAACTTACATGTATTTATGACTGATAATTTGAGGAGCATGGAAGCTGTGTGTGTATTTTTAACATCTTGTAACTGTTGTGTCTGTTCACCATAGCATAGGGATTCTATTAGACTTGTAACTAGTATTTGTTATATTGCATAATATTTGTGTAGATTTCAACATAATTTGTTTGATTCTGTAGTACACCAACTAAGAGCAACTCTGCACATACTTTTAACTCTTCATGATTTTATTACTACTGTGTTACATCACCTTGCATTATTTTGTAAGTTGCACCTCTACAGCAGACCATTCATAAAATGTCACATCTTCAGAGATCAGAATTTTGTCACGGGCATCTTTGGCTGCATACAGTTTTGCTCACCTAAATTGCAGCATTTGCGTGTGTTTCACATGAGTTATGTGGTGTCCGCAAGTCCATGTCCTGTCCTGTGAATTCACATATTTTTAATGGTATAAAATATTGTATCAAATTAAATAAAGCACGTAACAAAAAAAATTAAACTTATAAAAACCAATAAACTTTAGTAAATCAACAACAAACGGATGTCTCATTGCATCAGTTGCGTTCATTTTTATAGATTGATCAAAGAATATATTGAATTTAACTTCACTGGTACAAGTATTCATTGCAGCTAGTTAAAAAAGCAGACATCCCTCAAGGTAACGTATCTCAAGAGAAGTAAACAAAATAAAGTAACATAACTACATTCCCTAGTTTTATCTTCATACACTTGTATCTCCGTGAAAGTAGCACATGTAATAATATCATATAAATTGCAGTTTTAATCTCAGAGTGGAAGTAAAGAGCAGATAGAATCTTTGTTTCATTTTGTTTAGTTATACTATTAATTAATATTATTTGTAATGCAAACTGTAAAATTCTGTGCCCTTTTACAAACGTCTTTAAAAATAAAATAATACAGCTTGTAAAATCAAATAGCGAGCAGTGTGCCGAAACATCCAACCTGCCTCTCGGAGGCCGATGATGCTGACTCTCCCAGACTCACCCAGCTGGGTAAAGACTTGTCGAATGCGCCGTCGAGGCTTGTTACGTGTTCACTGAACTTGGCTCTGTAGCCCACACTGCTACTAATGCCATGTTAGGTGTCTTGCAGCTAAGATTGATGGAGGGACGTGTCTGCCCCATAGCCGCACATCCGCACTAGAAAATCACATTAAACGCAAATGGGACAGATGTTGGGCTATGGCGATACTGTGTGGCAACTTTTGTTGTACTCGCATGATTAGTTCATGATCAGTTTTTTGCAAAAGGGTGTAGAAATAACATGTTCACAGTAACAGTGATAAAATACCCAGGCATTCTGAAATACAGATAATTTGTCAGATTTTGTAAACTTTTCATCACTCCATTTATGGTTTTTATTATTTAAGCCATAACTCTTTAGCAAAATTGTCTTATATGTCTCACATGTTCTAAAACAATTTTTCTGTTAGATAGTGCTACACCATCTACAGTTTATTTAAATAATAATTTAAGTTGATGAAGAGCGATTTGTTTTTCCAAATAACAGGTGATTCACCGCCTGCGAGTGACCCACGTTGGTGATGAACTGCATCATTCAGGTTGGAACGTCTGCAGCAGTTGCCATGGCGATGCTTCCAAAAGTCGAGACAAACTTGTCCTGCCTTGTCTGGGCAGCGACAGAGTCTACATCGTTGACACAGGGACAGACCCGAAGGCACCAAAACTACATAAGGTAGGCGTGAGTTTCAGTATGTACCCAGTTCTGCAGTGTTTTGCCTGGTGCCCTCTAGCTTACAGCTGTATTCAGAATATCTCCCTCTAATACACTGACTTCCATGCTTAGGTATCCAACTGGCTGCTGCTATTTTGTGCGTTTGAAACCTCAAAAAATGTGAACTGTGAGGCATGCTGTTGCCCACTCGCCACTTTTCTCATCACCCAACTGGTGTACAGTTTTTCCGTCAGTGACTCGTCTGGACGTGACTTTATTAGCAGTGACCCTATATTTTTTATGGCACCTAATAAAGATAAAAGTATGATGCATGTCTGAAGACTACTCCATAGTTTTTATATAGAAAATTTAGTAGTTGAAACTGGTTGTGAAAACACCCATCTTAGCCATTTTCATGCCAAAAAAATTTTCTTTGGATTTGAAATGAAAACTTGAAAGTTGCCTTTGGAAATGATGTTTTTTAATCAGATGTTTTCTACTATAATGTTTGCAATGCAATTCATTTGCAAGCCAGGCGGAGGGAGCACTCGACCTATTTAGCTGAATATTGGACATTTTCAAAAATAATATTAGGCTACCTCTTGCATTTTCATTTTTATCTTCAGGAAAAAGTAACGTAGTTTAGTAGGATTATTTAATCTTGGCCCTTTAATAAATGTTTAACATAGTGAAATTCTTTCCAGTTGATACAATGCAGTATTTACCTCAAAATTATTAAAACCTAGTGAAGTCAATCTTTGATTGTCCATCCCTATGTTTTCCTAATTGTAAAGCACAGTCAGATTTATTCAAGTGACTTGTATTGTAGTGAAACCTATCCCATATGTGTAGTCAATAGACATTAACTATTTTACTTTAATACTCAAGCAAAAACATTGACTTCAATATTTTTAGTGTACTAAAATAAGACAATCCTCAATTTTTTGTAAGTAAAATTTGGATTGGAAAGTAGTTTTATGTTTGGGTGAATGTGGTACATGCTGATGTGGTGTAATTCAGAATGTTAACTTTCATGCTCAAATAATGAATACTACAGAGCAATTACTCAGTGTTTGTAAAATACTTACTTGTGGTGTGTAAACCTAAGTAAACATATATTTGTGTTAGTTGTGATACGTAGACATCTCATGAGTAAGTTACTTACATCCAACCCTAAATTTTTGTTTTAATTTCCTCAACAGTGATAGTTTGTCAGTCATTAAAATAAGTTCACTCATTGCCAAGCATTGTCATGAAGAACATTGTCAGTTGTGTTGTCTACTATATAGACCATTTCCATCCTAAATACAGTATTGTGTTCTTATCTATGGTTGAAGGCGCACATCTCATTAGATAGGCCATGTCTTGTGTTTGTTTTTCACAAGTGGGAATCGTGCCGGACGATGCCGCTGGTTGGCATCGTCAGGGATCTCCCGTTTCCCCCACCCTTTCATACTGGTGCCGCTCCACACTCACCTTGTTTCACCCTCATCTGCTCTCAAGACCTCAATGTTAAGAGCTGTCCAAATCTCTTCACTCACTCACTCATTCTTGTGTTTCTTAGATTTTCTCCCTTAATTTAATGATATGTTGCTTTCAGTGGAATGGCCATATCAGTAATTTTTTACAAGTTAGTAAGTGGCTGGCAGAATTTCTAGCGCTACTATAATTTAAGAATATTTTCCCACTTAAAGTGTTTGAAGAGTTCTTCACTTAAGTAGCTTAATTTGTTGCCAGGCAGGTGCAGTGTTATTTTTGTAGATACTCAACTTTCATTCATGTGGTTAATTTTAAGTTGAGCTCACCCTATATTATTTATTTGCTGTGGTATAAGAATACATTGCCTGATGTGAGTTATGAAATTACATTTTTCTATTCAGGTTTCCTTTGTTTAAACTCAGTAGCCTGGGACTTTAGAAAATTTTGACAACTTTGATGAGATACTGTGGATTTTGAAAGTCATTAAATCTTGATATTTGTTTACTATTCATTGCCATGGATGGCCAACCAAAGACTGTGGTTATTCCATGCATTCCATGTTAGCAGCTTTGAAAATGAGTATATTGTTTGTTGTATAGTCTGAAACAGGTTCAAAAACTGATTTACATTGTGTAATCAGTATTGCTTTACAGTGTTTGTGAAAGGTCAATTAGTAAAGCAAAGTGTTTTGTGAGCAGTTGCCAAGTGTGTGTTAATTTTATGATATAGTCCACTCACTGTTTCTTCAAACTTTTCTGAAGCCCTGCTAAAGTTCTACTTTCAGGATATTGCTTCATGCAAACAAAGATTAACGTACTTTAAAAAATTACACCACAGGGATAATGCACCACATTCATGTGCACTCATTTTAATAATATTTTTTATGAGAACTATTTCTTACTAGGCATTACCAACACACCTATTTCCTCAGTGATTATGTTCTTATTAATTATAAATGAAACCTAATTTATAAGTAAACTACAAGTAAAAGATTAATTTAACTAAAGTAAGATACTCTTATGTTAACAGAAGTGTAGAAAGCTTTTGATGTAAAACATATTTTGGGAAGAAACACAATATACATGGAGTGATGTTTCAAAGTTTTGATTAAAAAACTGTAAAGAAACCTTGAATAAGTTATAAAGTGAAAGATTTTTGCCTCATATTGACATGTAAGAAACAATACCGCCTAAGTGGACATTTAGGTAACTTTGCACATGGGTGGCATTTTCGGTATTTTCTATAAATCGCAGCATTTGTAGTTGTGTGGTATTGTTTTTAATAACGATGAAAGTGCTATCCCGTAAATAATCGGTGGACTAATCCATAAGAATGATGTAAGGACAGTACTGTTGGTGTCACAACTGCATGTGGGTGGATTTAGAGAGCGGGGTGCGCGGTGAGAGAAGCAGTACCCGCGTGAGCAGTCTCGAAAGCATTTGTCTGCGTATAATCAGCTGCACGCTNAACATTGACTTCAATATTTTTAGTGTACTAAAATAAGACAATCCTCAATTTTTTGTAAGTAAAATTTGGATTGGAAAGTACTTGTATGTTTGGGTGAATGTGGTACATGCTGATGTGGTGTAATTCAGAATGTTAACTTTCATGCTCAAATAATGAATACTACAGAGCAATTACTCAGTGTTTGTAAAATACTTACTTGAGGTGTGTAAACCTAAGTAAACATATATTTGTGTTAGTTGTGATACTTGGACATCTCATGTCATGAGTAAGTTACTTATATTCAACCCTAAATTTTTATATTAATTTTTTCAACACTGATAGTTTTTCAAAGTCATTAGAATAAGTTCACTCATTGCCAAGCATTGTCATGAAGAACATTGTCAGTTGTGTTGTCTACTATATAGACCATTTCCATCCTAAATACAGTATTGTGTTCTTATCTATGGTTGAAGGCGCACATCTCATTAGATAGGCCATGTCTTGTGTTTCTTTTTCACAAGTGGGAATCGTGCCAGACGATGCCGCTGGTTGGTGGGTTTTCTTAGGGATCTCCCGTTTCCCCCACCCTTTCATACTGGTGCCGCTCCATACTCACCTTGTTTCACCCTCATCGGCTCTCAAGACCTCAATGTTAAGAGCTGCCCAAATCTCTTCGCTCACTCACTCATTCTTGTGTTTCGTAGATTTCGTCCCTTAATTTAACGATATGTTGCTTTCTCTTTGTTGGGAATGGCCTTCTCTTTGTTGGGAATGTGAGTGTTACTTTTCAATATCAGTAATTTTTTACAAGTTAGTAAGTGGCTGGCAGAATTTCTAGCGCTACGATAATTTAGGAATATTTTCCCACTTAAAGTGTTTGAAGAGTTCTTCACTTAAGTAGCTTAATTTGTTGCCAGGCAGGTGCAGTGTTATTTTTGTAGATACTCAACTTTCATTATGTTGTTAATTTTATATTGAGCTCACCCTATATTATTTATTTGCTGTAGTATAAGAATACATTGCCTGATGTGAGTTATGAAATTACATTTTTCTAATTAGGTTTCATTTGTTTAAACTCAGTAGCCTGGGACTTTAGAAAATTTTGACGACTTTGATGAGATACTGTGGATTTTGAAAGTCATTAAATCTTGATATTTGTTTACTATTCATTGCCATGGATGGCCAACCAAAGACTGTGGTTATTCCATGCATTCCATGTTAGCAGCTTTGAAAATGAGTATATTGTTTGTTGTATAGTCTGAAACAGGTTCAAAAACTGATTTACATTGTGTAATCAGTATTGCTTTACAGTGTTTGTGAAAGGTCAATTAGTAAAGCAAAGTGTTTTGTGAGCAGTTGCCAAGTGTGTGTTAATTTTATGATATAGTCCACTCACTGTTTCTTCAAACTTTTCTGAAGCCCTGCTAAAGTTCTACTTTCAGGATATTGCTTCATGCAAACAAAGATTAACGTACTTTAAAAAATTACACCACAGGGATAATGCACCACATTCATGTGCACTCATTTTAATAATATTTTTTATGAGAACTATTTCTTACTAGGCATTACCAACACACCTATTTCCTCAGTGATTATGTTCTTATTAATTATAAATGAAACATAATTTATAAGTAAACTACAAGTAAAAGATTAATTTAACTAAAGTAAGATACTCTTATGTTAACAGAAGTGTAGAAAGCTTTTGATGTAAAACATATTTTGGGAAGAAACACATTATACATGGAGTGATGTTTCAAAGTTTTGATTCAAAAACTGTAAAGAAACCTTGAATAAGTTATAAAGTGAAAGATTTTTGCCTCATATTGACATGTAAGAAACAATACCGCCTAAGTGGACATTTAGGTAACTTTGCACATGGGTGGCATTTTCTATAAATCGCAGCATTTGTAGTTGTGTGGTATTGTTTTTAATAACGATGAAAGTGCTATCTCGTAAATAATCGGTGGACTAATCCATAAGAATGATGTAAGGACAGTACTGTTAGTGTCGCAACTGCATGTGGGTGGATTTAGAGGGAGCGAGGTGCGCGGTGAGAGAAGCAGTACCCGCGTGAGCAGTCTCGAAAGCATTTGTCTGCGTATAATCAGCTGCACGCTTNGGTGCGCGGTGAGAGAAGCAGTACCCGCGTGAGCAGTCTCGAAAGCATTTGTCTGCGTATAATCAGCTGCACGCTTGCCAATGCACACTGAATATTTTTTTAACAGTTGGTACATAGCTGAGCCATGACTAATAACAGTTACTGCCAGCATCTAGGCAGGTGAGCAACCAATACTTGTTGTGCTTTCAGAAACTTTGCGTATATATATATATGAAATGTCACCTAGGCAATATTGTTTTTTTTAACAATATGTAGCATGTAATCAGTTTACCAGTTTGATTTTTTTTTTTTTTCCTGTGTGATGATGCAAGTTCCTTTGTGCGACCGGCTTAGAGCAGATCTGTATTTGTGTGCCACAAACGTGGCCTAGTGCAGAGAGTTGTTTTGGACAAGCTGCCAATCAGATTTCATCAGTGAAGAGGTGTTTAGCATTGTGAATTCAAAAAACTTGTTAAGCATCTACAAGAGCCAAACAGATTCTAACAACATGATTGTGAAAAAGGATAATACGGGGGGGGGGGTGTTATTATAGAGGAAGGATAGTAGAGGAAAAGGAGACAAAGTAAAAAAAGCAATGAAGGGAAGAACAAAGAGAAGGGTTCAAAATAAATGAAAATAAAAGGGGTGATGAAGGCATCCACCACCGGGCATATTTAATGAACACCTAAAGACTATGAATCCAACCTTTAGTGAACGTAGCACAGATCACACCTGGTAGAGTACTAACATACAAAAACTAGCAAGCAAGAGAAAAATTACGTCTGCAAGTGTATCAAGATCTGGTGTAGGAAAACATTTTACTGTTAACTTATGGCCAATAATAACTGCAGGTTACTGAAATAAAAAATAATAAATCCAAATATCAGAGTTGTGAGTGGCTAAACAAAAAGAAAGTCTAGACGACTTAAAGATAAACTTAACTTAAGGACTCACTTTCTATCTACGAAATAACAAAATACTGTTTTTAGTTCCATGGTACTTTTGAATTTTTTTTTCAATAATAAAAAAAAAGGAATTATACATCTTAACAATCTTCCAAAAGCAAACAAATAACTTATCTCTACTTTCATTCAAATGAAAACAGAAACAATACTTTATCTCGGAGAACCATTTACTATAAATGACTTTTGTATCATTACAACCTCAAGATGGCTACCTACNAAACAATACTTTATCTCGGAGAACCATTTACTATAAATGACTTTTGTATCATTACAACCTCAAGATGGCTACCTACTTTAAAATAAAGTAAACAACTCTAATTAAAGTTATGATCTAAAAATTCATTTGTTCCTCAAAATTTACTAGCCCCAAATACTCTATTGACCTCTAAGTACTTGACTCGTCTCATCACTTTAGCATCATTTCATTCCGAAAGATACATCTTTTAAAAATCAAGCTACTATTACTGGGACTGATTTGTTAATCTTCTCGAAAGTTATGCTACTGCAGGGTGGCGACTGGCCTGGAAAACTAGGAAAACAGGGAAAAGTAAGGGGATTTTTTTCAACAGGGAAAAGTAAGGGAATTTTGTAAATTGTCATGGAAAAAATTAATGTAATTTAAGTTTTCATGACAGCAATTCAGTTATTATAAATATGGTAGGATATTTATTTGTTACACTTCAACAGCAATTGTATTGCAGATCCTAATTTTTATCTACTTTGAAAAATAAATACGAACAATATATCAAACAACGCCGTCTTGAGACTACGAGGAAGAAGGCCTATTTTTGTGGTTGCATTGGTATTAAACTGTTCACAGTCATTCACAACAAAATATTTACTTCACCCCGTGATTGTTCCACTCATCAAAACTTCCTATTACCAAACTTTGTTACGTCCATGTAACTAAGGTTGCCAAACGCAAACACCTGTAAACTGTGTGCCGTGCACATATAAGAAGTTAGTGCCAAACCATCTCGTTGCTACCAAATCGAAACTTGAAAATACATCAGTGCTGCGTTTGTTTTGGTTCTGAATTTTTATAATTTATATTTTGCATTTTCTAAGGTTGCATTCGGAACACCGCAACATTCAGCTGCTAAGCAGACTGATTACTGATGGATACAAAATCGTAGTTTTAACACAAAAATCTTGGGATTCTTAAAATAAACCGCACTAATGTTAAACGCACCTTTTCAATGGTAAAATAGTATTAAAAACATTTGGGAGGAAAAACTGTTGTTAAACAATAAGTATGTAATAACTTAAATATGCTTTTGATGAATATTTTGGCAACTTACATTAAATGAGCGTAATGCACATATGTTTGTTGCTAATAACTTCTACAGTGTGCATATTAACCTTTGAAGTTTGTGGAACTAACAAGGTAGCGATTTGGTAATTTATAATTGGTAATTCGTAAGCTTTGAAGTAAACAAAACGTCGCAATGCAAATTATAAAAATATGTCATCAATATTTTGTAGACGAAATCAGGTCATGTAACCATTTTGTTTTAGTGCCATTTGGAAAACGGCCAGTTCTGAAAATGCTGGGAGTGTGATAAACATTTTTTGTGTTGATCGAACAATGTGTGTTACATTGGCAATGTGATAAATCTTCATACATCGTTACATGGAAGACAGTGTGTAAACATTCTACGGACCTGTCTACAATCGACTGGGCTAAACTAACATTACTTACAAAGCATAACAAGCAAAACTGTCTGTCTACAACCAGCATTAATATGAAAGAAGAAAACCCTTTTTTTACCAATCAAAAAGAGAAAATGAATAAGAAATAATTTTTCCAGCGCAAGAATTTTTATATGCGTAAGTTAGCTACAACGGTTTTTTTTATGTTTCACATTCTCGCTGTCCAGCATTAAAAACTTGGTGTAAGATAATCAGAGAAGTCCATCTTAATGCCAAGTCACGCAAGTAACGCTAAGTAAGTCACGCCAAATACTAGTTGTGGATGTTGCAATCTCAAATACAGGGTTTTACTTTATGCTATGCATGTTATGTGTGCCATGTCGATTGTAGACGTGGCCTAAGTGACGTGTTATTTTAGTACTAACTCATAGGTAAGTAATATGCGTGGTTATCTTTTGTTGCACACTTGCTACAAATATTCTTATGGCAGTGAAACTTAACCTTGTCCTAAAACTAGATGACTGAAACTATCTTCTAATTAATTAAATTATTTTCTTAATAATATTTTTGTTATTTCATGACAGCGAACATATTGATTCTTATGCTGTATTTTATACTTAATTGAAGTTACAAATTTTCTACAAAAAGGAAACATAACCTTAAATAAATGCTGCACAAAATGTTATATTGTTTTACTGCTTCTTGTTGCATAAGCATCAACTGTAAAATGCTTTTCTGGACAAGGCCTTCACAACTCTCTTATATATAGCTTGGAGAGCATGACTTTGAAACATATTACTATGGACTTTAAATGTCATAATAAAGCAAGACATTCTGTTCTTGTCGAAACAGATTACTTCGAAACTGCAGTTTTGGGGATAGTCACAAATTTGGTCAGTTGCCTACATTTGAACATTGAATTAAATGGCTGTGTAGAATTTGCATGTCTACAGATTTTCCCTATTTTATTAATGACCAGTCAATACAGTTAGAAAATAAGCATTCTTTTGTAGTTGTGGTGCAGTGAAAAATCAAATCTAGGTAGATTTTTTTAATTATAAGAAACTTAAAAGATTTAGTTTGTAATAATAGTACATCTGAAACAATACACACATATTGAGTTTAGTCAGGGGAAATAAAATTTGGGTCTGGAAAACAGGGAAAAGTCAGCGAATTTTTTTTTCACAATGTGGTAGCCATCTTGTGCTGGCCTCACACCATTGAACCTCTCATTTAAATACTTGATTCACCTACATGTCTTAACTCCACAACTTAACTTAATTAACTTATGTATCTATTAATCTTACCAGCTGATGCTCTGGCCTGAACAACTATGTAACTAACTCATGCAAACCCAACATGCTACTTAACTGGAGCCTACATCCTCATGCTCTTCTCCAGGGCTCCTCCTGCCCTACTCTTCTCAGCTAGAGCAACTCAAAATTACAACAATACTGGTTGCCAGTCCATTGTAGACAACCCACACTCACAATGGCGAACACGTAACCACCCCACGTGTTCAGCGCATTCCTAAGCATGCCTCACATCTGCTACTCACATCAGCTGCCTACCTTACCACTTCCTCACCCCTCAGGATACCTACAAGTTCATGCACTACGGTTGAGCTGCACTGCGTAAGCCCAGAGTGCACACTGCGTTCTAGCATTCCTTGGGCTGAACTCTCATATCTCGTTAGTCATTGCTCATATGTACGTACAACTGTATCTTCGGACATTCAGATGGAAATTCAGCTCAGCAAGGCTCATAGCTGGCCTACGCGTCTGCCAGAACTTAGCTGGGTCAAACCAAACCAAACCTTACTTAAGCCATTGGGCTAAAAGATTGACTCTTTTATAAAAATATAGAAAACGAAGTAAGCTAAAACACTGCCTAAGTTCAAATGCTACGCTGTGAAAACAAAACTAAAATCCTTGAAACTGAATAAAGAATAAAGCAGTTACAGTGGAACCTCTATATATTGAACTCAGATGGATTGAAATCCCGCATCTATGGAACATATTCTGTGGTCCCATTTTTNAGTGGAACCTCTATATATTGAACTCAGATGGATTGAAATCCCGCATCTATGGAACATATTCTGTGGTCCCATTTTTAATTTATCTGCATTTCAAGACCACATTCATTAAAAGTCTACATGTATTGAAATTTTTTTTATCAGTTCCCTGAGAAACGATGGATGGAGAATTCACTGTATACAACTGATGTAACATACTCCTGAGGAGCTTAAGAAAAAAAGCAAAGCCCAAGAAATTGGATTAAAAAAAAAACTGGAGCAATTCTCTGTAAATCAAAGATAATAACAAAATAAACCAAAACAAAAAATTTTTAAATACANAGTGGAACCTCTATATATTGAACTCAGATGGATTGAAATCCCGCATCTATGGAACATATTCTGTGGTCCCATTTTTCATTTATCTGCATTTCAAGACCACATTCATTGAAAGTCTACATGTATTGAAATTTTTTTTATCAGTTCCCTGAGAAACGATGGATGGAGAATTCACTGTATACAACTGACGTAACATACTCCTGAGGAGCTTAAGAAAAAAAGCAAAGCCCAAGAAATTGGATTTTAAAAAAAACTGGAGCAATTCTCTGTAAATCAAAGATAATAACAAAATAAATCAAAACAAAAAATTTTTAAATACAGNAAAAAAAACTGGAGCAATTCTCTGTAAATCAAAGATAATAACAAAATAAATCAAAACAAAAAATTTTTAAATACAGAAAATTTATGTTGCGAAAACATTTTAAGCATTGGAAAACAAAATTGTAGTAAAATTATTTTTATACGTTTGTAAATAACTTGTAGAATCCAAAAATGTTTGCAGTTAACCCATTGTGTGTTGCTTTGATGGTGAATGCTGAGAAAAGATAATTTGGTTAAGAAAATTGGATCAAATATATTTGAGGTTCCAGAGATCATTGTTCATTGTTGAACAGAAAGGAAAGTGCACCCACATTAATAATCTTGCTCACCGATTTTGACTACATCTATATATGGTTAATGAAGCTTTTCTTTGTCTTTTAATACGCCAGGTAAAAAGTATTTTTATTATGGGTTTTATTGACGTTTGGGGTACATGATCTAAACTTTTAAAATCGTCAAGACTTAATATTTACTCACCGAGAGATTTATTGAAGTGTAGGTTATATTTATTCTCAGAGAGTGTTCAGTAATGTTTTTATTATTTCAGAATTTTTCAGATAAATTGTTTATCCACGAACTGGTCTTCGACAGTAGGTAACATGAGAGTGGTTAAAGTATCAACATAAACTTGTGCCTTGGTAGTGCCACGTAAAGCAACAAGAGAGGAGGGCTAAGCCCCAAACAGGAGAAACGTGACCAGACTGTAACCCCACCACCCCCAGTACTATACAGACTGGTGGATGTCGTTCACAAGGCATTCGCCACACCCACACCCTGCCATGGATCGCCATGTTGTATACTGTGATTTGTCACTCCACACAATGGTTTTCCACTGTTCTACTGCCTAGTTTTGATACTCCTTACACCATGCCAAGTGGCGTTTGGCATTTGCACGTGTGATGTGTGGCTTATGGGCAGCTGCTTAGCCATGGAAACCAAGCTTCCACACCTCACGCCAAACAGTCATGGTGCTTGGAGTAGATCCTGATGCAGGTTGGAATTCCTGTGTGATACTGGCGGTGAATGATTTACAATTACATTACACTGTCCTTGGTCGTCAACATGGGAGGTCGGCCTACACGCTTTTGTATTGTACACGTCCCTTCATGTTTCCACTTCACCATAACATCGGAAACAGTGAACCTAGGTATTGTTATGGGGGTGGAAATCTCGTGCATAGATTTCTTGCACAAGTAGGATCCGACCATGTTGAAAGTCCGTGAGTTCCTCAGACCATCGTATTCTGCTGTCTTGCGCCATGTGCTTACTACTGCAATNTGGCTTATGGGCAGCTGCTTAGCCATGGAAACCAAGCTTCCACACCTCACGCCAAACAGTCATGGTGCTTGGAGTATATCCTGATGCAGGTTGGAATTCCTGTGGGATACTGGCGGTGAATGATTTACAATTACATTACACTGTCCTTGGTCANTCACGCCAAACAGTCATGGTGCTTGGAGTAGATCCTGATGCAGGTTGGAATTCCTGTGTGATACTGGCGGTGAATGATTTACAATTACATTACACTGTCCTTGGTCGTCAACATGGGAGGTCGGCCTGCACGCTTTTGTATTGTACACGTCCCTTCATGTTTCCACTTCACCATAACATCGGAAACAGTGAACCTAGGTATTGTTATGGGGGTGGAAATCTCGTGCATAGATTTCTTGCACAAGTAGGATCCGACCATCTGACCATGTTGAAAGTCCGTGAGTTCCTCAGACCATCGTATTCTGCTGTCTTGCGCCATGTGCTTACTACTGCAATTGCTGACCATGTGTTTGTCCACATGGTAGATGGCAGTATTGTGTTGTCCTCTATGTTAAACACACGTTTTGCGGGGTTGTCCAGATACTTTCAATCGCTTGGTGTGCTTGCCTAACAAAACATTATTATTTTTTTTCAATGTTAATGTTGTGTTGTGATATTGCAGGTAGTAGAGCCGGAAGAACTCCACAACCTGGATGTTGGCACCCCTCACACTGCTCATTGTCTGGGATCTGGAGAAATAATGATATCAACTTTGGGAGACAAGAATGGTAATGGCAAAGGAGACTTTGTGCTTATTGATGCATCAACTTTCAAAGTCAAAGGTAATGAATACTTACTGTGTTTGTTGTAATTCGTAGCTTTACTTTCTGCAGATAGTGTATTGTTGTCTGTGTCTCCACGTTTGTGTACTGGAATTGGCAGAGCCTTATAGCTTGCAGTGAAGCACTGCACCAGACTAGAACATTCACAACTCCTTACATAGTAGTAATACACACACTATCAGAATTGTCAGAAAAGGTGTAAAAGAAAAATGCATGTATTTTGCAAGAATTAACTTATTTGAATGTAAAAAATAGTTTATTTTTAAATAAAATTTAAGCAAGTTTCAATTTTGGATTTTACAGAAAATACATTTTACAAAAAAATCTCAACGAATACCATCATAATAATTACTCTAATTGCATGTCATAAATATTATTAATGTTTTAAAATATTTTCAATACCGGTAATTAATTTAATGCATAGCCATTTCAGCTATGAAAATTTCAATTTTTGTAACAAAAATTTATTTTACATAAAATTAGTTATTAAAAATATTTTTTAACAATAGTACTGTTACATGATGCCTGAGGGGCGTATCTGAGTTTGTGAGGGATGGAGGTCTTAATAAAAATAAAAGAACCAAATTTTGATTTCTAATTTATTCACAGCTATTGTTTACAGCATTAAATTATCTATCTCCACTATTACTCTTTTTATTTCCCAGTGACTGCAATATTTAATGTACAGTAGACTCCCGATTATCCGAGCCCCGGTCAACCGAGCCTCCGGGTTAACCGAGCTAGAGTCATCGGAAGATACAAAATAAAAATAATGCTCTCAAAAGCAGGACAATTAGGATGAGAAGCGATGTTTCTTTGNCTATTGTTTACAGCATTAAATTATCTATCTCCACTATTACTCTTTTTATTTCCCAGTGACTGCAATATTTAATGTATATGGTAACTCTAATTAACGTCCCTAATATCTCTGTTACGTTATAGTCAGTTAACTCATACTCATCATTAACACACTTTCAGTGTCAGTTGCCATCATTTGTAATGTTTTTCTCTCATGCAGTCAGTCCACAAGTCCAGCCTGCCAGTCACACTATTCGCTGCACCAATGCTCGCAGTCGCAGATTTTTCCTCCCGCTGGTCATATCTCTTGCCGCGTGTTTCTCTTCTAGCTCGTTGTCCTTCACTCGGTGCTCCAGCCACTCATTCACTCATCAACTCCCAGCCCGGGGGCTCAATGCACTTTTATATCAGTCACCCTGACCATCTGGAAGGTTCAACGCACCCTGAGTCACGCTGAGAGAAACAAGGTCAGTAACACAGAGCATTCTTCAGATAAATGCAGAAGTTCTATCTGCCAAAGGTCAGGAGCGGCGAGCCGCCAAAGGGTCATCTCTGCAGAATGCCTTCATAACTCAAAACGTTGGTAGGATTACCACTTGCTTGTCATTCAAAACATACCATTGACTTGCTGCCCTGCAATCATGTCAGTACTTATGTCAATCATGTCACTACTCTTCTGCCCACTTGTGCAGGACAGGCCAAGGTCAGTGGTGCAGACCAGTGAAACATAACAGTACTTATATTTTTTTTTACATACAGTCATAGTATTTAATATAATGATCTTGCTTTACAAACCTTTTCTAGCAGTTTGTGCCTTTTGAGGCATACAGAATAAAAATATATTGAAATTTTTATTTAAAGTGAACTCTTGTAATTTTATTTTAAAGTTTGACCAAAACTATGTATTCTTCTTTCACATGCAACATAAAACTTAAGTTTTCTGATGATTTTTTGTAGTGTGTACTCCTTGTAATGAGTTGTGCATACATATTGATCAGTCTGGTGCAGTGCTCCACAGGAAGGTACTTTCCTTTAAGTGTAAGTTACGAACGTTGTATGAAGCAGCATGTTGTGACATTAGTGAGGAAGCTAAATGGCAATGTAGAAAGTACTCTGCTGGCCGTTAAATTTTCAACACCTAGCAGGATGTAAGCTATTACAGCCATATTTATTGTGCAGAATACCCATCATACACAGGTGACACGATTACTCTTGCAGCTTGGTATGACCTACAGAAAATGAGAAATAAGTACCGTTTGGCCCCACCATGGCTGGAAATAACCTCTGCTACACAACATAGCATTGAAAGGAACAGACTTCGGATGTCTATCTGGGGTATCTCTGCCCATGCTATTTTGATGCATGGCCAAAGTTTACCTGTTGTGGACGTGGGTGTCCTGTGGCATGCCAGTCATCTTCCGACCATGGACCACATGTTTTGGGTGGCAAGAGATTCGGTGAATATGCAGGCCAAGGAAGCAGTGTGACGTGGTCATCCTGAAACTGTCTGACGATGTGTGCTGCATGCAGTGGTGCAGTTTTCTGTTGCTTCAGGGCTCCAGGCTGGTTCTGAAGATAGGGAACAGCAACACCTCCAGTATGTAACGATTGATNCACTTTCAGTGTCAGTTGCCATCATTTGTAATGTTTTTCTCTCATGCAGTCAGTCCACAAGTCCAGCCTGCCAGTCGCACTATTCGCTGCACCAATGCTCGCAGTCGCAGATTTTTCCTCCCGCTGGTCATATCTCTTGCCGCGTGTTTCTCTTCTAGCTCGGTGTCCTTCACTCGGTGCTCCAGCCACTCATTCACTCATCAACTCCCAGCCCGGGGGCTCAATGCACTTTTATATCAGTCACCCTGACCATCTGGAAGGTTCAACGCACCCTGAGTCACGCTGAGAGAAACAAGGTCAGTAACACAGAGCATTCTTCAGATAAATGCAGAAGTTCTATCTGCCAAAGGTCAGGAGCGGCGAGCCGCCAAAGGGTCATCTCTGCAGAATGCCTTCATAACTCAAAACGTTGGTAGGATTACCACTTGCTTGTCATTCAAAACATACCATTGACTTGCTGCCCTGCAATCATGTCAGTACTTATGTCAATCATGTCACTACTCTTCTGCCCACTTGTGCAGGACAGGCCAAGGTCAGTGGTGCAAACCAGTGAAACATAACAGTACTTATATTTTTTTTTACATACAGTCATAGTATTTATTATAATGATCTTGCTTTACAAACCTTTTCTAGCAGTTTGTGCCTTTTGAGGCATACAGAATAAAAATATATTTAAATTTTTATTTAAAGTGAACTCTTGTAATTTTATTTTAAAGTTTTACCAAAACTATGTATTCTTCTTTCACATGCAACATAAAACTTAAGTTTTCTGATGATTTTTTGTAGTGTGTACTCCTTGTAATGAGTTGTGCATACATATTGATCAGTCTGGTGCAGTGCTCCACAGGAAGGTACTTTCCATTAAGTGTAAGTTACGAACGTTGTATGAAGCAGCATGTTGTGACATTAGTGAGGAAGCTAAATGGCAATGTAGAAAGTACTCTGCTGGCCGTTAAATTTTCAACACCTAGCAGGATGTAAGCTATTACAGCCATATTTATTGTGCAGAATACCCATCATACACAGGTGACACGATTACTCTTGCAGCTTGGTATGACCTACAGAAAATGAGAAATAAGTACCGTTTGGCCCCACCATGGCTGGAAATAACCTCTGCTACACAACATAGCATTGAAAGGAACAGACTTCGGATGTCTATCTGGGGTATCTCTGCCCATGCTATTTTAATGCATGGCCAAAGTTTACCTGTTGTGGACGTGGGTGTCCTGTGGCATGCCAGTCATCTTCCGACCATGGACCACATGTTTTGGGTGGCAAGAGATTCGGTGAATATGCAGACCAAGGAAGCAGTGTGACGTGGTCATCCTGAAACTGTCTGATGATGTGTGCTGCATGCAGCGGTGCATTTTTCTGTTGCTTCAGGGCTCCAGGCTGGTTCTGAAGATAGGGAACAGCAACACCTCCAGTATGTAACGATTGATGGTCAGCATACCAGCTATGCGGACTAGGCACAAGCAGAACTGGAATCTGATAGCACCCCAAACCATAACTCCAGGTGCTGGGTTGATATGGCAGTGCATAATGCAGAACTCTGCTAGGCATGTGCCACGGTGCCGCCACACATGGATACGACCATTGTGGTCTAGCAAGCAGAAGTGGGATTTGTCGGAGATGACGATGGCGTGCCATTCGTCCCCCCAGGCCAGATGTTCCACACACCATTGNGACCATTGTGGTCTAGCAAGCAGAAGTGGGATTTGTCTGAGATGATGATGGCGTGCCATTCGTCCCTCCAGGCCCGATGTTCCACACACCATTACAGCCACAGGCACCTGTGGTAAGCAGACAGTAATGGGTGCCTGCACAAGATGCTCTGGTGCTGCAGATAACGAACCATGCGCGCAGACACAGATGTACCACATGCCTGAACTCCTGAGTTAGGGTGTTTGATGTGGCTGTATGGTCTGTAATCACCAGGTGCACCAGATGTCTGTCCTCAGGCTTGTTGGAATGTGGCGGGGATGTTGGCTTCCTGCAGATTGTTCGGCTCATCTTTCCTTGACTCACTGATCCCATATCTGCTTCGCTGTGGTTGCATTTCGTCTAACTTGAGAACCAATTTCACAATATGATACGTAGTCCACAATCTCGATAGGTTACAATCCTCGGGTGGTCAAAGGTAGAAATCTTTTTGAATGGTTGTGTTCTTTGACGTAGCATACTCACACCATCTTTACACACGAGTGTGGTGGTTAAACACATTGCCACTATCTCTCAGCAGCTCTCAAGACTTCTAGATATATATATATATATAAACACACACACAGTGAAACTTCCCTATAACGGACACCCTTGGGGAATGAAATATTGTCTGCTATATAGAAGTGTCCGCTTTTGGGAGAAAAATGAAAATAATGTTTTAAATTGTACATACATACAAGATGTGCCATAGGTAAATAATAAATTATGTACATATTTACGTGCAAAAGGCAATTTATTTCACAACACGGAGCACACAAAACAACTACTGTATGTAGTACTATTACATGCGTAAATTATCTTAAAAATGTATAAAAACAATTTAAAATATTTATGACAGAAATTAACACTAAAAAAAGTCTGTTATTTTTGATTAATTTTTTTTTAAATAAGAATTTTATTTTTAACATTTGACTGAATCCTCAATGCTAAGTCGAGTCCCTCAGCGTCACTGTTTGAAATAAAAAAATTTTTGACCCGCTTAATTTGTATTAAGACTTCTTCAGCCTTCATCGGTGGGTGATCGTCCTCCACTTCTGACTCTAGTAAAATTTCTTCGTCATTTAGGCTTTCCTCTGGAATGTAAACAAATGAAAAATTAGGTTTTTTTAAAGACAAGAACATTATTGCATATGTGTACGTATACTGTAACTGTATGATTACCTTCACGAATAAGATCTGTAACATTCAGAGAATTATTTTCTGTGACCAGACTTCCATCGATGTCGGCGTACGTTGTTTCGCTCGTCGGGTCGTATGATGTTGGCAGGTCTTGAAGTTCTCCATCTTCATCAACATCTTGTGGATTTGCGGCTTCATCGCTGGAATTTACGAATCCTGACTTTATGAAGCAATGTAACACAGTTTCTTTGCTTTTTTTTTTCACGGAGGACGTTATCCAGTGAATTGCATCCAGGATGTTAATTTTCTTTGCA